>JANZXR010000003.1:7227056-7256223 GCA_027575705.1 Erythroxylum echinodendron
TCTACCGGTCCCCCCCTTCTCTCGAAGTCAGACTCGAAGATTTCGAGCTCTACGCCGTCGATCGCCTCCGAGGTCTCCTCTTCCTGCATTTATGTTTCTTGTTTGTTTAATTCTCTAGTCCTTCACGTAGTGCTGTTTTTTTGCAGTTCTTAAAGCCATCTCCGATGGATTGTCTCGCGGAAAGAAACCTGAAGAAATGGACAAACTGGTGACGATCTTTGATTTTTCTCGATCAGAACTACAAGTTTCTAGAAATTTCTGAACCAGTAGAATTTTTGAACAGGTAATTGATCGTTGGAAAGCGAACATGAGGCATCCACTGGCATCTGAAGTTATCAATAAGGATATTATATCGCACTTTGTCCTGCGTTTGGTTTATTGCAGAACGTAAGCTTCTGAGCTTTTTATTTTTTGTATTTGTTTTGACTTTTTCAACTTCGAGATCGATTTTATGTTGCGTGTTCTTTTGGTTCTTTAGTGAGGATCTGAGGAAATGGTTCCTTTCTATGGAGACAGCTTTGTTTCGCCACCGATTTCAGCAGGAGACTGCGGAAGTTCAGGTTAGGCATTCATCGATTGGTTAAATAACTAATGAAGCTTTTTAGAGTCTGTGTCAATCATCGTTCTCTATGCAGAGAGCGCTAATGGCTGAGCTTGACCTTCCTTACAAGGCACTTAGAACTGCAGAGTTCGAGGTTTTAAGTTGTACCAATTTCTTCAATGTTCACAGTTGAAATCCTTGATTCAATGCTTGATTGTATAGCTATTGTTATTTGATTATTTGCAGAGTATAAAAGATAAATTGGGTCAGGTTGCACGTTCATTTGGACAGCCTTTACCCACTGGTGAGAACGGATCAACTTTTTGTTTCTTTGTTTTTATTTTGTAATCTTAATAGCGTTTGCTACATGCATAATTCATACCTTACCTGTAGCAATCTTATTGTAGACCAATGACAAATTGAAGTCTTTCATTTGGATCATAAATAAAAGCATTGTGTATTAACATTGTTAAAAGACTCTTGATTGGGTTTTTTTCATTTTTCCCTTCTATCGACGTCCTGACTCCTGACTCTGGTGTTATCTTTCCTTTTTTTTTCCCCCCTCATCCGACAGCTGGCGACATATTCTACAAGGTTTGTTTGCCTTTAATTGATTACATGTTTCTTTTAAAAGTTTGATTACAATGTTTATTCTGTTCGTGAATTCAATTATCTTAGCTAATAGTTGCCTGTTGGTTTTATTTAATATGGGAGAATGGTGCTTAAGACATATCCAAAGTTGCATATGCCGTTTCCGTTTGCCGAAGTGCTTGTTGTCTCCACTCTTGCTGCCTTTTCTGTTATTGCTTCTTTTGAACGGTTGAGGGGTGAGGGGCGAGTCAAGTCTCTTTTTCCTCTATCCCTGCCCTTTTGACGATCTCTTCTGGGGCACAAAGTTTGTTCTCAAATTAGTCCAAATTTATACCGTTTTGCCAAAAACCGAATATCTCAGAGAAGTCATTTTTCTTTGGGTTGGAAGTATCTGCTGATCCCTTAAACATCAATAATTTTTTGTTTGGGATGTGATTGATATATACGTAATGTGTGTGTGCGGCACACCATTTTTCTTTAGTTTTAAGAATTTGACATGCTTAGCTCAAAGGACTTTTGTACTTTTATGACTTTGAATTTGGTTCTATCCCACATTGGCTACGTTACTGTCTTAACACCAGGTACCATTTGAAGAAGTTCCAGAACTGGTAGCTGGTCGCAGAGTTTTTATCCACAAAGGGCATGCTTATGTGGCCATGAATCAGGCAATATTGACGCTTCCTTTCAACTTTTTGTTGGGGTAGCCAGAAATATGATTAACGTTAGCATGCTTTAAATTTCAGGTTGTTTCCCTTGTTGCTACGCGTTTTCGCAGTCTACTATCAAAAGCGCTAATTTTAACAAACAGGTTGGTGTTCTTTGGGAAGTTACAAAAGTTATTTTTTTGTTTGTTCAGGGCTAAATTGAATAGAATAATAGTTGTTGCGAGAGTGGAAGTTTTTGTTTAGACCACATTTTGGTGATATAACACTGAGCATTCCAAACAATTCATATTTGTTACGAGTTTTCAACTGTTGAAGTTATAAATTGTCAAAAGGATTATTTTGTAGGAAGTGGACGTCTACCATCAGAGAAGATGAAAAGGATCGACTTACACCGGTCAGAATTTAGTAGGAATATTGCAATTTAATTGACTTTATTCCGGTTTCGTTTGTGTTACATGACATTTTCTTTATGCATTTAGATCGTTGAGGCCTTATGTACAAGTTATCTGGGTCCTGACTATTCTCAGGTACTTTCTTATGCCTATTGTCATCCCAGTTACCTTAAGGTTGTTTATTCAAGTTACAAACTTGGTTAATTGCCTCACAGTCGAAAGAGTTCGCTGAAATATCCATTAAAGACATCGACCAAGTAGCGAAGAGCTCATTTCCGCTGTGCATGAGACACCTGTTTGAAAAAGTAAGAGAAGTTGGTGCTTTTCCTTTTGTTTAACTAAGGATGTGGTTATTCTTTCCAACTTCTCTAGACTCTTGATATAAGGTCTTTCCGTTCCTTAACAAAGTACATATATTTTTCATCATTTCTTTTCACTTGTTTGCTCAATTCAAATGAAATATTGTGCAGCTTAGAGAGGATCATCATTTGAAGCACGGAGGGAGGATGCAATTGGGTCTCTTTTTGAAGGTTGTATATCTGTTTCTTCTTTATGAGGACCAGGAACTGCTTCCCATATTTACTCTTATGGATGCTTAACGAGTATTGTGGCTCTACTTCTTGACCAGAGCCTCTCTTTCTCCCCCTTTCTTATTTACGTGACCAAATGCTTGGGTGGTCTAAAACATGACTAAATTAGAGATATTTATGTCCCTGGTACTTAAACCGCTCCGTCTCTGATTGTGTACCATTTGTTTCCACCACATAATGTGTGGCAATCCAAAAATCAGACGAAGAGCTTCATTATGGCTGTTATTAGTATATTACTATCTGTTAAGCATGGAAATTTTAAATTAAAATTTTGTTCTGCATTTTTAGGGTGTAGGGTTGAATCTAGATGATGCACTGACGTTCTGGAAGGCAGAATTCTCCCACAAGGTGACGACGACAAAATATGGTCCTAGTTCCTGCTTAATACTAGTTTTATTTGTGTCGTAATTGCTTATATAACAAAAGAAAATCTGAGTTTACTGGTATATGCTCTCTTATTCTGTAATCAGAGCATGCATGGCATTATGTAAATGGTTTAGAAAAGAGTATTGACGATACCTCTTCTACCTTAGTTTGCTCGCAAAATGAGCTTTTCCAATGTTGATACGCACCCAAATCATTGATTTCTCTGCCCTTAAATTTTTTTATCGTAGGTTGGGGCAGAAAGGTTCGACAAAGAATATGCATACAGTATACGCCATAATTATGGAAGAGAGGGGAAGAGAACGGTAAGATGTTGGACTTAATCAATTTAGATATTTATGTATAAATCATCGCTTTAGATTGCTATCTGGAAATGCATCATGGGTTAGATCAGTAACACAAGGCACATGTGTAGAGCCAAAGGTATCGTCATGTCACATACTTCAAAATCGGTGATGAGTAGTTTCCTTTGAGATTGTTCGGTGCAAGTAGTTCGTTCAGCGGTTGGCAATCTAAATAATTTTGGTTTTTGCAGGATTACACACCTTATTCTTGTCAAAAGATCATCTCATCTACTCCTGGTGTAGGAGATCATCACGGCTGTCCTTATCGACATTTCAGGTTAGTTTCTCAGTAGTGGCGATATTATGAGCGTGCGATTGGGTAAAGAAGAATAATGACACACTTGCAAGGCGTTTGTGGTCACAGTTTTTCTTATTACCAACTCGACCAAAGCTGTCATTAGGGTTACCGTTGGGGGTTGGCTTAGAAGGAAACGAATATTGATTACGAAAAAACATGCTGGCAATTTTCATTTTTTGAGGGGCTGGCAAATGGGTCACCATGTGCAAATCTCTATTCGGCTGTGGCAACCATGTCAATTTGTCATAGGTTTTGAAAAAACAAAATTCCAATTTTGTCTTGACTACGTAATCCTAAATCCTAGAGCTTATCTTTCGGCGAGACAAACCATGTTTTATTTAGTTCCTTGATGAATGAAGGAAAAATTAGGCTAAATTGATATGTGCTAATCTAATATATTAAGGAGCAGCCGCGTGGTCATTGTCATTCATTTAGTAGTTTTTATGAAGGATTATTATGATTAATATAAATTAAGTTATTTTTATCAATTAACAAATAACCTTTATAATATTAATGGTTTCTATCCATTTCTAGATTTTTATTAAGTCAATTCAGTGGTAGCATGTCTCTCTTGAATTGCGGTAGTTCGAAGGCATTGCCGCCTTCTCTACCTGGATGTGATATTTTGACCGTATAGAGACACGTGATCAACCTTTGGCTTTCCTGTTGACAGCGAGGAAAACTTGAGGGCCGCACTTTTTAGAATGGGGGTCAATGGTAGAGCGGCAGAAGATGTAATGGAGAAAATGCGAAATAGACATTATCAGGTTCAGCAACTCAGCAATTTGCTGTTTGATTTTGCTTTCTAGTGTGAACCGTTCATTTCTACTATAGCCATTTAAGTGAATAACATGGAAACGCGCAGTTGGCATGCACACTGACATTTGAAGCTATTCATGGCTCAACATACGATGTTGGAGTTAACCATCCTAACCAGTACTTCACTGACAGCCAAAAGATCCTGAAGGCCAAGGTAAACGCCTAGATATGACTTGCGTATCTTGATTCAATTTTTAACCTCTAAGAATTTATCTAAAGTACTAAGACCTGAGGAGAACTTCAACGTGATCGAGATTCCATTAAAAGATGAGGCCATGAATTTATAAGCTTGAAGATGAATAAATGGCGCCTGGTTGACTGAAAGCCTTAGCATATTTCTTGTAATGGATTCTCGCCATTATGCATTGCTCTCCGCACTACAGAATGAACTTGTTTAGTCCCCATTCCCAGTTCCTGCGAGAAAGCATTGCAATTTATTTGTAGTCAGTTAGCAGCGGAATAAAAATGTGACTAGACAATTTAAAGCTATTAACTTTCAACCGCGTCTAGATAATTAATAACATTGTGTGGAGAATTTGGTCCATTAACATTGAGTTCCAAAATCAAATATTTAGCTGCGTAAACAATACAGTGAGTTTCAAAATCTCATATTTAGCTGTATAAACAAGTTTTAACGTGTTTTTCACCATTTGCGCCTTGCAGGGTCATTCCTCGGCGTGAGAAGCTTTATGAGATTAGGAAAGGGGATTCCTGGTTTCAGGTTTGTGACTTTAAAGTATTTTCTCCTGATAAGAAAATTTTAATATGTTTTGTAGTTGAATGTTAGAAGGAGCACAAATGCTTAATTACTCAAGAGACGTGTTAATATTAGCTGATTTTACATGAATGTGATCTACAACTCACAGCAATCTTAAGCGTTTTGAAACTCTTCGTTCTCTGCTTCTCTCAAGTAAAAGATTGAAGTTTTCAACTAGTGGATAATGCTAAAGCTTCTTCCTTTTTCTCGTTACTATATTGAGACAGCCCATTATTTCATTTCACTCAGCAGTTGAGTTTGCTTGGGCTTTAAAGGATAATTAGTAATAGCTTTAGGGTGTCAACATTGAAGAACCCGCCGTTTGGCTTGTCGACAGCACATAAAAGGTTGACCCTTCAATTTGTTTGGTTGCAGGAAATTGTCCTACCACTTGGTTCGTAGCTAGAGTTTGATCAAGAGAAGAGGTGGTATGAAATATCTATCAATGAGCTCTGATTCGCCAAAACTGTATTGGTGTGTGCCCGTACGCTAAGAGAAGCATTGAAAGAGCTTCTTACATAATGTAGATCATCAACATTTGTAAATTTCAGGTTTTAGTTTCAATCTTCTCTTTCACATAAAAATTAATTACAGTACGAACTATAGATCATTTAAGAATTAAGATGTAACTGTTTCGATTGTTGGTGGGCCATTCTATTAAAGCACCCACCGGTTTTTCTCTTTATTCTGTCTATGCATTATCACCGATGAAATCAGTTGAGAACTTCTGTACCCAATATTTCAGTTTTTCATGTTCCCCTAAGATTTCATCCATCTAATGCAATAAATTGGATGGTTGAGATATATTGAGCACAGAGGGAATAGATTATTAGTTACAGAAAATCTTTCGCCGATTAAATATCTCTTTGGGTCTTGGACAATGCTTGATGGATAGAAAAAATCTGCTTTCTTACCCTACAGCACTCACTTTAAATCATATTTTCTAATTATTCTGATTTAATCTTGTTTTATTAATTTTTATTTATATATTTATGTAAAGTTTATGTAAATATATAGATGAAATTTAATAGAATATAATATGAACACTATAGTTAAAACAGGAGATTTGATCTTTACAACATTGGGTAATATCTTGTCTATTTTATGTGAAAGATCATACGAGATTTATTTATTAATTGGAAAGAAGAAACGTTCATTTAACAAATTAACGAAAACATTAAATTAAAATATATCAATTGAATTTTATTTTACATTTTTAATTAGAAAAAGATAAAATCTTTTTTCATAAGTTATAAAAGAATACAAAAAATAAGCCAAATTATATATGAAAATAAAAATCGCATTCAAAATTTCAGAAATTTTGGAATGATAAAAATGTTATTTATTAACGGTTATAAATATTCTATGATATATATTTATGTGATGTTAGTGGAGTACTGAGTGTTAAAAGAAAGTTCATTTTAGTCCTTTAACATTGAGCTCATGTTCAAATTAGTTTTTAATTTTTAATTTTTGTCAAATAAACTTTAAATTTCTTAAAATTTTCTCTTTTAACTTTCATTTCACTAGTACAAAACTTTTGTGCTACATGCTCTGCTCTTGCGGAGTCCAAATTTGTTGTCCAATTTTAAACTGTCATATTCTGTTTAACATACAAACGACGTCGTTTTTTTGTTAATTTTAAAGACTCACTTTCCTCTAACTCAGAGTACTCTCTATACTAAGCCATAAGTTAAGTCGCGAACAAGCTGCTTCCTTCTTTCTCTTATGAAAAATGCACGCCTGTGTAAGGGCTTAGACAAATTTTCTTTTCTGTTTTTTATTTTTTAGTTTTTAAAATAAACTTAAAATTAAAATAAGAAAAATAAAAAACAATAAATTATCACATTTAAATATATATTACCCATGGTTCAAGCTCACAGATAACATATTCTTACACGAATTGAATTAGATAAAATTTTCAATCATCAAAGCATAGCACTCAATCATATATCGTGTTTAGCAATTTAAAGCAAAGTGCACACAAATGATGGCTTGGGAAAATCCCATAGAACGAAATGGTGAAACCGAAGTTTACACCATAAACGAAATGAATCCATACAAGTGGGCAGTCGGGAGAAGGCTATAGGTTAACGTGCATGTGACGAATGAAATTATATCTCTCTTGCCCACATAAGCAAATATCTAATTTTTACACATTTCATATCATAATCATATTTTCGTACTTCTTAAATTTTCTGTTTTTCATTCACATCAAAACAATCGAATTCTTGCAAAGCAAACAAGATATTAAATTCACAGTTTATTTTTCCCACATTCACAATGAATAAAAGCAAGCATTTAACTACACATACAAGCAAATAATTCAGCTCATCAACACAACGATTATAAACATATTACCCACCTATTTACTTATAAATCTAAGCTCAAGTTTGTTCTTCCTCTTGCTCTTGATTTCAAAGTTCTTGGTTCCTTTCAAACAAACATATTTTCATTCAATCAACATAAACAAATAGAACTTCCATAAAGCTATATTATCCAAAAATAAGCTTAGACTTAATCTACTCTTAGTTTATCTAAGCTAGAAGAACTAAGATCTGGTTAAAAGTTCATGAAAATCTAAGAACATAAATCTCTTATTCCTCTTCTTTCTTTTGATTTTCAGCACATAACATATTTTCTCTACTTCCTTTTCCTATCAAAACAAGAAGAATAAATAAAGGGTTACCTAAAACTGAGCTGAATATTCTTCTTCTTACTCTTCTTCTTTTTTCCTTTATCTTTCTTTCCTTCTTCTTCATTTCTGGTTCGATTTCTGGTTCGATTTCTGCTACTTTTTTCTAAATTTTTCTTCTCTCTTTCTTTCTTATTTTACACGACTCTCTCTTTTTTTTCCCAACCTCTCAAACACGTCTCTCCCCTTTTTTTCTTGTTGTTACATGACTCGCTTCCTCTTTCTCTAGTTTCTTCTTGGTTCTTCTTTTCTTTCTTTCTTATTTCTATACATCTCTCACGCACGCACCTTTATTTACTTCTTCTCTTATTAATTCAAGACAACAATTTTTTTATCTTTCCAAGCTTACCCTTCCATATTTGATTTAATATCTTTTCACTCCTTAACTTAATTCTAACACTTATGTTTAATCCATGCAACCATATGTAATAAAAAATTCATAAATAAACTCCATAAATTTCTAATTCAAGAATTCTGATTTTTACTCATGACTAAACGCTAACAAATTCTCATTTAATAACTCTAACTTTCAAGAAAAGTTCGGGGTCCAACAGTTTTCATCTTTTAGTTGTCATTTCGTTCTTTAGCGTCTTAGATGACGCTTTCATTTTGTTATCACATCGAGGGTTGCGTGACTAATAGTTTAGAAGAAAAGAAAAAAAAAGATTATTTGTGTCTTGTGTGTTTGTTTTCCCATTTAGTAGTTAGATATGTATGATTATTAAATTAACTCAATCTAGATTAGAAATGCATAATATGATTGAATGAGTGTACTTGCATGCCTAGACTAATTGACTTGGATTTCAGTTAAAAGGACATTGGCCTATTGTGATAGATGAATAACACCTTTCTTTTGGTAAGATTTTGAGCCTTTATGGAAAATTAAACATAAAATTATGTAATTCTTTATTGAGAGCGTTATTTCATGATTAAGGAACTCTAAAACTTGCTTGCAGATACTAGTTCAATTCACAAAATCTGATGCAAATATTGAAATGATGAAGGTAATTAGGATTTGGCTCTTTAGCTTAAAAGGCCACCATGATGCTACCTCTAGTAAATTCCTTTTGAGCTTAACATGACTCCTTTTATTCCTTTAAACCCAAATATCAGCCTTGACCTTGATTATTTATTATCTTCGTTGTACCTACCATAAAGTAAGTTAAGCATTTGAATGAGTATAATTGGGTTTACAGGTTAAGTGTGGGGAATCATAACGTATAGTTCACTATTGTTTTAGGGATGAGTATGGTTTTCACTATTTTCACTTCTCCTTTGTATTTCTCTTCTCTTCATTTCCTTGTTTTATAATCATAAATACCAAGAAAAGACAAATATAGTGAAAAATAAGAATGAAAAAATGAAAAAAGAAAATTAAAAAAAAAAGAAAAGGAAGGAAGAGAAGATGAGCATAAAATGAAAAGAAGAAGAGAGTGAAGAAGTGTTCAATTTTTTAAGTCAGAGGAAAGAAATGAGTGTTTTATTGTCATTCTTTTGTCTATGTTTAAATGCTCAATTTGTGTTGTGGTTTTAACCTACATTTCTCCTTTTCCTACCCTTATGTCTGACCCATTACAACCTAAATAAAGACCTTCGGATTTATGCTTGTGTTTGATATGAGTGGTAGAAATTGGATTAGTAAGCAAGCTTATAGTATATGCCTTACATGAAATGAACGATGAGTGAATACATATTCTACCTTTAAATGCTTGAGAGGATGAAGAGTTGAATGAGTATCTATCGCACTTGTTTGATGGTTCTTTTAATTGAAGTGCTTCTTGATTTTGGATAAATATGCAAATATTAACTTGTTCATAGAGTATTATGACTTTCCAATTTTTAGGTTGTATTTGTTGAAATGATCGTTCATTTCTTTTACTAGTAGTTAGGAAATTTGTTGTCCATTGTCTAGTATTGGTTGTTTTGCTTTGCTTCAGTAAATTAGTAAGGAATGTTGTAAAATTTGTTGTTTACATAATTCATTTTCATTGCTATTTGACCACAATACATTGCTAACACTAAAAAAGAGAATAATTGAAAATCCTATGTAACAAACGAAGATGCTAAAGTACCTAAAGTGGTGATAAATCCTGTCAATAAAACAGGTTGTACAGAAAGTCCATCTATTTCCAATCTCCAGTACAAATCTTTAAAATTTTTTGTAATCGTCTATTAATTGAATAAATGGATTGTCCAATTACAAATAATAAGAAAATCCATAGGTCTTTAAGAGAAGTTATATTATAGAATATCTATATAATTCTGCGTAATTCCCTGATTTATTAAATGAGGGAAAAATGTTAAGAACCCATATATATGGCTAAAACTACAAAATATAGTCATTCTATCATAAAGATAGCATAAAATGAAGGATTGCATACATAGCGGAAACAAAGTGACAATCCTTAATTGATCTATTGCATTTATATCCATATTAATAATACAACTAGGTAAAAATAAGAAGAATGGATTTAGAAAAATTGAACGGTATTTAACTTGAAAAAAACGATCTCTATATAAACTCCATAGGGGAAAATACGTCCCGATTTCAACAATTGATATGGCTATTGAGGAATTTGAAGAACCTTTTGTTCAAGAATGGTGAAACAAATTTTTTTTTCTCTCTTTCCCTCTTGTTTCCAACAAAAGGAGAGGTTTAAATATACCAAACTTATTTTCTTCTCATGGGCTAATTTTTAAGGTGCAAAAGCAAATGAAAAAAAATAAAACATTTTAGTTAAGAAATTTATAACCTGCGAGGCTAATTCATGCACAGCTGTGCATGTTTAGTTACACCACCGTGCATGTTTAGCCACACGCATACGTGATTGTCATGCACGACTGTGCATGTTATTGGAATTCCCAGAAATTCAATAGCATGAAAATATTGAATTCCATAATTTCATATTCATATATAGTTAACAGTTTCCCACATAATGAAAAAAATGTTTAAATAACATATTACTTAAACATTTTGGCAGTTAATGAATTACATTACATTAACATATAAGCAAAATATAAGAATTGTTTTCTAAACAACTTCTATTAAATGTTAAATTTGTTTACATCAACAGCCAACAATCAGTTTTAACCTAAATTTACATCAAAATGATCTTTTATGAATACAGTACTTTTCAGCATGAAGAAAAGTGCCACATTTGTCCATGGAATAACAACTCTTAAATTATTAACTTCTTCCAATTTTTTAAAACCAAATGTTCATTGTGCTTGTAAATCAACATACATGTTAATTAATTAATACAATTATAAACATGTAATGCAATTATTAATAAAAATTGAAATTCAGACAAAAAATTTCTTCAAATCACCATAAGTAAATCAGTTATGCGCATTGAAGGTGGGATAACAGCACTAATAGTTTGTTTACTTGCTTCAGCATCAATGACCTAACATGATAAATTATTCAAAGATTAATAACACATTACAAAAAGAAAATATTACAAACAATAGAAACAAATAATATAACAAATAATACCAGAGAATTTGTTGCATAATGATGATGAGTGTATAGCATAGTTGAGTTATCTATACAAACACCAATTGTCTGTCATAACCAATTGGTTCATAAATAAAAATTTCAATTTAGTAAAATATTATGCCCAAAAGACAATATTACAAATAGAACCTTAGAATGTGGTATACAGTCCTCATTATTGCAAACCATACTTATAAAATCCTTGCAAATGTAAAGTGCCTGCATTTGGTATTTCTTATAACAAATGAAAGGAAAACTTATTGAAAACAAATAGCATAACACATGCAGACATTATTAATTACATATTACTAACCTGATCTTAATGTAATATGAGAGCTTGTTTGCTGGAGATAATAAGAGTATGTTGGGAATTATCTTCAAAATCCTGAATAAAGTAGTTTAAGCAAAAATTACTTATAATTATCAGTATATAAATTATGTACATTCTTTGAAAACAATTTCACCGATAATATAACCTGAGTATTGGAAAGGGGGATGAGTGTCGAATTCCCCAAATTTGTTGAAGTCTTGAATTTTTTGACATTCGTTCTCTTCCTTGAACAATCTCTTACTTGATGTAGGTTTTGTCTTCTTTTTCACACCTCTTATGTGATTCATTTCACCAAAATTAATGTCACCTTCATTGATCATATTCATTTTAGTATTTGACAGTGGCTCAACTGTTGATCTTGTGATAATAGGTTTTCTTGATCTACTATTTCTTCACCTTGTAGTATCTCGTCAACCATGTTCAACATGTTCAAAAGATGATCTTTCACTATTTGTGACATATCTCTCCTCTCTGCTGCTCTTGTAACCAATCGCATGCTTAATGTACACAATTCTTTATACCTTATATTTGACAACAATTTAGGATCCATTTCAGTTTCAATAATAGTGGAGTTTTTACTATGAAGGTTCTAGGATTTTGCTTTCCGTGTCCTTCTTTTCAAAATATACTTACTTAGGATTGTCCAAATAGTTTCAAGTTAAAAACCTTCAACACATGAGATCATAAAATGCTAACAAACTTAAACTTTTGACAACTACAATGGAATTCATCATTTGATGAATCATAACTGACCTATTAGAGTAGCTCTTCCCAACAAGAGTGATCTCATATTTTGCAACCGTACCATCTTCACCACAAAGAAGAAAACTAGAATCATGAGAATGATTCCATTGATCTTGAAAACATTTTAACACTTTTAGTGTGTAGATAGCAGCTGTATGCTTTAAATTTGAACAGGTGTTGATAATGTTGGAGTGCTTCCATTACTTCTAAAATCTACTTTTAACTTATCAAATCGACGATCATCGATAAGCCTCGGGGAGTGATGAAAAATTGTAAAAAGTTATTCTGATAACTTAAGTTCCTTTTTATAATGCTATTCATGCTCTCACTTCATTGGGTGGTGGTCATGTTTGCACAAAATATTTGTCGTCCATAAACCAAAGCATTTTTCCTTGTTATGAAAGATATGTTTTAACCAATCGTTATCTTCAAGTTCATAATTTTCCAACATCTTATTCCGTGCATTGGAAAATCTTCTTCTTCTTTATAGTCATATATGCATGAGCTGAAATCCCGTGAAAATTCTTTAAATTGAGAAAAATACCACTCAAATGGATTGCATCATTTTGGTAAATGTACCAAATACAAAATTGATGATGAGTTTTAAGCCATCTTGAAGCTAATGCCTTTGCGATCACCGCATCCTAATCAGTAAGAATAGTTGTAGGCTTTTTCTCAGATATGGCTCTATCAAATGTGTCGAACAACCACTCAAATGTAAGAGCAGTCTCATCATATAGGAGTGCAACACCAAAAATTGTTGTTTGCTTATGATAGTTAACACTAACAAACAAAGCAAGCGGACCACCCTCACCATTCTTTTTATAAGTAGTATCGAAGCAAACAACACCACTAAAGTCTAAGTAGTCATTCATCATCTTTACATCAGACCAAAATATGTTAGTTATCAAATCATCTTCATCCAATTGAATTTAGTTATCAAATCATCTTCATCCACTTGAATGGTAATTAGGATCTTCAACCTGCATCTTATACAAATATTCTAACACATCACCTTTATCTCCCTTTTCATGTCTCTCATTCTTTTAGATCTTAAATAATTCTTGTACTCTTTAGGAATAAAACCAACATTATTTCTCCCACTAACTTGTCTTACCATAAGATCATGGGATGCTTTCGGTAGAATTCCCACATCATTAGCCATTTCAATTTGTATTGCTATAGGCTGAAGATATCTTTCTATGACTTCTGTGCAAATGTGTTTTGTTTGGACTTGCAAGGTAGTGATTGTGATCCTCTACAAATTGAATCACTTGAAATTTTCCAATTTGCACATTGTTAACTTTCATTCTTACCTCACAACCAAATCTTGTTTCTGACCGTGGAGCTCTTACAGACAAATCTCTTTTATCTAGCATCCTTTAACTTCAGCAATGTAACAAAAATGTTAGACTCTAAATTTTCTTAGAATTTATTTTATTAAGTTAGCAAGCATGGATATAAGTTAGAATTCATGAATTAGTAATTTTTGGAGTTTAATTAGATATATTATAAATCTTGTGTGGTTGCATGAAGTAAAAGAAAGAGTTAGAATTAAGTTAAGGAGTTAGAAGGCATTAGGTTAATAAGAAAAGGTAAGCTTGGAAAGACAAAAGTTGGTCTTAAACTAATAAGAAAAGAAGAGAAAAGAGTCGTGCATATTGAAAAAGAAAAAGAGAGAAAGTCGTAGAAGAACCTAGAAGAAGAGAAGGAGAATCGAAGCATAGAGAGGGGAAGAGGGAAAGAAAGAAAAAGGACATAAGAAGTCCTATAGCCTTCTCCCAGCTGCCCACTTGTGGTATATGAGCTCCGAAAAATGGACTCATTTCGTTCATGGTGTAAACTTCAGTTTCTCTATTTCGTTATATGGTATTCTCTCAGGCCATTATATGTATGCATTTTGCTTTGAATTGCTAAACATGACATATGATTAAGTGTTATGTTTTGATGATTGAAAATTTTATCTGGTTCAATTTGTGTAAGAATATGGTTATATGTGAGCTTGAACCGTGGATACTGTATAATTAAATATGATATAAATTTATGTACACGTTTGTTTATGTGTGTGTGGTTCGTCGCTAATGGCTATAAGCATATTAGCCACTGAGCTTTCCAACTCACCCATTATCTTTCCACTCCTCAGGTGCAAAAATAGCAAAACAACGTTGAACCTTGCAAAAACTTCGACTGACTCCAAGAATTTCTATTTTTGTAACTAACTTAGTTCAGAAACTTTTAGCATTTTAGAGGCATATCAAACATGAGCATTCATGGTTGTATTTTTGTATTATGCTACTGTGCTGATTCTAAGTATGCAATTGAAGTTATTTATAAACCTTGCAACATCTGAGAGATGAAATTCTGTTTTGCTGAGAAATGAATGAAAGAAGGGTTAAAGAACTTCTTTTGTATATGTGCAGAATTTCTTCTCTATTAAGTTGTCATTGTATTGGGAATAAAATTGTTAGATGTTTGAAGGCCTTGGATAAATTTTTCTGAAGAAATTGGTTAAGATGGGAGTTTTCTATGTATGGTTTTGATTATTGGAATCAGGTCAAAGTTAGGTATATTGACAGTAGAGAGAAAAGAGGAAAAATGGAATAAAAATGTGTTCTGAAACTTTAATAAATAAACTGTATTAATCTAGGTAGAATTAGACAAAATTGTCTTCATAAAAGTTGTAGATCATTCTCTTAGCTTTCCAATGACATATTGTTCACAATTTCGGGAGTTAGGAGTAGAAAGTTATAAGGTATTGAAGTGGAAGTATGTAGTCAAAAAGTCGATCATGGATAAGCATGATCGCTACAAACTCGAAATTTCATGGATGTCGCGATCGTGCACAAGCACGATCGCAACAATCTGCTACTATTCACTAAAAGTCGCGCACGATCATGAAACCACCTTCTCACAGCTATGATTTTTCGAAAGTCACGACCGTGACTTTTTCACTTCTCCTGTTTCTTTTTAATTTCCTTATTTATTTGTTTGTATTTTATCCAACTACCACTCCAATTTATGTTCATGCCCTTTTTATTTTATGCTATTTATTTTAATTTATTTTAGTGTATTTATTTTTACTCCCACTATGAATTCTTTTTATATTTATCATAGTTTTATTTATTTATTTTTATTTTAAAAGTTTCCCAATTTTGGCGCCTTGTCGCCACCAAATAAGGACCGAGACTCGGGGCCAACATTTTTAGTACCAGAGCCCAAGGTTTCTAAGTATTCCTAGGCTTAGAATATGTTATACTATAAAATATATGATGTGGGATAAAATGTTTGTATTGCTAAATTACTTGTTTGCATTGTCGAATTTATTGATTGCATTAAGTGACATACATATCATGCATATATATAAGAAATAAGAATAAAATGAAAAGTAAGCTAAATGATAATATTTTATTGAAGGAGTAAAATGCCACCTTGTAAAAGAACACGAGGAGTTTTGCAAGGATCTACTGCACATTCTCTATCGAGAGAGGAGGGTACTGACGAATCCAGAGCCCCAACGATTGTTGAAGTGACTATAAGGCAGGATAGCAAGCCCTTTCAACCACAAATGCCCGATTCATCTCTTCCTCAAGGACAAATCCCTAATTCGTTTGATCCTAGAATGTTCCAAGCCTTTACTTAGGCTTTTGTTCAGGCCATGGGCTAGATGTCATCAACTTCCACTCTAACCCCAACTAATAAAGGGAAACAATTTGATAAGCTGAGGAAGTATGGCCCAGTGGATTTCTATGGAACAACCGATCCAAAGGAAGATGAGTCTTGGTTGAGTAAGATTGAAAGAATATTGGAACAGATGGATTGCGAGGATGAGGAAAAGATTGTGTATGCTGTGAGCTTGCTACAGGGAGATGCCCTGCATTGGTGTAAAAGGGTACCAAGGAGCCAGTTAAAGCCTCCAGTGTTAACCTGGAAAGACTTCCAAGATACCTATAAGAAGAAATATTTGTTTGAGGTGTATATCCAGCAAAAGCAAAGGGAGTTTCTGAGTCTCACTTAGAGAGAGATGATAGTGAGTGAGTATGAGCGCAAATTTACACAACTATCCAGATATGCAGCTGAGTTGATGATGAGCGGAGCAGCTAAATGCTAAAGGTTTGAAGCAGGATTGCATTTGGCTATAAGAGAGAAAGTGGTGGCACAAAACTTTTGCGACTTTCAACAGCTGGTAGAAGCTGCTTTAAGGGTGGAGAATATGGAAAACATAAAGAGCGTAATGAACAGAAAGGGGAAGGAAGAGAACAACTTAGTAAGGAAGGTAATGCGCCTATGCTAAGAAGGAGTATCAAGACTTTCCTTGCACCGTCTGAGGTTAGGAGCAGTGATTCGGATAGGCTCAAACTGACGAGAACTATTTCTCTACAAGCCTCGATTGTAGAAGGCAACAGAAGAGGAGAGGGGAATAAGCCATCCTTTCCAAAATGTGACCTGATAGTTACAATTTGTATGGTATTTTAGGACTAGATTTGATAATTATTTTAATGTCAATTCAAGTGTTTAGTATGCATTTAGAGTTTAATTAGGTTAGTTTTGTGTTTAAGTGTTTTTATGGTTAGTTTGAATCTTTGAGCTTAAATTATTTATTTTTGAGGTACCTTGATGTGTGTTTAATAGTGTTGCAGGATAAACAGGGAAGAACAGAAAGAGTTAAAGAGTTTTTAAGCCAAAAAGTGCGAGCCACGATCGTGCACCACGAGCCACGATCGTGACAGAGAGCGTCAAGTCAGGCCACGATCGTACACTTCAGGCCACGATCGTGACAGAAAGGAAAAAGTGCCAGCCACGATTGTGGCAGCTAGGGTCACAATCATGCATTGCGAAGAGCTGACAGAAAAACTCTATTTGCGGATAAATTTTTGGACCGTTTCGTCCCCGACTTTGACCTAGAGCCTCGAAGACATAAATAGAATATGATGTGATAGATGAAGAAAAGAGCCAAGAGCTGCAAAAGAGAGACTCTCCCAAAAATTCGAGTGAAAACCTAGTTAGAGATCAATCAATCAAGGAAGGAGATAAAGGAAGAGAGGTACGTAGACACACTTGATGCGATGTACGTCTCGGAACAGGTGGTTTCCCACAGTTGCACCTCTGAGATCCATTCTGAATGTATATTCTAATTGTTATTTCGATTTCATTGACTTATGGAATTTTGGAGATTGATTAGAAATGTTTTTCGTAGAGTGTTAATGTTTGTCTAAACTCACCTTCGGGTTGATTTATTCTTGAGATCAATAAAATTATTTTGATTTTTTTTATTTCGATTTATTGTGATTTAATTCAATTCTTCATAACTAGGCAATAAACTGAAAGAGTGAGCCGGTGAAAATCATCGATTTAGGTTAACAAGAGTTAGGTAAATCGATAGTAGAGAATTAAATCAAGCTGGTCGAGTCTAGTAACGAGAGATTGAGTATAGATTCCCAGTAGGTTAATAGACAACATTAGAACTAATTTAGGTTTTAGATAAATTGCAGATTGAGAGATTGCAATTTCCATAATTTGAATTAGGGAATATCAATTAGAGTTAATAATTATAACTCGAGAGAGAGTAATTCACCCTAGGACTGTCTAGGCCCATTAAATCAGAAAAATTTATAATTGGATAGATTTTCTTTAATTTCGAATAAATTCCTCCTTTCTCTCAATTGGTCACTTCTAGGTTGAAAATTGGGTTATTTGTGTGAGTTGCTTATGTTTGTTCTTTTGGTGATTTAATTTCTCATATTTGATTTTTAATTAATTTTAATTACTGCAATAGTTGTTTAATTAGGTGTTGCGAACTTAGTTGCTGTTAAAATTTAGGGCTAGTTATCTTCCTCGTGGGATCGACACCTTAGGTATTACGTGAATAACCCATGCGCTTGTGGTAATTACTAAGGTTAAAAATATTGAAATTTAGAGCGTGTAGCCTTGAGTGAACAAGTTTTTGGCACCATTGCCGAGGAAGGCAACTTAGTTCTATAATTTAAGGTATGAGATTTGTTATTTTCTTTCATTCATTTTACTTAGGATTCGTACTCTTGTATGAACACAAGAGTCACAAGGGGTTCGAGTCGCACAATTGAGACATCCGATTTAGACATAACACGGTTAGAGAGAACCCTTAGGAAAGCTCGGCGAGAAGAAGAAGAAGAAACCAAAAAAATACAAATAGCCGAAGAATTCCAAAGAAACATGGATCAAAAAATTAACCAAAGAGACATGGATAAAGAAGTTAACCTTGGAAGGCAACAACAGAGCACCCTCACGGATTTTATAAAGCCAGGATTCAATTTTGCGAACCAAGGAGTGGCTAGACAGCTTGTTCAAGCAGTCTTTTTTGAAATCAAGCTAGCCCTCCTGAACATGCTTCAGTAGAATGTCCAATTCTGCAGACTTCTAAATGAAGATCTGAAAGCGCATATAATGAGTTTTCTCAAGATTTGCGATACTTTTCAGTATCACTAGATGTCGGAAGATGCAGTGAGGATTAGGTTGTTTCTTTACATTTAGGGATAGAGCGAAGGCTTGGTATCATTCACTAAGCCCCGCCAACATTACGACATGGGAACAGCTAGTGCGTGCCTTCTTAGATAAATACTTCCCATTAACGAAGACCACCAAAATTATTAAAGAGATCATAAACTTCCAACAAGGTGACAAGGAGTCTATTTATGAGGCATAGGGGGTAGCAATCCTTATTCCAATACCTATAACCCTTAGTGGAAGAATCACCCAAACTTCTCCTGGTTAAACAACAACAACGGAGGATAGTTCAGACCCCAAGGACAATCGAGCTTCTAACAGGACAAAACTAGCTTGATGGATTCAAAATTGGACAAAATTTTAGATAAGATAGGAGGAATGGAAGAAGCACACAGGAGACTCGAGAATTAATTTGAGCAAGTCACAAAGAATCACGCTTCATCTATCCATAACTTAGAAGTCCAAGTGCGGAAGCTTACGGAAGCAATGTTGACTCGAAATGCTGGAACTCTTTTAAGCAACACCGAATCGAACCCACCCAAGCAACACCATTCTTAGCCACTGCGCGCTCAATTATTGATGGAGATGGGGGCAAACTAAATCTATGAGTAGGGAAGGAGCAACTAACCTTCAAAGTGACTGTTAGAGAGTACGGAGCTCCTTCAAATCCAGGGGTTCGTAACAATCCCGAACCTCGAGGAGAATGGGAAGACATTGAGAATCTTACAAAATTATTTCGAAAGAAGCGCTCATGAAGGAGAAAGTGAGGTAAAGAAAATTCCAAGGTGGTAATCACAATATGGTAGCAAACATTCAGACTTTGAGATTAATGACGCTACCGTCAAATCAATCATTCCAACCACCATGAACTTAAAAGGAGCGTCGAGCTACCAATGTTAAAAGAAGTGCTGCATGGGAGGCAACCTATGGAAAAATTAGTTCATGTTAAATTTAGTTAGATTAGTGAAATTTGTAGTTAGGTTTATTTTGGATTGCATGAATAAAAGCAAAAAAGGAATAGGATTTCGAAGTTATGAGGAAGAGTACGCAAGCATATTAAGAGAAGTGTAAAATAAGTATTGAATGAGAGGAGGAAAGGATGGGAAGAAGAAGGTCTTGGAATCAAGTTATAGGCACTGGCTACGACCGTGACTTGTCAGGTCATGAACGTGGCCTGTGATTGAGAAAATCCTTCGGTGATATGCCGCATGCAACGATCGTGGCATAGCAGGTCGCGATCGTGGCCTACGATAATGAACAAAAGGGGAGGACGCAAATTTTAAGTGACAACTTTACCATTGGGGTCAATTCATTAGGCTTTAATTCCCTGTTTATGGGGAGCTGACCTTAGAATTTTTCACATCCCTAACCTTTGACCCCAAGAACACCAAAGAATTATGGTTCCAGTTAAGAGGGTGAGCGTATGAGCTAACAATAGACGTTATGTGCAACAGATGTGGATTCCCTAAATCCACCATTGTCGACTAGCATGATGATTTCTGCCCCTCCCAATACTAGCATGAGTTTACCGACATTGAGTATTTTAATGCCTAAAATGCCCATAACAACATTATTTGGTCACATGAACACTTGTTGCTACATAAATTTATGTGCAAGCTGGTCTTTGATAAATCAGAGACGAACAAGTGTTCAACCAAGGAACTATTCATATGACCATAATATCCCAGTCTGCACATCCACGCATGTTGAATGCTCTTGCTACAGTTCTGCGAAAGCGGAGCAACTATCTTGGAATGGGGTACCTGGTTTCCACCATAGTAGAGCATTTTGGTGTGGATAGGAGGGGGTTAACAGTGCATCTGCCTGAGTTCGTCGACCACCATCTTCTATATTGGGCAGAGATTATTCATTCCACCAACATGAGTCTGCGAGATATAAATGAAAAAACACATGTGCGAACTAGGATGGGCTAGGCAAGCTCGAACTCTGCGCCTACTAGGCAGGCAAGGGACTCAACAAGAGAGGAATCAGAAGAAGAAGAACAAGAGGACCAAAGCTAGACCAAGGTTTTGGATACACTATCTGAAACTAACATAACATTAAAGGAAGTGGTGCGTAAACAAAGATGCCAGAGTCAAGAAATACACCGACTCCATTGGTTCGAAACTCAGGGTATTCAACTACCACCTCCCACACCATTACCACCAGCATCTCCTTAGGATCCAAATCTAACCCATTAAAAAAAATTCTCCAGCTCTATTTTATCTTTTGTGTGTTTAGTTTTCTGTTATTTTTATTTTACTTTTACTTTTATTTTTCTTTAATTTATTCTATTCCTTGTTATTCTAAATTTTCGTTTGCATTGTGTGTGTTCCTTCTCACATTGAGGACAATGTGTTGTTCAAGTGTGGGGAGGGATTCTGTGTTTTTTTTTGTTAGTATGTGAATTTTAGCATTTTGTATGATAGTATTAGGTTGCATAATATGAAATGTGTGAATGTGTCAATGACCTAGATTGAGTGAATTGTTTTTAATTTTGGATATAGCCTATTAGGTTGTGAAAAATCATTATCTTATGAAATTAGTAAATTAGGGAGCCATTGGAGAATTATACAGCCTAATCATGACTTAGTGGAAATTTAGAGCCCTATAGATTGTCGCATTCATTCATAATTTGAGGCCTTTTAGGTTAAGTAGCTCAACTAGTATTTTTTATAGAAACGAACAGCTAAAAGCAACAAGGTAGGCAATAAAAAAAGGTTTAATTCAATAATCACTATTCCATTGACCTTCAGGTTATGAGTAGAGCTAGTAGCCTGTTGAAAACGTGATGTAGTTGAGTAACTGGATCGACAAACATTACAATTGTGTGCCTTCGAGTAAAATGCTAGGTCCCAAAAAAAAGTAGATAAATAAATAAATAAAATGTGTTTTAAATAAAAGCCTAGCGGACTTGTAATAAGCGTGGATTTTTATGAAAAATGTACTTAGGAACAGTTATGAAGTCCGAGGGACCGAAAAATTATTAATTTGTGTGGACAATTGAAAAGGGTAAATCAGTTAACTCCTAGACACATATTTTGCATGTTAATGATTTTACATAACTGAATGATTGTGTTCAAGATTAAATTTATTTCATGAAGTCGAAGTCATTGCCTCATTACTGCATTGCGTGTGTTATATATTTGTTATATGTTGTTGTTTTATTTGCTTGAGGATAATCAAGCGTTTAAGTGGGGAAATGTTGATAGTTATAATTTGTATGGTGTTTTAGGACTAGATTTGATAATTATTTTAATTCCTATTCAAGTGTTTAGTATACATTTAGAGTTTAATTAGGTTAGTTTATGTGTTTTTATAGGTTAGTTTGAATCTTTGAGCTTAAATTATATATTTTTGAGGTACCTTAATGTGTTTGCTAGTGTTGCAGGATAAATAGGGAAGAACGAAAAGAGTTAAGGAGTTTTTGGGCCAAAAAGCACAGGCTACGATCGTGCACCAAGAGCCAGGATTGTGCACATTAGGCCACAATCGTGCACCAAGAGCCATGATCGTGCACTTCAGGCCACAATCGTGACAGAAAGGAAAAGTGCCAACCACAATCGTGGCAGGTAGGGCCACGATGCACTGCGTCGGGCTGATAGAAAAACTTGAGTTTTGGACAAAATTTTGGACCATTTCGACCTCAAATTTGACCTAGAGCCTCGAAGATATAAATAGAATATGAAGTGATAGATGAAGAAGAGAGCCAAGAGCTGCAAAAGAGAGATTTTGCAAAAAATTCAAGTAAAAACCTAGTTAGAGATCAATCGATCGAGGAAGGAGACGAAGGAAAAGAGGCACGGAGACACACTTGACGCGATGTACTTCCTGAAATAGGTGGTTTCCCTCAGTCACACCTTCGAGATCCATTCCGAAAGTATATTCTATTTGTTATTTCTATTCAGTAATGTATGGAATTTTGGAGATTGAATAGAAATATTTTTCGTAGAGTGTTAATATTTGTCTAAACTCATCTTTGGGTTGATTTATTCTTGAGATTAATAAAATTGTTTTGATTGTGTTTTATTTTGACTTATTATTATTTAATTCGATTCTTCATAACTAGGCAATAAATTGAGAGGGTGAGCCGGTGAAAATCATCGATTTAGGTTAACGAGAGTTAGGTAAATCGATAGTTAGAGAATTAAATCAAACTAGTTAAGTCTAGTAACAAGAGATTGAGCATAGATTCCTAGTAGGTTACTAGACAATGTTAGAACTAATTTAGGTTTTGGACAAATTACAGATTGAGAGATCGCAATTTCGATAATTTGAATTAGGGAATATCAATTAGGGTTAAGAATTATAACTCGAAAGAGAGTAATTCACCCTAGGACCGTCTAGGACCATTAAATCGGAAAAATTCTTAATTCGATAAATTTTGTTTAATTTCGAATAAATTCCCTCTTTCTTTCAATTGGTTACTTCTAGGTTGAAATTTGGGTTATTTGTGTGAGTTGCTTATGTTTGTTCTTTTGGGTTCCGATTGCATACTCCCACTTCAATACCTCATAACTTTCTACTCCTAACTCCAACAATTATGAACTTTATGTCGTTGGAAAGCTAAGAGAATGATCTACGACTTTTATGAAGAAACATTTGTCTACTTCTACCTAGATCAATGCAGTTTATTCATTAAAATTTCGGAACACTTTTTTATTCCATTTTTCTTCTTTTCTCTCTACTGTCAATATACCTAACTTCGACCCGATTCCACCAATCAAAATCATACATACAAAACTCCCAACTTAACCAATTTCTTTAGAAAAATTTATCCAAGGCATTTAAACAGCTAACAATTTTATTCCAAACACAATGACAACTTAATGGAGAAGAAATTCTGCACATATAAAAAAGAAGTTCTTCAACTCTTCTTTCATTCATTTCTCAGCAAAACAGAATTTCATCTCTCAGATGTTGCAAGGTTTATAAATAACTTCGATTACATACTTAGAGTCATCACAGTAGCATAATACAAAAATAAAAATTCTTGGAGTCAGCCGAAGTTTTTGCAAGGTTTAACATTGATCTACTATTTCTGCGCCTAAGGAGTGGAAAGATAATTGGGTTAGCTGGGAAGCTCAGTGGCTAATATGTTTATAGCCATTAGCAATGAACCACACACACAAAAACAAGCATGTACATAAATTTATATCACATTCAATTATATAGTATCCATGGTTCAAGCTCATAGATAACCATATTCTTACACAAATTGAATAAGATAAAAATTTCAATCATCAAAACATAGCTCTCAATTATATGTCGTGTATATCAATTCAAAGAAAAATGCACACATATAATGGCTTGAGAGAATCCCATAGAACGAAATGACGAAACCGAAGTTTACTTTATGAATGAAATGAGTTTCATATACCACAAGTAGGCATCCGGGAGAAGGCTATAGGTCAACATGCATATGACGAACGAAATGGTATCTCTCTTGCCCATATAAGCAAATTTCTGATATTTACATATTTCATACCATAATCATATATTTTCATGCTTCTTAAATTTTCTGTTTTTCATCAGCACAAAAATAACATAATTCTTACAAAGCCAACATGATATAAGTTCACAAAACATTTTTCCCACATTCACAATGAATAAAAGCAAGCATTTAAGTACACATATAAGCAAATAATTCATCTCATCAACATAACAACTATAAACATATTACCCACCTATTTACTTGTAAATTCAAGATCAAGTTTGTCTTTCTTCTTATTCTTGCCTTCCACTTTCTTGATTCCCTTCAAACAACCATATTTTCATTCAAATCAACATACATGAATAGGACTTCCATTAAGCTATATTATCCAAAGATAAGCTTAGACTTAATATAAGCTTAGACTTAATACATTCTTAATTTATCTAAGCTAAAAGGACTAAGATCTAGTTAAAAGTTCATAAAAATCTAAGAACACAAATCTCTTGTTCCTCTTCTTTCTCTCTTCATTTTCATCACATAACCTATCTTCTCTACTTCTTTTTTATCAAAACAAGAAGAATAAATAAATGGTTACCTAAAACTCAGCTGACCTTCTTCTCCCACTTCTTATATCCTTTTTCTTTATTTCCTTCTTCTCCTCTCTATGTTTTGGTTCTCCTTCTCTTCTTAAAGGTTCTTTTATGACTTTCTCTCTCTTTTTTTTCTCAATATGTACGACTCTTTTCTCTTTTTTTCTTATTAGTTTAAGACCAACTTTTGTCTTTCCAAGCTTACCCTTCCTTATTAACCTAATGCCTTCCATCTCCTTAACTTAATTCTAACTCTTTCCTTTAATTCATGCAACTACACGGATTCATAATATATCTAATTAAACTCTAAAGATTGCTAATTCATGAATTCTAACTTATATTCATGCTTGCTAAATTAATAAAATAAATTCTAATAAAAATTCAGGTCCAACATTTCTTCCCCCTAAAGAATTTCTTCCTCGAAATTCTCACCTGAGTCCATAAATAAGTGTGGATACTTCTCCTTCATGGCTTCTAAAGATTCACATTTTGCTTCCTCTCTTGTATGGTTCTTCCATAAAACTTTAACCAACTTTACAGTCTTATTTCTCAAGACTTTTTCCTTGAATCTAAAATCCCACTGGTTGTTCTTCATAAGTCAAGTCTTCTCTTAAGTGAACCTCTGATAGTTGGACTATGTGTGACGTATCCGATCTGTACCTTCTTAACATCGATATATGGAAGACATTGTGAATCCCGGATAATTTTGGCAACGGGGCTAACTTGTGGGCTAGAGGCCTAATCTTCTTAATAATCTCATAAGGGCCTATTTGTCTTAGACTGAGTTTACTCTCTTTACTAAATCTTAAAACTCCTTTCCATGGTGAGGCTCGAAGGAATACCTTATCTCCAACTTCATATTCCATCTCCTTCCTATGTGCGTCTGTATAGCTCTTCATCCTGTCTTGAGCTGCCTGGAGTCTCTGTTTCATTAACTTAATCATGTCTACTATATTTTGTACCAATTCAGGTCTTAAAAGTTTCCTTTCACCTTCCTCATCCCAACAAATAGGATTTCTGTACCTTTTACCATACAAAGCTTCATAAGGTGCCATTTGAATTCCTGAATAGTAGGAATTATTATAAGCAAACTCAATCAAAGGTAAATGTTCATCCCATGAGCCTTTAAAGTCCACAACACAAGATTTTAACATTGTCTCCAATGTCCTTATTGTACTCTCTGATTGACCATCCGTTTGTGGATGAAAAGTTGTGCTAAAATACAACTTGGTTCCCAAAGCCTCTTGCATTTCTTGGAATTCCATGAAGTCTAATTATTTTATCGATGTATTTCTTGACTAAGGTGTTCAAAGAATCTGTCTGTCTAATTGGCAAGAAATGTGCTGACTTGGTTAGCCTATCAACAATCACCCATACTACGTCATGCTTCTTGCTGGTTCTCGATAATCCCATTAAGAAATCCATTGTAATCTTTTCCCATTTCCATTCAGGAATAGACAAAGGTTTATGCTTACCAGCGGGCGCTTGATGTTCTGTTTTAACTTTTTGGCATACCAAGCATTTTCTAATGTACTCTGTAACATTTTTCTTCATTCCTCTCTACCAGAAGTGTTCTTTTAAATCTCTATATATTTTGGTACTCCTCGGATGCATTGCATATGGAGCATTATGTGCCTCATCAAGAATTTCATCCTTTAATTCTTGCATATTTGGAATACATAAACTATTGCCTACTACCAACAATCCATCTTCTCTTACTTCTATTTTCAAAAACTTACCATTTTTAATTTCTTCTCTGAGCTTGCCCAAGTACTCATCTTGTTCCTATAATTCCTTAATCTTCTCATTTAATATTGGGCTTCCTCTAATATTAGCCAATATACCACCAGATTCGACTTGCCTCAACTTCACCTTAAGTGTGGCTAATTCCTTCAACAAAGGAAAATATATCGTCTTTAAATACGCCATAGTAGATTTCCTGCTCAGTGTATCCGCTACAACATTAGCTTTCGCTGGGTGATAGTTTATCATCAAATCATAATCCTTCAATAATTCTAACCACCTTCTTTGCCTCAAATTTAACTCTTTTGGCTCATCAAATATTTAAGACTCTTGTGGTCTATAAATACCTTGGTGGTGACTCCATATAAGTATTATTTTCAATGCAAAGGCTATAGCAACCAATTCCAAGTCATGTTTAATTGCCTGGAAGCATAGCAATCACTTTGTCTCCTTGCATCAACATACACCCCAATCCTTTACTTGAGGCATCACTATACACTGTATATCTATCACTACCAGAAGGTAAAGCTAGAATTAGTGCAGTTGTAAGCTTCTTCTTCGACTCCTCAAAGCTCCTCTGACATTGTTCTATCTATATACATTTCTAACTCTTTCTTGTTAATTTAGTAAGTGGAGCTGCAATCATGGAAAATCCTTCTACGAATTGCCTGTAATAACCAACTAATCCCAAGAAACTCCTCAGTTCTACAATATTCTTGGGTGCTTCCCATCTAACTACAACTTTTATTTTTCGTGGATCCATAAGTACTCCTTTTTTTGAAATGATGTGTCCAAGAACCACCACTTCCTTTAGCCAAAATTCACATTTATCGAATTTGGCATACAGCTCTTTCTTTCTCAATGTCTCTAAGGTAATCCTTAAATATTCTTCATGCTCCTTGTCACTCTTGGAATAAACCAGTATATCATCAATAAAGACTATGATAAACTAGTTTAGGAAAGGCTTAAAGACTCTATTCATTAAGTCCATAAAGGTTGTAGGACCATTAGTTAATCCAAAGGGCATAACTAAGAACTTAAAATGCCCATATCGTGTTCTGAAAGTAGTCTTTGACACATCAGACTCCTTTATTCTCAATTGATGATAACCCGATCTCAAGTCTATCTTGGAAAAGACTTTTGCTCCTTGTAATTGACCAAACAAATCATCTATGTGTGGGAGAGGATATCTATTTTTGATAGTGATATGATTGTGCTTCCTGTAATCCACACACATCCTCAAGGATCCATCTTTCTTTTTCACAAAAAGAACTGGAGCTCCCTAAGGCGAAAAGCTAGGCCTAATAAAACCTTTCTCCAATAGCTCTTCTAACTGATCTTTAAGCTCCTTCAATTCTACTGGAGCCATTCTATAAGGTGGAATTGATATTGGTGCCATGCCTGGAAGAAGCTTCATGGTGAACTCAATCTCTCTAGGTGGTGGTAGTCCTAGTAATTCCTCTGAGAAAACATCTGGAAATTCCTTGACCACATGAATGTTTTCTAATTTTTCTTGATCTACCTTCGTGTCTACCATATATGCCAAGAATGCTTCACATCCTTTCCTCATCATCTTCTCTGCTGTTAGAGCTGAAATAATTCTAGACGGGCTTGCTTTCTTGGTTCCCACAAACACCACCTTTTCAACTTTGTCCAACGCAAACTCTACTATCTTCTGTTTGCAATTCAAATTGGCAATATATTTTTCTAAGGTGTCTATGCCCAAAATCACATTCAGTCCTTTCATCTCCAATGGCATTAAATCCACTACTAATTTCACCACACCAATACATATTTCACACTCACGATAAATATGACTAATAATAACGTACTAGCGAATTGGGGTACTAACCATCAAAGGACTATCTAATGGACTCAAATTTCTATCATGCATAATCATACTTGACGAAACAAATGAGTGGGTAGACTCCGGATCAATTAAAACAATAATATCATTATTAAACAATTTAACCATACCAATCACAACTTCTGAGGCTGCTTTTGCTTCCTCCCTCGTCATTGCAAATACTCTAGCTGGTGTTTGCCCTTTCGGTCGTCCTGGAGGATTTACTTTCTTGGCTCCATTAAAACTACCCACTTCAGTTGCCGACTTAACTTTCAAGTGTCTCAACCCTCTTTGAAGCTTGCATCTGAGTTCCCTCCTTTCTAGCATACTGCGGACACTCTCTAGCCATGTGCCCTTGTTCTTCACAATTAAAGCAAGCTCCAGTCAGTCGGTTACCCTCCCCTTTATGGAATTTGCCCGCCCACCC
>JANZXR010000003.1:7264404-7278104 GCA_027575705.1 Erythroxylum echinodendron
GTCACACTCTCATTAGTCTCTTCATTTTCTTCCCAATTCAATTCCAATTTCTCTCCAAATTTCCAATGGCTCAATTCCAAAAATTCCTAATTTCATGTGTCTAAGTTTCCAGTGCCATTGGACAGTTAATTTCACTACCGGTAGACCCCTATTCTGTCACTTGACAATTTTTCGGGTCCGAAAACAACTCCGAAAAATTTCCAAAAATTCCTATAATTTTCTAAAAATTAGAAAACCCCTATAACCCTCTCCAATTCAAATTCTCATTCACACAAAGTACATTTTTCATAAATCACAGTTATTCTCAATTAAACCGGGAAATGTCATGAATGCACGTACAATTATTTACATGTGCAAAAATTCACTATTCGCTATTCATGTGCATATATGAATGCATGAACATAGCAAAATAATTTTCAGTATTCCTAACCCGTTCTAAATTACTAAATTACCCTTTCCATAGGTGAGGGGATGTTACACATGATGTCTATTGGGCGGACATACACTGGACATCTACAGAAATGTTCCAATTTGACCCTTTAGATAACAAAATCTCTCCTTGGAATCTTTATGAAAGTTGTAGAGCTCGGAGTCTCTTAGAAAGCGTACTTGAATGACCATAATCTGACATTCACAGAGAAAGTTATGCCTGTTGACCCAAAATCTATCCATTTGTACCTATTAAGCAATAAAGTTGAAATGTGTGAGAATTAACCAAATAAAACTTAAAATTCACATAGAGATAAGTCAAATTAGTTCCAATTCATACCAAAATCATATATAAATAATTTGACTTATCAAATTCCCCAACACTTGAATTATTTTTTGTCCCCAAGCAAAAACAAAAGAAAACTAACTACTAAATTCGCAAACAAGTTATTGATTCCACTTTTGTAATTGTACGGTGGCATTTAGTATATGCAACAAGCCTTTAAACTACTATGCATCCATAACGGAGGAGTTATAGTCTCCTGAGGGTTTACTTAAAACAAACGATACCCACAAAAATTTTCTTTTCATCATTCCACACCTAATCATCATTATAAACCAATCTAATAAGTTGAAAGCATTATAGGTAAGATTTGAAATATAGAAATAAGGTTAAATAATACTTCATAAATTAGATCCCAAACTAAGCAATAATAAGACATCATAATGCTTCAATTAATCAAAATCATATGTCATGAACGAAGTCTCTCATAAAGCATTCACTTTCACACACAACTATTTAAGGGTGACTCTCAATCATCTTCTAATACATGTCTCTTACCGTAAGCTTGCATCTTATCTACTTCTCCACTACTCCTATATATGTCATATCCATGAATCAAAAAGGTCTTTATTCCTTTAGTTGTAATAGGGCCAAGGGGTAAAGTAGGCTAAGAAAGAAAGGATAGGAATTCAAACATTCAATAATTAGTAGAGCAGAAACTACAAATATTAGAATCATGATTGGTAAAATTTACTGAGAAATTGCCCAAAAACCATAATACTTAGGAAAATCTACCAACTCTATTATCAAAAAATTCCATTATTCTTTCACCTTGGAATCTGAAGTGAACGTGCCCATCTTTTCAAAAACACCATTTAGATGCTAGTTTTTCTTTTCTTCTTTTTTCACTTTTTTACTTTTGCTTTTTATTTTTTTCCAACATACTCCTTCAATTTTTGTAGAAAACAACCTCACACTTCTTCCTTTGTATACCTATCAATAAGAATATTGAATGTACAACATTTATAGCTCTACTAAACATCGAACAAGGGTAATTTTGTTTTTCTTGGTTCAAGGTTCTTTGGAATAAGTTTACAAAGAAAAAGGCTTAAATACAATCAATAGGCACAAAGGGTTCATTAGGGGATTGATATATAAAAAAGGTTAGCTATTTGGATCAAGCTCAATCCTAGTGCCTTTTATCACTTTCATGAACATACCATAGTATGATTATGTAACCTCGAAAAGCTGCAATGCAAGTTCTAAAAGTAAACATATATAGAAGAGAAAATTATATCACTCACAAGAAAAAAAGGATTGGGTACAATCCTTTAGGCTCAAAATAGCTCACTCGGTGATGTTTACTCATTTAATATCATGCTCATTCAATCAATTTAACATTATAACATCCAATTGTGACAAGGTATGTAATCAATTTAATCATATTATGCATCTTATTTAAGATCAGAGATCTAAAGAATATCTTACCCATAATACAATCAATCATTAAATTGGATTATAAAGACAATTAGAATGTGAAAGATGTATAAGTGTGCAAACATGCATGATGAAAATATGCAAAATTAGTTAATGCAAAACTACACAAAGCAGAGGTTAATATTTTTTAATGAAAATTGTAAGATAATTCAATACAAAATAATGCATGCAAAACCATAAATTTATCCCCCCTTCCTACTTAGAATAAACATTTTCCTCAATGTTGTGTAAGATAAAAAAGAATAATGAAAAGAACGGAATAAGGAGTAAGGGTAAAGAAACCCCCTGAAATAACAGATTACAGTGTCAAGAAACCAAATTCCAAACCTTGTATTCTTATCTCCCATTAAGCTATACATGACAAAATTATGGAGATAGAACAAAATAGCATTGAAGTTATCCTTACAATTTTCCAAATTAAAAGAAACAATACAAAACATAGGGTTAGATAAAAATAAAGTGCAAAGATAAATGCATGAAATTTAAAATGCAATTGTAGTCCTATGATCCTAATATATCATTATCCCTAAGGAGGTGGTTGTTGCTCTAAGAAAGCCCTCAACATATCTTCAATCCTGGTTTGTGAAGCCGTGAGATTTTCCACTTTAGCTCAAAAATCTCTAACATCTTCCTGGACTTCTTGCAACTGAGCCAGAACTTGATTGTCCCCTGGAACTAGACTAGCTCTAGATTGTTATGTAGCAGATGCATACAGATTGTCCCTCTCTCGATGCGGATTGACCAACCTATTAGGAGCATCTTCTCTATAGTTAAATTCCCTCAATTTATCAGCATTGATGACATCTACATTAGTAGTATAGGCCACTTCTTCATCATTCTTAAGAACATTAAGACGCTCAAATAGCTGGCTCAATAGCACCGGAAACACAAACCTCTTCATCTCAGACTTGTGATGCACCACTTGCCACATAAAAGTCATTATCATCTGGGCAATAGCAATGCCTTGGAATTAGTCATCCGGGAAAAACATCTTGTCCAAAATGTATAAGCCTTCATTACAGAGGTACCCTGAATCACTAGCTTTAGGCATTACGTTATGTGCAAGTAGGAATGCTACTAATCTAGGTCCAATATGAAGGGAATTGCAATGCATAAAAGTGCGCCCGTTTGTGAATCATATAGCAACTCTAATCCCAAATCGAGACATAGCTTCAGACTTAACCCATTGACTATCAATTGTACTTCTTGCATGTTTGTCAAAAGATAGAACATGGCCTCCCACTGGCAGCTCTAAATGTCCATTAATCGGATCTTCTGTTATGACTACTACTTTCCTATTGATGTCAGAAGTGAGAACCGGAGGTTGTTTATTGGCTATCTCACTAAGGTTGGCATAAAATTTGTTTCACCGTGATTGGTTAGTATACACCTTTGGGGTCCAATAGTTTGCCCCAATGAAATTTGTCCTAGTTTGCCCTCACATTGTATGCTTCATCAATACCCTCTTCAACTGAGACTTCACAAATTTGTTGTTCTTTTTCTTGTTGAACCAAACTGCACATTGCTCACTGATTAACATAGCTTAATCAAAATCAGGTTCCTTTATTTCTGCGACAATATTTTTACTCCTAGCAGCTCTAGAAGATTGGTCAGAAGCAGTACTCTTCCTCGCAATTTGCTTAATTCGTGACATTGAATGATAGCCATACAACCAGTTGTAATCTCAAAAAAACAGAGCTCAATCTCAACAAACAACCAGCAATCTCAATTTCAACCACAAACCCGTAATCTCAACATAAGCCCAATCACAACAAACAACCAGCAATCTCAACAATCTCAATGTTAATAATAATCTCAATCTCAACAAAATAGTCTCGATCAACTAACAATCGTAGGGATTTCAAGCATCAATTAAAAATTTTATCCACAATTTTACCCATTGTTGTGAAAAAACACTTACCCATGCCAAATTGAAAGGGAGATTGTGTATAATTAGCCTAAAACTTCAAAAGGACCCCCAAAATCAACGAACATGAGTTGAGTTGGTGGTATTTTGGCATAAGAGCGCAAAGAATGAACGATTAAGGAGACTAGGCTTTAGGTAGTTTGGTTTGTTATGGGACGGTGCTGTCGAAGGTAAGAGAAGAAGAAAATAAGAAAAAAATGGAAATTTAAGTGAGAATATGAAGGGCGTGAAATTTGGAAGAAGAAAACGAGTGGAAGAATGCAGGGGAGGGTGGAGAGAATTCGGGAAAGAATATGGAAAATGTGTTTTAAATGTGAGTGCAGGTAATGTCCGTTAAGCAGACTTAATATTTACTAAATGGACAATCTTTGGTTTCCTGAGCTACTGTGAGGTTGCTGAGCCCGTTAAATAGACTTCATGTCCGTTAAACGAACATTTTCTGTGAAGCTATAACCATCTCACTTAGTTCACTCCTATTTTTTCCCCTTTTAACTACTCAATGATACCATAGGACTATATGCATGATGTATGAATGAAAATAGTGAAAATATTAAATGAAACAAAGAGACATTACATCTTACCTCCCCCACACTTAACATGGGTCTTATCTCTAGCATCGATGAGTCGTGATCATGCTATTTCTCATGCTAATAAGAGGTGTCATTGGGATGTCTCATAAACACTGACCCTATGCAACATACAGTAAACCAGAATAAGAAGATATGAAAAAAATGAAATTAATAAAATAACAAAAAGAGTTAGAAACATTGGGTTGCCTCCCAACAAGTGCTAAATTTAATGTCCCCAGCTGGACTAGGCCACCATGATATTAATTTTGGTATGTGATGGTAGAAATATATCCAAACATCTCTCCTTTAAAATAGTGCTTGACTCGTTGCCCATTAACCATAAAGGGCTTTTGTTCATCCTTTCCAATCTCCACAGCTCCATATGGGTATACTTTGGTCACCACGAAAGGTCCAGACCATCTTGACCAAATTTCCCTAGAAATAATTTTAAACAAGAGTTAAATAGTAAAACTTTTTGACCAAGTTTAAATTCTCACCAAAGGATATGCTTATCGTGGAAAGCCTTAGTTCTCTCCTTGTATATTCTAGCATTCTCAAAAGCATCTAGCTGGAATTCATCTGGTTCATTCAACTTCATCAGTCTCCTCTATCTAGCCTCTTTGAGGTCATAGTTCAACTTCTAGATTGCCTATAACACCTTATGCTCGATTTCAACCGGAAGATGGCAAGATTTCCCAAAGAATAACCTGTATAGAGACATCCCAATAGAGTATTATATGTTGTCTTGTATGCCCAAAGAGCGTCATCAAGCTTTAATGCCCAATCCTTTCTTAAGGTATTAACAGTTTTCTCTAAAATTTGCTTGATTTCTTTGTTAGACACCTCAACTTGCCCATTGGCTTGAAGGTGATAGGTGGTTCCAAACTTAAAATGACACCCATATTTTACCAAAAGAGATTTAAATTGATGATTCTAAAAGTGTATCCCATTGTCACTGATTATAGCTCTTAGAATACCAAATCTTAAAAATATGTGCTTCTTGACAAATTTGACAACACTAGCTCCAGTTTTGTTTGACAAAGTTGTGGCTTCCACCCATTTGGATACATAATCAACTGCCACAAGGATGTATTCATTACCAAAGGATATTGAAAATGGTCTCATAAAGTCCAAACCCCATACATCGAAGAGTTCAACCTCTAAAATCCCTGACTAACTCATCTCCTGCTTCTTACCAATGTTCCCTGTTCTTTGACACCTATCACATGTCATAATAAAAGTTTTAGCATCCTTAAAAATAGTAGGCCAATAAAAACTGGATTCTAAAACCTTTGCCACCATTTTGTTAGCACCATGGTGTTTGCCATAAGGAGAAGCATGGCAATGATACAGTACTGACTGTATTTCCTCATCAGGTATAGATCTTCTAATTATTCCATCAGCACACCTTCTAAAGAGCAACGAGTCTTGCCAAAAGTCATTCCTCACCTCAGATAAGAATTTCCTTCTTTTATGGCATGAATAATCACTAGGAATAATGTTAGACACCAGAAAATTAACATGATCAGCAAACCAAGGAACATTATCCTTAACAGACCACAAATTCTCATTAAGAAAGGCATCATTAATCGGTTCAGCTTCCATCTTTTTACCTTGCTCAAGTCACGAAAGGTGATTAGCCACCGAATTTTCATATCCCTTTTTGTCTCTAATTTCTATGTTGAATTCCTACAAGAGTAAAATCTATCTGATCAACCTTAGTTTGACATATTTTTTGTAAGAAAATATTTCAAGGTGGAATGGTCAATATAAACAATGACTTTGGACCCCAACAAGATAAGATCTGAATTTATCAAATGCAAAACTACTGCTAACAATTCTTTCTCTATAGTAGCGTAATTAATTTGAGCATCATTAAGAACTTTACTAGCATAATAAATAAAATGTAATTTCTTATCCTGTTTGCGTCCTAAGATAACCCCAAGTGCATAACCTCTAGCATCACACATCAGCTCAACGGGGAGATTCACGACCATTATAAGGGATGAGATCTATCACCCATAGACCCCCTAGAAGGATATGCATATATTACCTAAGACAAGATTTAAAACATATCAAAATAATACAAAACATTGCCTGAACTCAAACAACCCTCAAATAACCAATCATTGTTTTTCCAAAAATATTCGACTTTAAACATAATTTAATCAGTACACTGAATTCATTCGAATACATGTGTCAAGTCATCCTGAATTAAGGTTATTATATTACAAAACCTTAAACAAAATAATACATATTTTAAGTTCAAATACACTCTGTATTACCATATTTACAAACGTTTAACAACATACATAATGTCTCATATTATACATACAACCGAAACATATATTCCCAAAACAATACACATTCCTTATTGGCCATTGCAGTTGTTATTGTCCCAGTCTTCAAACCTGCTTATCTGAACCTACATGTGGCAAAACCACCATGCTAAGCATAAAGCTTAGTGGGGAATAATTAAATCATACATAAACTAGCAGCTGTTTAACAGTCACCTAACATCTATATGTACTAAATCAAATTATATCATGAGCAATCATTGAAGGTTCATATTAAAGAACAATTCTAATATAATGGATTTAGAACAAAATAAAATCTATCACTAGAGAACCTTTCTTATGTTAATGCCAATCATTTAAGTATCAGAACAAATTGTATAGCTGTCAGGACTAATTATCAGAATAGGGTATAAACCCTTCATATCAAAATAAGATTTGTATTAAAGCAGAATTTGTTTTGTATCAATTCAGAATTTATCTTATATCAAATTTAAATATCAAATCAAAATTTTATTTATATCATAATTGAACATGTATTAGAATACAAAACAAGTTAGACTGCTAATCCTTTATACAGAAGTGGGTAACAGGACTAATATAGGAGATACCATAATCGATATCAAAAAATAGGAGAGACTTGTGTCTCAATATCAGGAGACACCGAAATGTCAATATCAGGAGAGATGTACGTCTCAGATACTGAAGTATCATTATTAGGAGACACCGAAGTGTTGACACCTTAAATATGTCCAGGAGCAGCTCCAAACCCTTCTAAGCATGCCTATTTACCTATGACTAGGACTTAACAGTTTTAAAGCAAAATAGGTCTGTTTCAACAATTATGTATATTCACACAAATAGAAAGCACTTCCAACACAATCCCAACTATCAAACTCTTTGGAAAATTGATGGTCCGAAATTATCACAATATTATCGCGAAAATTCCCAATTCACAAACATCCATATCCAAATCATAATACATAAGTTTTTGGAATTCATTCATTTATGATCACACCAAGCAATTCAACATTGTAAACCATACATCTTTTACAATATCATCTCAATTAATTTAAATTGAATCATTGTTGAAAGTCCTATCCTTATATATGTCAACAATTACATAATCAAGTTTAGCATTATTTTCCAGATTTTCTTAAGACAGTTTTGAGTCAAATGTATGTGATCATTTTGATATAGAAGCTGACCTTTTTAGATGATAAGTTATTCTAAGAAAATGTTTCTTTATGTCTTAAGTTTTAAACGCAACAAAAATCATTTAATTTGGTTTAGTATTCCATGAGTTATGCTCAAAAGACCGAAGGTTATGCAAAGTAATGTGAAGGTCTGGTGCATGCGGGAGTGCACGGGTGTGCACCACAAATGCACGGCCGTGCATTTTGTAAATTCACGGCTATGCACACAGGGAAGCAAGATCGTGCATATGCATGATCATGAAATCCCCTTAAAAATGGGGTTGGTCACGATCGTTCATGTACATACACCAATTTAAAAGAAGCATATCTCTCAAGCTCGATGTCCAAAAATTTCAAACTTTATGTTGTTAGAAGAACAAGCTACAAATTTCATGAAAAATATTTGTCTAATTCTACTTAGATCACTAAAATTTAATCATTGAAAAATATGACACAAGTTTTAGTCCTGCAGCCAAAGCCAGAACACAATTTAAAGCTAAATTTCAAAACCTTTAGTGACAAAATTTAAATTCAACTTCTTCATGAAAGTTGTAGATAAATGTATCTAGTTTAATCTAAATCTAAAATCATCCCATTTTGATGCCTACAGTTCAATATATGGCTGAAAAACTGATGGTTGTTTAGTGGAAACAAACTTCCTAATGAGTAACGAGCACCTACTAAGCTCCTAACCACAATTCTTCATTAATTCTGAACACATTATAACCACTTCAAACATCAAACAAGACATGTTCTATCATGATACCAAGTTTAGTACTCCTTTACCTCACTAAACTTCAAATTCAACTCTAAGAATCCAGCTAAACCAAGCTTTCAAACAACCAGCACATACCTAGGTTTAATGTGCAGCTTTCAGCATCAACAAAACAATAATATAGAAAATTAGTAGAGCCTTTTTCTAGATTCAATAGCTTACGAAAACTTTAGGTGATGACAATCCAAATCCTAGCAAAAATTCTAGAAGTTAGAGAGAAAAGGGGAGTTTTAGTGAAGAGAAGGAAGAGAAATATAGCACAAACTTTGCTTAGCCAAAGTGCTAGGTGTCTTCAAAATTCCTTAAATATGTGTCACTTTGCACATAATGCCATGTATCAATGGATTAGGCTGACACTAATCCACACATTGATTGGCATTTGACTTCTTATCATGCTGCCATTTGTCACCCGATAAATGATGCCAAATATCAATACCTTAGTTATGCCACATGTCATAGCTCATAGGCTTAATCATTTTAATTGTCATCTACCAACCTAACTTGCCACTTGACAATTTCCTTGTCCAAATATACATTTAAATACCTCAATTCTCTAATGGTATCAATTAATTCCAATTTACTAATTATAGTCCACTAATGCCAAAATTCAAGTCATATTCCTTTCACATTCAACTCATAGCACAATTTTAACTCCTATCTCACATGTACTTTCATGAACATATATCGTTTCAACTAGGGTATATTTTAAGGCCTTACATAAGGTAAGTTCCTTTTTTAACCTATTGAAAGCATCAGGACATTCATTAGTAAATTCAAAAGGGACTTCATCTTGCAACAAAGCAGACAAGGATTTAGAAATCTTGGAAAAATCTTTAATAAATCTACGATAGAACCCTGCATGCCTAAGAAAACTCCTTATTGCTCTAACTGAATTAGGGGGTGGTAATTTATTGATGACTTCAATTTTTGCTAGATCCACCTCTATTCCATTATTTGAAATTTTGTTGCCTAGAACAATTCCTTCTTGTACCATAAAATGACACTTTTTTCAATTTAGCACAAGATTAGTTTCTTCATATCTCTGTAGAACCTGTTCTAGATTGAACAAACATGCATCAAAAGAAGAATCAAAAATAGAAAAGTCGTCCATAAATACCTTTATTATATTCTCCACCATGTCGGAGACTATAGATATTATGCAGCGTTGGAAAGTGGCAGGAGCATTACACAAACCGAAGGGCATCCTATGATACACTAATGTACCTTAGGGATAAGTGAATGTGGTCTTCTCCTGATCCTCTGGGGCTATGAGAATTTGGTTCTATCCTAATTAACCATTTAAAAAGCAATAATAATCATGCCCTACTAATGATCAATAAAAGGGAAAGGGAAGTGATATTTTCTAGTTGCTGCATTTAATTTCCTGTAATCTATACAAACCGTCCACCCTATCACATCCTTAGTGGAAATTAAATCATTACTCTCATTAGAGATGACAGTCATGCCACCTTTCTTTGTTGTCATCTACACAACTTACCCAAGAACTATTAGAAATAGGATAGATAATTCCTGCATCAAGTAACTTAAGTACCTCAGATCGCACATCTTCCTTCATGTTAGGATTGAGTCTCCTATGATTTTCTATACTAGGTTTGTGGTTTTCCTCCATTAAAATCTTGTGAACACAAATAAAAGGGTTAATTTCCTTTATGTCAGCCACATTCCATGCAATAACCAATTTATGTTCATGTAATACCCTTAATAACTTCTCTTCTTGAGAGGAATTCAAAGAAGAAGAAATAATAAGCGGATACATATTTAATTCTCCTAATAATGCATACCTCAAATAAATTGGAAGCTGTTTTGATTCAAGTTTTGGTGGGTTTAATATGGAAGGTAACAATTTAGGTTTAGAAAGGCCCAATTCTTCAATTGTAGCTCTACACCTAAAACCATTACCTTGCAATCTATATATATAGTCCACTAACTCATCATCCAATTCATTCTCATCTATTCCTAAAACTAGGTATATCTTTAAGGCATCATCATACATTAATTTAGGATTAGATTCAAGTGTAAGAGAATCAATTACATCTTTCTCATAGGTGGCTTCATCGAAAGAGGGTCCCTTTAAAACTTTGAAAATGTTAAACACCTCTTCCTCATTACCAACTCTCAAGGTCAACTTACCATCCAGGACATCAATCAATGCTCCACTAGTGACTAAGAATGGTCTTCCTAATATTATAGGAACCTACATATAGAAATCCATCTCAAGCACAACAAAGTCAGCTGAATAATCTTACTAACTTTTACTAGTAAGTCCTCAACTATACCAATAGGGTATCAAACTGATTTATCATGAAGTTGCAATGAAATTGTAGTTAGTTTGAGTTCACCAATTCCAAGCCTGTTATAAAGGGACAAAGGAATAAGATTAATACTTATACCTAGGTTAAATAAGCATTGAAAAACATTAGAAACACTAAAGTGACAAGGAATAGTGAAACTCCCTGGATCTTTTAACTTAGGGGGTAGTTTATTTTGTAAAATAAAACTACACTCCTCAGTTAATGCTACCGTCTCAAAATTGTTCAGCTTCTTTTTATTAGAGATGATTTCCTTCAAGAACTTGTTGTAAGCAGGCAAGTGCTTTAACAAAAGGGATGTTGATTTGGATCTTCTTGAAAAGGTCAAGGAATTTCTGAAATTTGGAATCATCATGCTTCTTCTTTACCCTTTAAATGTATGGTATGGATAGCACAAAGGAAAATTCTGAAATTGGTGAAGACTCTTTCTTATCGGTTTCTTTTCGCCCTTCTTCTTTATCAAATTCACAATTTCAACATCCGTAGTTTCATTTATCTTAGCTTCCTTCTCTTTAGGAACTATACCTTTTACCACCTTACACTCCTCAGAAGAATTGCCATATAATCCTATTTTGGATTTACTTGAGTATTGTTAAGGAGCTTTCCCTTACCTCTTTCACTTACCTCTTTTGTCACTTGACTGATTAGCACCTCTAAATTTCTGATGGCAATTTGGTTAGACTGGATGTTCTGCTCCATTCTATTCATGGTTTGAGAGCTAGCTTGAGCACTTTGATCAATCTTGCTCATAAGTTGAGCAAACATATCTTCAAGCCTATCTACTTTTTTCTCCCTAGAGGAAGGGAATTGTTATTATGCAGAAGATGAAGGAGATGAATACTGTTGTTTTGGTAGTGCTTGTAACCCAGGTGGTCCAGTTAGTTTTGCAACCCTTTGATTTTTCCATGAAAAATTTGGATGAAACTTCTAACCTTCATTGTAGGTGTTTGAGAAAGGATCAAATCTCTAACTTTGTCTACCATTGTTCACATAGTTCACCTCTTCCTCTGGCATTGTTGCTTTAATGTTCATACAACCAGCTATTGTATGCCCAAATCTACCACAAAGAGTGCAAGGATCCCTACCTGACTTGTTGTCATTCATTAACATATTCAACTTCTTATTTATCTCAGCAACTTGGTAGGCTATGTCAGATTTTGAACCCACTTCATTAAGAGTAGCAACTTTGCTCCTAGTCACCTTATAATGTGAATTTTCCGCAACTTATTTGAAAATATTCCATAACTCTTGAGAACTCAGGTTACTAATATTTTCACCAGCGTTTAAATCCACCAAAGTCTGATTTTGATCAGTGAGACCATAGTAGAAAAATTGAGTCAAGGAGTATATATCAAATCCATGATGAGGACACTAGTTAAGGAGATCATTAAATGGCTCCTATGCTTTATGAAAATTTTCTCCTTTTTTCTGCGAGAACCAATGTATTATCTTCCTTAGTTCGAGAGTTTTGTGGACTGGATATCACTTTATTATGAAAGTCTCCATTACTTTGTCCCAAGTATCAATAAAATCTACCTCCAAGCTTAACAACCAATTTCTTGCTAATCCCTTCATGCAAAAGGAAAAACACCTTAGCCTTAACTCATGTTCAGACAATCCATACAATGGAAGAGTCTAAACTGTAGCATAGAAATCTCTTATAAAAGCTAGAGCATTTTCACTCGGCATTCTATTAAATTGTTGCAACATAGATAAATAAATAACATAGAATCCATTACCTTATGTGATTTGTCCTTCCAGATAACATAATCAATGTCTATCCACACCATATTAAAAAGACTTCTCTCCTTCCAAATCTTATAGTTTTCACCCCTTAATTCGAAAATTTCATAACTTATATCAGAGAAACTAACAGTTTGAATAGCTGCATAACTTAAACATACATGTTACTTATCAATAAATTGAAGCTAACAAACTATATACATGTATCATGATTTTGAATACCGTTCTGTAGCGGCCAGAGAACGATACAACGGTACAAAATAGAAGTACTTATGTATTGGGTGTAAATACCAGTCGATACCAGCCTGTTTCGTCTGGTATCGGCCGATACCGACCGGTATTTTTAATAACAACTATATACCGGTTAATATCGAAAATTTTTAAAAATATAAGGACTAAGTTGCAAAATTTTCAAAATTTTTTTAAAATTTAACTCCCACCTGCCCCACCCCCCTCTTTTTCTATTTATCAAAGTTTTTTTAATTTGTTATTAGTTAAACTTTTATTGTGATTTTTAATTTTATTTTAAAATAAAATAAATATTTTATTACTATTAATAATTATACATTAAATAAAAATAAAAATATTTTATTTAAATTTATTTTAATCTTTTACATAATATTTATCAATAAAGTATTAATAAAAATATTTTATTTT
>JANZXR010000003.1:7278204-7297144 GCA_027575705.1 Erythroxylum echinodendron
GATTCTGGGCCGAATTTTTCCCGTCAATATTGCCGACGGATTGGTTAGCGGTCGGTAAAATTTTGTTTTCAGCGACGTATTGCTGCATTTCCGTCGGTAAAATGCGACGGAATTTTTGTCGTCGGTAATATTCTGACGCAAATTCTCAATTTTCTTGTAGTGGGTGAGTGCATTTTAAATGTATTTTATGAAAATGATTTATATCATATCGTGAAGTGAATGTGGTTTGTGAGTTTTATGCGAATGATGCATTATAAGTGAATATTGCTCCTATAATTTTATGTTTTTAGCAATATATGAATTGAGTTTGAAATTTAAATCTTATATGATTTAAGTTTAAAATGAGATGAAGTTACTAGTTGATAAAAAGGAAACAGTTTTTTTAGCCTATGATGTACTGATAAAACATATTATTATATCAGTGTATAATGGTTAACTTAGTACGGGTAGTGATGTAGAATCAGCTCCGTAACTAGTAGCTAACTAATTGCAGTAAGCAATGTAGAACCAGCTCTGTAACTACTGGTATATAGCAGTTAACCTTGTACGGATAAGTGATGTAGAACCAGCTTCGTAACTAGTGATTAATTACTTGTAGGTAAGCGATACAGAACTAACTCCATAACTGTCGATGCATAGTGGTTATCCTAGTTAGGATAAGTGATGTAAAACTAACACCGTAACTAGTGGGTAACTAGTCGCGAGTAAACGTTACAGAACCAACTTCATGACTTTATGCCTTAGGGTACCATATGGCAAAGAAATTAATGATAGGCTATGTCGTGTAAGAAATTCATAACATTTTTAATGCCGCCACTATTTATTTGAAAAGCGATTTGGGAAACTTGATTTTTGGAAGTATATATGTTTCATATTAAATATTGAATGACACGAATTGAGATAAATTTGTTTTAGGGAGATTTAAATAGTTAAATATGATTTGAATCGAAATTTTAGCACTTATTGAGCTCGTTTAGCTCACACTCTCTTTTCTGTTTTTAAATGAAACCTCTCCCAGGTGCACGCTACGCTCAGGAGCTTCAGCAGTTAGGACTCCACTTTACGACTAGTCAACTTCGTCACGTGCTACTATGTCGGTATTTTTACGATGTAAATGTTTTTGGGAATATATTCATTTTCATGAATATGTTTTGGACTATATTTTGTATAAAGAATGCATGTATATGAATGTTTTAAAGTTAAATGCATGAATATGTCTAAATTTATTTTTAAGATTATTGAAGTAATTGTTGAGATTGCTTATGAATGGACTTAAAATATAAAATTTATTGTGGGGGTTTTGAGATGATTTTAGAAGTGTTTTTTAACTTTTACAGATATTTGAAAATTTTGGGAATGTCAAAATATATTCATTGTGCTGCCGAAATTTTTAATAAAAATGATTTAAAAAAAAACTCCACTGCTTATATCTTTTTATGATGCGTTAAAGCTTTTCAATTAAAAAGAAAATAGGCTTAGTTCCAGAAGAACTTTTTAGTTATATCGGATATCGATCAGAAGGTCACCGTGAAGTGCCAGCCAGGCTATCTAGTAATTTTAGGATAGGGATGTGTCATAATTTATACATAGAACTAATTAGTCAAATAATAAGGTCAGAGAAACACTAAATAATAATGTATATTCTTTGAAAGTATAGAAACACTAAATAATTGTTGTTATTGTCATATATAAACAAAAAGAGAAAATGTTCAAATGATAAGGTCAAATAACCCGCAAAGATTCACTATCGCAGAATCTAATACTTAGCAATTGACTTCAAACAAAAGGATTGCAATGGAATAACGGGGAAATCGTCACTTCATCTACCTTATGTAATAAAAGGGACTTAAAGAGAAGAATACTTATAGATTCAACTTTGAACTCAAGTTAAACTTGATTTTTAAACTTATTATAAATTTTGTTATTACTTATTCCATTTTTGACTTGATTAAATGGGAGTTGATTAGCATTAGACTTAGTTTGCAATTACAAATTTTCATTTCCTTGTATCCTTTGTTTGAATTTTGTTATTACTTGTGCCATTTTAAAGTTGGTTAATGGTATTGGTTAGTATTGAAATTAGCTTAAAACTTGACATTTTCTTCTAGCCTTTTGTACATGATTGATGTGGTGGGTGCTGATGATTATTTCTTTGAGATAAACTACTTGTTCAGTGAAAAAGGGACATCATTTTATATAAGATATTGTTAATTTACAGGGAAAGAATTATGTTTAGAGTTTTGAGTTTATTTACAAAACTAGATACCATATTCGGTTAATTCACAAACAAATATAAAGAGTACCATCAAAGCTAGCAATATATTCGTCCATATAACTTGCATGTAATTTTAAATTAGCAAAATATTCCTAATAAATTACCATAGCGCAACACCAAAGTTGATAAAATTCATATTCTTTAACCCTTCAATAAATAGGATTACAAATTTAGCTACAGATGTTACAAAACATATTTTATAATTAAATATCATCTTTTACAACTTTTTGTTTTATATATTATATATTTCAACTTCGCTTACACTTATATCAATTTAACATAAAACTCATGCATGTTAACCATGCACTTATCATCTTTTAATTTATTATTCTTAAATTTTAATATTTTATTCTCACCTATTAGTTTATTTATAATAGATTTTTCCTTTTCATTAATTTTTTCATTCACCCTTCTAAGAAAATAATCTCTTTCCTACAATAATGTGACATGTATTATTTATTATCAAATAATAACTACTTTATCAAATAGCAAATACTTTATTATTATTAATTAACGTACCTCATAATTAAGGCATTTATATAATCTTTTTTTAAGATTGTCATTCTTTCAAGAAGTCACCAAAAGACTTCAACTTCAACTTGTGACATCAACAAAAAACCTTCCCATTATAGTGCTTTTCGCTGGGATTTATTTTAGTTTATTTACAAGATTTACCATCTATTGTAATCAATAAAAATCCATATCAATCAAATATTAAATATTAGTGTCTATTTTTATGATTGAAAATAATGTCAATATTGCAAAAATCAATTTTCTTATAACCATTAACATTTTTTAATGCAGAATAAAGCTAAAGGAATCAAATATCTATCAAACAAAAGTGTATATCAATATACAAGATGTCTCTCCCTCTTTAGTCAAAAACTAATATGGTCTACATCGATGATGCTAAAATTCAAGTTAAGTGAAGTGAACTGAAAACAATAATAACAACAACAATAACAAATTTCTATTTTTCAGTTAAAATATGAATCAGCTTCTTTCTATATGCCTTCAATAAATGCAATTTCTTTTTTGTATTTTTCTCTTTTGGCATTTATAATATATTCTTTTAAACATTACTAATGTTTGAATTCCAACAAATGTACATTACACATAACTATAACATAAGCCAAATGCAATAAAAAGAAAAAAGAAATTCCTTTTGTTAAATGAATATAATAATAAGACCAGTCGTCATTTGCAAAAGGTCAACCACAATGTCTCCAAAGGTTTCAACAAGGTTGATCACTTACAAAATTAATAATTGAAGGGCGCTATAAGAGATAGAGCATGACAATTAGCTTGAGACAAAGATAGCCGACGAAGGGTAGAGAGCCAAGAGAGAAAGATGAAGATAACAACAACGATAACAATAACAAGGAGTGAAGAATTGTTTTCAAACTTATAACAAATCCGACACAACAGAAGTGGAGCCATAGCACAAACGTTTCATGTCAAAAAATTGAAGGTTAAAAAAAATTTAAAGAAGGTTGAGATTAATTTAATAAAAATAAAATTTTAAAAATTAATGTGCAGTTAGCTTCAAAGTTAAATGATTAATATGAACTCTTTTTGTTAATCAATTTAAAATAATATTTTATTTCAGAATTTTATGTGATATAGTGTATGCAACTTTCTTTTCTTTATTTCTATTTTAGTGTACTGAACGTGATAATCGAATTTTGACGGTGAGAAGGCAAGAAGACAATACGAATGGAAGATTCCTCGACAGGCTAAAGAAAATGGGCGGCGGCATTATATTTGTGAAGCACCTCTGTGGGGCCACGCATGTAACTTGTGGTCTGGAGGAGGAGGATCGTCATTTTTATTTAATCAAAAGCCTTTTCTTTCTGGTAATATTCATTCTCTAAGCAATTCTCCCAGTTCCATTTGTTTGGATCTTTATCATAAGACGTTGGTAGTTGTTACACTGAAGCCAAATCTCCTCCATATATCCTTTTCTCTAGTTCAAATTATTAGCATCTGCCACTTTAAGATAGGCCTTCCAGGTTTTTTTTTTTTTTTGTTTCTAGTAGTCTTTCCCCACGAGGTCTTCTTATCTTAAGATGATGCCTTTGTATGTGGATCGATTTTATTATCATGCAAAAGGGTCTTATATATTAACATATTGAGTTGAAGAAGCCATTTATATATGTAAAAATATTCTCATTTGAAAATGGCTTTTACTAATTAAGATTAATTTTAGTAACTTACATCATCAGCATATCTGTAAAATAAAAGTCACTTCAGACTATTTTAAAGTCAATCATGGCGACAAATAGCTAAAGGGCCAAAAGTTAGAAAGTAATGCTTTGGTGGAAATAGAAAAATAAATAAAATTGATGGTAACATCTCTTTCTGTTAATTTATGACTGTTCACAAAGAAACATTTGTTCTCGAAATGACCAAAATCTTATGGAGGATCAAGGGCCAATGATGGTTTTACGCGATTGTGCCCATAATGATTCTTTGGCCGATTTGTCCATCATTTCCATTTCCATTTCCGTTTGATCCACACTGTCCCACAAACCAAGCACGTACATGCCTCTCTCTAAAAAGTTAAAACCTTTTGCTTGGGCATATGTCTAGAGTTAGACTCCGTCAAGAGCCTTTTATTTTTTATTTGATTCGACCAGTTCTGGGTCATTATCTAACTGATTCAATATATTTGTAAGTGGAACAAGTTTGGGACATAATTCGGTGATTTTTATGATTATTATTAAACTATTACATATAATAATCATAAAAACAACTAAATTAATAATTATATAATTGATTCTTTTTATCTTATCTTTAATAGAGTGTTTATTCATTATGCAATCAAATAGTTGTGATTGTAAAGAAAGAAAAAAAAAGGGAACCCTACATGACTCGTCCTGAAACGGGTTAGCGAAAAGTCAGTACATCCAAGGGATTGGAGGATAGCTTCCTCAAGCAGTTACGATGGGGAAGTTCTCATCACAGCAGAACTCCACACTTGCTACTCACTCTCTCTCTCTCTCTCTAGAAAGTTGAAAGCAACTGCTGTGCTCTTTCCCTCTCCTCGCCACTCATCCTTGGGTCTTATGCAAATTCTTTATTTGTTTTTCTTTCTACATTTCTTTGCTTTACATTATTTTATAACTTTGCCTTCCCTCTTCGCCATGACCATGAAGCCTAAAAAGGAAGGGACGAAGACTTTGAGAGACTCAACTCCTTACTCCTCATAGTTATCTACTTTCCAAAAATCTTCCATCTAAATTGGCTCTCTCTCTCTCTTACATACTTTCTATTTACCTCCAAAGTTGAATACATTATCCACTTTCCGCTTTCAGTTGGCAGCAATTATCACAATATACAACCCCAAGTCAGTCACTTTCCTTCTCCTTGGCTGCTTTTGGGTTATTGCCAGAGACAGCCAACTCTTATCTCTGAACTGTTTTTTCAGAGTTAGCAAGCCTGGAGTAGTCCTCTTGGTTCTCTTGTTCACTCTCTGGAATTGGTTTGTCACGACTTTTCCACTGTTTTAGATCTTCAACTTTTGCTTGCCTGTATACCAACCTGCAGTTTGCTCCATTTGTCACCTGTTTTTTTTTTCCCAAGATTTTTCAACTCCTTGGAGATATCAAAGACTGGTTTTTGCAAGGTACCCGTCATTAAAACATGTTATCTTTATTATTTTACTTGTAAATGCTAGTTCCTGCTCAAAAAGCCTGGTCAGATCTTGTTTCCTTATATGCTGTAGCTTGCAATGTAGACTGAATTTTCTAAAAGAGAAGACAGAGTGTAAAGTAAGTTCAATGAATGACTCTTTTAAGTGATGCAGGTGACTTTCCTTCTCTTCAACAAAGTTTATGTGGCAACTTTTTCCGAAGAAAAATAGCTCCACTTGTGAATTAGTGAAGAGATTTGAAGTATAGTAGTACACAAATTGCTTTGAAACACCTTTAGATACATGCATCCTGTCCAAAAATTAAGTTGTTTCACAGGTTATTTTATCTGCAAAGGGCTCACTTTTTCTGTCTGGTATAATTTTCCATGAAAAGAAATATCGTTGTTCTTCAAGGCCTCTAGAGTGGCTGGGATTAGAGTGCTGATTACCATGATGTGACTTGTTTGAACTAAACTAATATTTTACTACTAGAATGTAATTTACTAATATAGCCCTTTCATTTGCTTCTGGTATTTCTCTGTGAATTTGCTGCTTACCCAGTTGACTGCTACAAGTTCATTTGTATGAGCATTCTATCATCTTTCTTGGAGACAAGGTCGCAGTTTTAAACGTATCTTGCGAATTCATCAATTGTCATCTTGTTTACTATCTCATAACTCATCTTTGTAGCTGTATCTTTATTATACGGTGCTATTTCAGATTGCTTTCTTGAAATTGACTTGACTGACCACTTAGAGAAAGACGGCTGGGGAGAGCAGAGAATTATATAAAGAAAGAAGGGTGCTGGATGGGCTATAATTTTAAAGCACCATGGAAAGTAAGGCAGTTGAGCTGAAAGGATCCCTCAGATTGCTCAAAGTTCAGTGCCTGGTAGTTTTGGTGGCTGTCAATTGACTGGACATTGTTCTGCAGACTTCAAACTTGGAACTTTTAGGTGATTTGAAGGGCAAAATAACATAAAGCTTAAATCTTCTGAGGGGTTTTTTGATGGATTCATCATCATCAGGATCATCTAAGAGAGCTCGGATTCCTAGCAACGGAACACAAGTGCCTTCGTGCTTGGTTGATGGATGCACCTTTGATCTTAGCAAATGCAGGGACTATCATCGTCGACATAAAGTATGTGAACTTCACTCCAAGACTGCAAGGGTTTTTATCAGAGGTCTGGAGCAACGCTTCTGTCAGCAGTGCAGCAGGTGAGAAGTAGAGCATGTGTTAGGGGGGCTTCTTTTCTATCTTTTTCTTATGTAGACGCATTTGAGAAACTGATTGAACCAAGATACAGCGTTAAAAACTTAATTGCTTATACGCTTGGTTACCTGGCCTCAATACTTTCTCTTAGGCTCACGAATTTTAGGCGTTTAGCATCAAAATTTAGCACTAAGATCTTGGTTTGGCCACGTTATGAGTTCTGTAGAGGAAGTTCTGCTGGGGCCTCAGCGTTCCAATTACCATCTGCAAGAATTCAGGAAGCTGAGTATCACCGTTGGAATCTTTTTCCTTGACTCAATTGTTAAAATTGAACATGTAGTTGTTGCATTCTCTGCTGTTTGATAGATATAAAATAGGTTGATTCGAGTTTTTTGGATGGAGGTCTCTGTGAAATGTTTTCATCTTGACTCGAGTACAGGACTTTAATCTACGTGCTTGTCATGCATGTCCTGCAATTGCATTTCGGCTTAAGGCAAGAACAATAAACATAGAATCAAGATAAATAAGCTTCTTCGAAATATATGCTTTGTTAACTGTTGTGAAACGAACGCTTGCATGAAAAATATTACTTTTCTCCAAGTGGTTATCAATAAATCTTTAGTCACATGCTCTTCTGCCTTCAATAGTTCCCTTTCGGCATGGATTATTCTTTGCTTTGCCTTGTGAGATTCATGGTAGGACGGAAAGGATTTTGTTGTAGTGATAATCCTCACGAATGCTAACTCAAAATCCACTTTGGTAGGTTCCATTCGTTAACCGAGTTTGATGAAGGAAAACGAAGCTGCAGAAAACGTCTTGATGGACACAACAGGCGTCGAAGGAAACCTCAGCCAGATTCTATGTCCAGAAATCCTGCTTTGTTATTTTCCCATCACCAAGGTTCGATTTGTGAACTGGACAAATTCGGGTTTGGTAGTTCTCTGTCTTTCCCTTATCAGTCAAGAACTTTTTCCTTCATTTTCATGACTGTTGACCTGTGCACATGTTTAAAACATGTTTTTCCCAGGTACAAAATACTTGCATTTTGGTAGTTCCCATGCACTTTCCACCACCGCAAGCTCAGCTTGGGTTGGGACTATCAAAACTGAGAGTGAGACAGCGTTTTGTACGAGTCCCTCATCAAACTTCAATCCAGGAAAAACCCCATTTTCTGAACCCTTGTCCTTCAGCCATAAAGGAGAAAAACAGTTTCCTTTTTTACAGGGAACTAGTTCCTTGGATCCTGGAGATTCTGTCCCTCAACCCGATACCAGTTGCACAATAGCCACCAATAGTAGTAGTGGCCAGAAAATGTTCTCTGATGGGTTGATACGAGTCATCAACTGCAGCCGTGCTCTCTCTCTTCTGTCATCTCCGCCATCAGCTGACACACTGCCGGAGATTGATTTGAGCCACCTTATGCAGCCTGTAATGAATCCCCAAGCACTGCCCTTGCTCTCGAGTCTTCACTATGATGGTCTTGGAAGGAAAAGTCAGACAGCAGGATCTATGCTGGTCTTTGATGGAGGTAGTAGCTCTGATATCCATGGCCAAAGTACGTTTCAGATTGGAGCTGATGGGTCATCTGTCACTGGATCTCATCACATGCTTTCATTCTCATGGGAGTAGTACTCATGTTGGCTGTTCTCTCTTGACCAGACATGGCTCCACTTGTTAAAATAAGACAATTTATTTCCCTGAACTCTAAGTTTGTTGATTAAGATGATACTCAAATTAGGCACATAAATCCCAGTTCAAGTATTCGGATATTCGGGAGATTAAAAAAAAAAAGGGATACGAAAAGAGACTTACCTAATTCTGAGATCAACCAAGTTGTTCACCACCTAATTTGATGCTCTGTGTTAGAGACGCATAAATTCCATCTTCTAACCTCCAACCAGATATGCGTAAGCTTGAAGGGCATCTTTGACCACCATACCGCACTTGTTATTTGACTTTCTTTCAACAACCACCACAAAAATTGTGTCTAGTAGCTTATCTGTCGGTCAAGTGTTGCATCATGTGGTTTTGGATTGGGACGCATTGGCCATTGTACAGCTGCAAGTGCACTTGTAGCGTTTTTCTGACAACTATGTCTCCGCTTTCGTTTTCGCTTACTGCATGCACGTTCCATTGAAGTACTTTGCTTCAGGTTTCAAGACATAACACTTGACCTGACTGACCCCCCTTGTTAGACCTGCTAAAATCTCCATACAATTTAAGCTACTATTATCTGCTGCATAAAAACTCTTTCAAGTAACTAAGCTACTGATTCGTGCTTCAGCTTTTCCTCTTTTTCTTCCCTTGTTTATTTTTCTCCTCAATTATATATTATTTATCATAAAGAAAACAATATTATTTTAATAAATAAAATTTTCTTTATTTACTATTTTCACAGACGACAGTTATCTTGTTATGTTTTATTCTGTAAGCTTTTAACTAGATTATACTTCAATTTTCATACAGTACTTCAGACATTAAACTAAACCATCTTTTAAAATAAGTTGAAATGAATAATTTTAGCAAGTTAAAAGTGATTTTTGCATTTTAATTAAAGTTTACTGATAAAAGCATATTTTAACTGATTTAATTTAATTACTACCTGACAAAATTTTGGATTTAGAAGGATCTTGAGACACAATGTCCTTGTACCCTTTTGAACTTATCTTGATTTGTTATACTTTATTCCCTTATCCTGCTTGTCTTATACCTAAAAATGTACTAACTACGAAGTACTCTCCGATTGGCATAATAAATCCCAAGAAGAAAATTATTCACTAGAAAAGCATAAGGTTAGTCTAATCGAAATGATGAATACCTATTTGTTCTATCATGGTGTCTGCTCAAAATTGTACAAAACAAAAGATAGAGTTTTGGAGTATGAACTAAGTTGTTCCAATGGCGACGTTGATACAATGAGATTAATTATGACAGGACTTCTAACATCAAACTGATAACCTATGTTTTTACCAGATGAACAACTATGATATTATTTTTGAAATTCTCCTCTTGTTTTATGGGTGTAAGCTAGATTCCAATCTTAAGGAGAACGAATAGGTTGGAGGAAAAAAGTGGGATGTGACAAAGGATATGCTTATTCGTACGGATTTGATTTGAAACATAACTCATGTTTTGCAGACAACACGAGTGCAACTACGACAAATACTAGTTTGCAGCCTTAATTTTATTCATTCTAATACAAATAAAACATGGGAAATATTTATCCTCGCTTATGCTCAACTATCGAGCAGTCGGATTAAATTTCACAGAACATTGTTTTATTTCCCAAATTAATTAGATCGAAATAGAATCAAATTTGGAGGCAATACATTGGATAATGTCTGATCTTTTCATAGTATATTCGCACAAATTAGGTAGCTGAAGATAATCGCCTTACATGAGTGACTGACAGAGATAATGGTTGATGCCCTGTAGAAAGTACTCAGAAAAGACTATGAATGCTTGATTTTCTGTCGTGAAACATGCAGAATAAACCACTATTTGACACTCTTTCGGTTTTAACTTAGGTCTTATCCTTTTCTTCACTTTCGGTTTCTTGTCCTTTTGTTTTGTCACACAAAAGTAGCAGTTGTCTCGGAGATCTAGAGGAAGAACTCTTATGCTTTCCAAACTGGAGATCACGCACAATCTTGACAATGTTGTTTGATGTTTAAACCGGATTTTGGCCTTCTGGGTGGCTATTCAACATGGTTAAATGCTGTTCACAAATATTAATCAGAATACTAATAAGGAGTTAGAATATATCTGCGAAGAATCGAAATGACAATTCAACTTTACAAGGACTATAAAGGGTTAATTAAATAAATGAAGATTTAAATTTCAGAACTTCCAAAGGAAAAGAAAAACCGTATCTGTTATGGATTGATGCAGAAGTACAGCAAAAGTTTCTCCATAATCCATATCTTGGCAAAGAGTTAAAAAGTTTCGAGAAACAGAGATGGGAATATTATATCCTAAACCATACACAACCTGAGATGGGATCAAAAGGGCTGTGGGCCGACAAAAAGTTTTCTTCTATACTTAAATAGACTTATCCACACTTCACATAATTGCCTCCAGAATGTTATTATCATCCAAACCACCCAATCAAAAGTCTCCACATGACCTTAATAATATCGTATTAATTATTTTGTTCCAGGCATGGCAGTGTAGAAGCACGGGACATCAACTTCTATATAAGAGCTGAAGTGGCTCCAGAAATGAGCACAGGCACAAGTTTCAGTAACTGACAACAGCAAACCTTAATTCAGGTATGGAGAAAAACTACAAGAAAGGAGGGCTAATGAGAAGCAAGCTAGCAAAGTCCTTGTTTCGAGCCAATAAAGCTTCTATACCAATGCAATGTGGCAACAAAGTGAGTGCTACCCCATATAATCCAAATGGTTTAGGAGAATTTCGCACCAGCCACAGCTGTATAGCGCCACAGCAAACGGCTGTAAGTTTCAGTCACAGAAGTTTTCGTGATCCTGGTGGCGATGAAAATGTGGACATGAAGGCTACAACTTACATTGCCTATGTTCGTGAGCGATTTAACCTCGAGAGGGTTGATCCCTAGGCCTGGAAACTTTATTAGCTATAGCTAGCACAGGACTGGGTCTGCTTCGAAGTTTCAGAGTTCGTGAAACTTGTTTTGGCTGTCTGTTGAGTAGAAACAATACTAACAATAATACAAATAATATGTTCCTGGTATTGTTGCTCTTTATGGCTTATATCAGTAGATTTTCCTCTTTTGTCTATCTCCAATTTTCCGACTGTTTTCTAAATAATTAACAGTTTCTCATGGTTTCATGTAACCTGCATATAATTTACTTAAAACATGGTACATGAAGACTGTAAATGATTCGATATAATGAGGCTGGTTAGTTCAAGCGAGTGGAAATCTAGTTCATTAGGTAGCGATGAACTTGTTAAACTTTCAGCTTTTCTTCCTCTAATCTTGACAACGAAACTGTGTACATGTCTGCCAAAAACAGAAAAAAAAAAAGAAGAAGAAGAAGAAAATGGTGACATGAATGAAACCATTTATAAGGGAAAAAAATCAATTTTGTGCTTAGAATTGTTGCCTAAACTTGAAGAATATTAAGAGTAGTATACCTTTCAAATTAGGGCCCTTTAGAACATATTCCCACGTAACATACGGCAAACAGATATGACTGGTACCCTTGTGTTGATTAGTGTCTTGATGCGGTTGTTTATGTGCAGATGAGGCAGAGGTGATCCTCCTGTTTTACAATGTCTCAAATGCTGTGACTTTTTGAACCATTATAGAAATTGATACGTAAATACATGCAAACTCAATTGCAATAAGTTAAAGCTAATAAACCTAATTATAACTACAATATTATGATTACAAGTATTTAAAACGTTGATATAAATACAAAAACTGACATGAAAATAAGCATTCCGTTTTCATGTTTACGATTTGTTAGGGAAAGTAATAATATATAATTTAAAACAAGAACAATTTTGATTAACAAAGATTATGATGAAGTTAATGGAAATATTATTATTTTCTTGTAAGGAAAACAAAACTCTGTTTTACGTCGCCCTTAAAAAGCTTACCCCTTTGTCGTCCTATTTGTCATTTTTTTCTCATATTATCATTTTCGCAGAGCTATTTGTTTCCACTTTCCAGTGAAAGGGCCCCCCACCTAAACAAAAACAATGCCTGATGTTACGTGCCTCACAGAATTTTCCTAATTGCCAGGCCCACCGAGACACAAAAGCCATATCACATCCCTTTCTTTTCATGAATTATTGCTCTATACAAAGAAATTTGTAATGTTTCTTGACCTTCTCGCAAAATAGACCGATATTTAATTTTAATTTTATTATTTATATACCATTGATCAAATATTTGTGAAAGCATAAAAGTTAACGTAAAATTCTAATGACAATAATATAATTTACAAAAAATAACAATTAATCCTCTAATTTTTATTTTCATCAAATATGACCAAAAAATAGTTGGGCACATATTCGTTACTTTGTTACGAAGAATTAGTGACATGTTTGTGAGAGTTAGAATTTCTCTATATGAATTCATAGATATGCGAACATAATTAAACTAACAAACTCGACCATAACTATAATAGTGTTATAATTGCAATTTAATGTTACAAATAGTGACGACTTCACTGCCGTTCCTTCTGCAAATCTAACTGATATCCTGGAAAGAGAATAAACATACTTTGGTATTTACTTGTGTGGGAAAAAAGAAAAAAGGTGATGTGCATCTGAAACCAGTTTATGATTAGCACTCAATTAAGGGGGTGAACAGTACCGTACTGAAGTGTAAAAAGAGGCAAACATCCTTAGTACCTTTTCTACTAACATCATATACACAGTATATATGTTACTTCCACATGAATGAGGCAGACGCCTCTATAACATTCCTTGTGTCTGTTAAATCTGGTTTTGTACAAAAAAATCAGATTGTTTATCCTTAATTTGTCCACAAATAGTGAAGGTCCTTTCTGCTCTGGAAGGTGATTAGCATTGACAATAATCTGGAAACAGTCCCCAGTAAGTATGAAGACTTTTACTAATTAACATTACTTCACTTGTTATGGTCTAAATCACTTAGAAAACATGCTAATAACCTCCAGACAGACTCTTTCCGCCCCTCAATTTCTTCAACTAAAGTAGAGCGTTTCGTGGATTCTCTTTAATTTATAATATTTAATGCAATTTTAAAAATTACCAATAAGTTGTCGTATGATTAAGTATTATTAATTTCTCATTTTTAATATTTGATTTTCTTAAAGAATTTTAATTAAAATATTAAAATTTTAATTTCTAACTTGTAGCACTTAACCGTGTTAAAGAATTTTTATAAAAATTTTAATTTAAAACATCAAAATTCTTAAAAAATTTTAGAAGTATTATTTAACGGATTTAAAACAGCACCTTAAAAGGACTTAATTGCTACAATTCCTTTCATTTCATGATCAAAATCTCTTTCCATCTAAGAACAAATGAAATGGAATTTGAGGTCTAAAATCAAACAAGCTTTATTTGAAGTGTAGATTAGGCTCAATTAACCATTAGATGAGCTGAAACATATAACACGAACGTAAAGGGAAATTAATAATTGTGCTTGTTTCAATAATAGCACTATATTTGGCAGAGAATATGGCTGTCGCTGTTTAGGCCCTGCTTTTCCCATGTGCAGTAGTTGAGGGGGAAAAAAAAAAGTGAATTGGGCATTATTGGTGTAAAAGGTGACTCCAGTTGCTTCCATTGTTAAAGAGTTTTCTCCCCCAAAAGCTCAATCCAAAGTCCAAACTGCAGATTCCAGAACACTTGACAGTCGATCTGCAGTTTTTGCATAGAACCTTAGTGAAGCTTTTGCTTCCATGCATATATAGTATTTAATCCTTCCAAAGGTTCATGTTCATTGATCAGGAGCAGATTTTGAAATCCCACAAAAAGGAAAAAGGGATTGAATGGTAAGGTTCAAACTACTCTAATCACTTGAGACATAAATTATTGCTAAAAAATATTAGTAAACATGCGCTAAAAGAGATCGACACAAACTATCCGGCAAAAAGAAAGAATGTATTATGAAAAGAATGTATTATGTGCCGACTGGCTTGCTAAATATAGGGGTAATTTTAATGTTGGAGTCACTTTTTATGCCAAACCTCTTATAGGGTGTCACATGATCCTTTTAGAGGATTTATCGGGAACCTGTCTTTTCCGACGTACTGTGTAATTTTAAATTTTTTCTATAAAAAAAAAAGAGATTTTATCCGGCGAAGTAAGAACGTGGGTAAGCCGAAAGAAAGGGGAGAAAGTTGACAAAGGGGATTAGACTTGCAACTTGCAAGGCCAATAAAGAGCCCCACAAAGACGTGACTTCTTTAAAGAGAAGTACCCAAAATTAGGATAAGGTCCACGTGTCATAATGGCTGACGTTGATTGTTGTTTGCCTTAAAATGGAAAGAAATCTGACAGTGCTAAGTAGAGGATGGACCCACTTCATTCAATACCCTTCTTTACTAGGCGAGGCCCATCAATTTCCAGCAAACTTGATGGTCCCCAACCAGCCACATTACGTTACTATCCCAAACTATCGTCTCTAATAAATGACATTACTTAAGTTAAAGGCTTGCAGACAAAGCATGACTGGAGTTTCTTAGTCTGGTAATTCTTGGTAACTCGGTTTGAGAGGTCCCAAGGTTAGCAATTCATCAGTCTTCTTCAGTAAACAAATGGTTCTTAAGTTTAGTCTTCAACTGAAGTTGCTTCTTTCAGGAGAATTATGAGTCACCAAAAGGGACCAGAGAAAAATGGATAGCCAACTGCTTTCCATGGCTGACCTACCTCAACGATATGCATCGATGTCCATGAAGGTAAACTGTGCACGCAAGGGCCAAGGGGTAGCTCAAGTGACGGGATTCCCCAAAGAACTTCTACCAATTGATTTCCAAGTTTTCTGGAATTTATTTTGTCATAGTCTATTACTAGTTGTTTAATTTTGAATTAATAACTTATCATATAATTTATTTAAAATACAAACTTATGAATTATTTTACATACTCACTAAAAAAAAACTGTCATTTCGCGACAGAAAATACCGACAAAAAATATAAATATTCTATTGGTATCAAATATTACCGATAGAATATACCGTCAGACAAAAACGCCATAGAATCAGATATAGCTAAATTTTTTTGGAGAAATAATACACTCATTAGAGAGCTTACCTTAAACGACGCACGATGAGCCAGAAAACGGTCAGAAGAAGAGTCTATTGGGGAGGCCAGGTTAGGTTAAAGAGGACGAATCATCTACGGAACTGACATGCCATCGGTGTTCCGTCGGTGATTTATTAATCATCGCGTCGGCTTAAATCAAACAACGACGTTTTATTTATTAAACAACCGACACTTACCGACAATCCTTATATTCTGTCAGTATTTAAATTTTCTAATTATTTAACCGCTTGTTTTTACCGCTATATTTTGCGACGGAAACAAAAATTCCGTCGGTAAAGTTATTTAATGAATACCGACGGAATAAATTACGTCAATATATAACAGGAGCTGAACCACTTTTACCGACGGTATTTATTCCGTCGAAAACTGTGCGAAGCTACTTAATTGCAGGAGTTATTCTCGCAATTATTGCCGACAGTTGTGGGCAACCCATCGGTAAAAAATATTTGGATTTACCGACAGACAGTATTCCTTCGGTAAATACGATTTACTAGTCCAAACATATCGATAGAAGAGTGTCGTCGCTACACGTCGTCGGAGATTTTGTGCGAAATTCATTCTCTCCAGTATTACCGACGGTAATATATTTCTATCGTTATATATAAACAGTGCAATACATTTATCGACGGTTTGTTAGTTTCCGTCGGTAAATAGCTACGTTTTTTTCCATCGGTAAATGTTTGTTGCTAATTCATGATTTTCTTGTAGTGACTCAAAATTTTCATTATTACATATTTAAAAAATAACAACTACTTGAGTTAATTTTATTGTTTAATTTTGAATAACTTATCAAATAATTTATCTCAAATGGATACATTATGAACTCAAGAATTTATTTATTGCTATTCAATGCAAGAGCCAGGAGTCTTATTCCAAACTTACAAATTCACAACTTGCATAAGCACTGCAGAGATGGAATGGTTTAAAATTTGACACTCAAGATGAGTAAATTTGGAGGGTAACGTTGGCCAATTTTATCTGTTGATGGACTTAGTCATATGAGGTCACAAGAAGCTGAAAGTAGATGGCATATACTTTTTGAGCTCTTAGTTTAAACCTTGAAATCAAACTAATGTTTCTATTAATTCACAGAGATGATGAGTTGAAGCAACTTTATTTTTTTGGGATTGAAACTTGTACTAATATTATTGACCACTTTGCTCAAACTACAGAAGAGGAAAAAAAAAAAAAAAAGAAAGAAAGAAAGCAGACAACCAATGCCAGTTTCTATGTACCCTTCCACAAAAAATAGCCGGCAAATTTGGTTAGAAACCGAAGACATATTCGAAACTGTTGCCCAATATTGTTTTTTACGCTCGACATTGGTTCAATAGTTTTGTGTTGTGCCTTCAATATTAGATTGACTTAAAAGTGTTAAGCAAAAGCCACATGCAGAGTGCCCCACAAAGAGGTTGATGATTGAAGGGCTTGAAATGAAAGACATAGAGACGTGGTCGGTAGTCGCAATCAAATGAGAAAGTGACATGTAGTAGAAGCTTAAGTCATTACTGGAAATACCTCCTTTTAGTGTCTAAGATTACCTCATTTTTTATCCAACTTTTGTTACCTTGCCTCTTCACCTACTTAATGCACTATTATCACATTCTTCAAAGTTCTCGAGTGTGTCACTTTTTATGTATGGTGCACTTCTTTGTCATCTTTTTCATTTGCATTTATCCATCCTGTGCAAGTGCAGGAAACTTATGCAGTACGGTGGCTTATAATGTAACTCATATATGTAGATTTTTTGTCATGTCTCATTCTCTCAATTTCTCACCGTCTGTTTGGAGAGGCGGTGGGTTTAAAAATTACACGGAAACTTACCAAGTTGAAAACTAAAAATTTCAACACACAATCACTCCCTTGCCTAGCTTTTTCTTTGGGATGAGACAATCTACACTTAACCATCACCTGGTTGATGGACAAACATGGCAAGGCTCCACCAGCAAGTCAAGTCCTAAATGGTTGGACCACAAATGCTGTGCGCTATGCTTAGCTTGCTCCATGAATCCATGTGGGGTTTGATGTACTTGATGTGCTATCATCGGTCCCCCACCAACATTACAAGTATACTCGATGGATTTTTGCCTTCCACTATTGTTCTACATACGTGCATACATATGTAAACCCATTCATTTATTTGATACCCTCATCCTGCCACAATATATATTGAGACCTCCAAGTCTGTGAAGAACAATGCATTATGGAATATGTAAAACGATACATAGCTACTGTACTTGCAAGTTGCAACAACAGTGCTGCACCTGTCCCGCCAAAGCAAAACTTAATTACAAATACACGAATGTGTGATCTGATGAATATCGATCCTGCCTTTGGATTATGCCCAGATAACCTTCAATTCAACTTTTTCGGGAACAGTAGAGTGGGCAGTTGGAAAGAACAAGTACACAGAGCACGTTCTAAACGATAGTTATTATTATAAAAGTCACTAAAATAATGGTTTCCAAATATTTTCCTTCACATAAAATACAATTCAACTTTGTCGTTCAATAGGTTCACTTCACCAAAATCATATATGTATAAGTATTCAAGTTTTTCGTTTTAGAACTCCCCAAAAATTTAAATTAATTACTGATGGAAATATTTATAGCTAGTTACAATATATATGATTATCACAATGTGTCACCAATTGTGCATGCTTCATTTACATTATCATAATTATCAATTCACAATTCACAATCTACATTTTGAAAGCTTAAGATCGTGTAATATATGTTCCTTTGAAATTTAAGACAAGCGGAAGCCACCTGGTTGAAAACTGGTTGTCTAATGATTAAAAATAATAATAATAATTGTCTCTGTTACATAGATATAAAATAAGCGTTAATGATTTCTCTTTTCCCACATGTTAACTGTCTGTTTAGTTGCTATTTTCAAGATGCAAAGACAGAACGGAACAAAAATTTAGAGACAGAATATAATAAAAATTGAAGACAGTAAGCTATTTGGTTATAAAGGATAGAACAAAAAAAATTGCCTTCGTCTGGAGGACAAAATGTGTTTGGTTGCAATGGACAGAACAAAAAAATAGTATCAATGACGAAAATACCCCTA
>JANZXR010000003.1:7297244-7314482 GCA_027575705.1 Erythroxylum echinodendron
TATTAATTAATTAAAATATTGTTTGTTTTAGGTTTCAGACGTTACATGAGGCTATTTTCGTCTTTTCTTGATCTTGTCCGTCCGACAAGAATTTTTGTACCTCAGTTTTGGAAGGAACAAAAATTTCTGTCTTTGTCCTCTGAAGACGGAACAAAAATGAGTAAGGACAGTAAGCAAACAGGACGAAGGACAAAATTTTGCATCCTTGTCCACTGTCCTCACCCCTAAAGACACTAACCAAACATAGGGTAAAGGACGAACTTTGTTGTGTAATCTTATCTACTATCGTTTTTCTTTCTTATATTTGATTTTTAAAAAATCAAATATATGTAATAGTTTTTGAAATTGCTGTAACTGCCTTGGGATTTGAGCAATATGATTAATATCATATGTAACGAATATCCATTTGCTATAGGTGTTCATATTTTTCATATTATATATATAATGAGATTAATTAATTAGAATTTTGTAATTCTTATATTTGTTCAATAACTCATGTGACCAGTATATAACAAGAGTTCATTACCATATATTTGTTAGAAGTATATGACATTTGGACTAATAAATTGATTATTGAGTGAATTTGTATGCTAAACTCTAAGTCATATCTACTTTAATTTTCTTTGATTTTATTTATTTCATTAGATCGTAATTGCATTCAATTCTTTCATTAAGAGACAAGAATCACCTTTGATATATATCTTTTTAAGTTACCAACTAAAATAACCTTCCCTTATTCTAAATTCTATCGAATTAAATTTAATTTACTTTCTTAGAACTATCCCACACATGATCCTTTGGTAATATTTTAAAGCAACAAATCTTAATTTTAATTATTAAGAATGAGATAAGAGTTATAAAGGTGTGTTACGAGAGTTTCACACAATATAATTTGAGATCTTACAACTTGTATTAATCCCTGTTATGATTGATTTTATAAAAGTCATGCATTACAATATTAACATCTTTTCATTTATAATAGATGACTTCTATTAATGAATTACTGTATAAATATTAGTTTAAATATACTTAATGTTTAACCTAAAATCTACTACAAATTTCATCTTTTTAGACCTTACATTTGGCGACTAAAGATAGATATAGTGGCTTTTAATCAATCAAGCTAATTTTCTTTTATTTTTATTCTCTAAGCTGATAATTGTTGGTGAATTTTCTTGCTCTCAATTAACCTAGACAATAAACTTTAAACCTACATTATCTCCATTTATTAAAAATACTAGAAGCAACTTTCGGTATAAGGGGGTCAATCTCTTATATGCATAGAGAACATTTCACACAAAAAAAAACATACTTTATAATCAAGTGTTACATAATTCTTATCACATAATAAATGATTTCAACACATGTTTTGCATTTAAACGTGACAATATACTGAATGAACATACATTTGGAAATATTTATCAATAATACATCAATATCTGAAAATTCTAGTAGCTTCACATGCTCAATACACGTATCTTTTGGAATTAGTTTTTCATTGAATTTAGTATCATATTATATGTAGATTATATTTCATATTCACTTCACCTTGTGTAATTATACATCTTTCACATAATTATACTTTAGATTCATATAATTGGTTTTACAATAAAATTTGGGATCTTTTGTATAAGTAATTACTGTTTGACTATTAAATTTAATTACCACGAGATTGTTTTGCTTTTAGTGAGTTTAAATGAATCAATAAATGTCTAAACCAATTAATACCTTGTACTACATCTGAAAATGCCATGAGTTTAGCTTCCATTATAGATAAATCAACAAAAGATTATTTCATACTTTTTTACTATATTGCATCATTGTTAAGTAAGAAAATAAATTCATATTTAGATTTTCTCTTATCTAAATCTCCTCCCCAATCTACATACATATAATATTGCATATGTAAATCATTGACTTGATAACATAATCTGTAATTAACAATACCTTTTAAATACCTCAATATTCTTTTTACTAATTTCTAATGTATTTGACATATATTTAACTGATATCTGCTTACTATTCTAACAATGTAACGAATATATGGTCTTATACATTTTTTTTATAAATGATCTTATACATTATTGGACTAAGTGAGATTCCAACCTATAGTTTTTATGATAACAAAATATATTACTACTAATATTTTAATCCTTGGTAATATTATTAAGCTAATATGTAAAGATTAAGTTTTAAAAAAGGGAAAAGTGAGGAAAGAGCCTAATGACTCAATTGAGCAATCAAAGGATTAAGAAAACGAGTAAAATAAGCACATATACAACTTAAGAGAACTTCAGGGGAATTCAAGTGAAGAACTAAAAATAAATAGGGATCAAACATTTCAAGATTTAAGAAAATCATCATAATCATTTTTGTAACCTTATCTTAATCATTTTAATAATTAAAGACTTAATTATTGAATGATCATTTGCTTATAAGAAATGATTAAAAAAATCCTTTCATAGTCAAGAAGAAATTTGTTTTAATTATATTTATTAATAATTATTAAATTAATTTTATAAATTAAATTAAAATTGTGATTATTAGTTATTATTATAATTTTTAGAGACAGGGTACAACTGTATAATATGATAATGGACTATTTTGTAAATTTTTAAAAAATTCAGGGATTATTTTATAAATTTAAAAAATTATCCAAAACGTTACATGGTATTAACTGGTATCGATATTATATTGTACCAAAATCAAATCCGATATTAAATCTAGTTCGGTATTTGTAACATTGCAGTCAAGTAGTTAATTTCTCTTTTAATCGAATGCTCATCATTTTATTTTAAATCTTCAAATCTTTGAACTATAAATTTATGGTTCTCCGTGGGTATACTATTCGCTTTTTATATTGATGTCCTTGTCTTATGAAATAGTAATTAAGACACACGAAAAAGCTGCAATGACTAATTAAGTCTTACACTGAATAAATTATTTTCCGTAACATCTAAATAAAATTTGAACCAGATTTGATTGATAGGCTCGCATAGTTCATCATATATATTGGCAAGGTATGCATCTAATACGATACGTAAATTAACAGAATAGGTTTATTCTCAATCATTATGCTTAAAATAAATTGTTCTGCTCATTTTCAATTTCAAAAGTAAAAAACTATAAGCGTATAAAAGTACAATGTAATTGAACCTGATATACTATATATTTTTATATCTTCTATATGAGTTCATAATTTAGACATGAAAGAATTAGGCTGCCCCAACGGGGCTTTCAATATCATAATTAAGAAATCTGCTCTTTCGTTTTTCTTCTTATCTTGAAGTAATTAATTCTAGTGATTCTGATACATATGTATAATGGGGATTTTGCTGGATGGATTAGGTGCGCTCTATGTAATCGAGTCTAACTCGTAGCTTGGAGGGTGTGAAAGGTCTTGGAGGACTTATTTGTGGAAGACTAAGAAATAAAGCGATCCTAGACATTTCAAGGTAAGTTTCATTATCTAATTAGCATGTACTTTTGGCAGATCAGTAGCAGAAGTTCATTGTTGTCTTTAGTACTGGACATCCACATGCTTCTATCATCCTCATAGTATTCTTGTCATGTCGTGTCACACATGACCTGTAGTCTCCTGAAATCTTCATCTAATTATCAAACGCTAACAATTGAAGTTGACATTTGAACGACAGGTTACAGAAGCCATATAAATGCCCGAATGATATGAACGTCATTATCGAACAAAGAAAACAATGGCAGATTATAGACTATACTGTAGTCAAAACACCAGATTTACCTATTAGATAAGTTTATTTTTCATTCGTATAAAAATTTTATTTAAGATATTTTGTTATTAATTGTAAGAGACATAAATCTTACCTATAACTTATTCATAAATTGGAACAAGTCGTATAAAATATGAAATTAAGATAAAAAATATAAATTACATTTCATGTACAAAATTATCGAGACCACTTGATATCTGTAAAGTACCATTCTAATACGAGTCATGTAAAACAAATTAGGCTATTTTCTAATATAATTAAATGACGACTCAACAAAATATTCCATTAATTTATAAATTTTTAACATGAAGTTATTACGAGAGGTAACCCTTAAACATATCAAGATATTATTAGTACTTCTATTCAATTCGGTGCATTTTATTAAGCTGAAATTTCGTACTTTTGATTAATTCTTAGTCTATTTCAACACTTTAATATATTTATTATGAGACTATTCTAATCAATAAAAAATTGACCTAATGGTTGTGAGGTCCAAGTTATTCATATATTATTGAAATCCTAACCTTTGTTTGCAAAACTTTTGTGAATTTAAATTTTCAATATTACCAAAACATAAAAATGATGCTATTATTTAAATATCTATCTTTGCCTATAGTGTGGATATGCAGCGTTGCTACATTTAACACCTGACTATGTTAATAAGATCATATTAAATCTTTTCTCAAATTTTAGATATGCCTGGCATGACATGATGTTATGAAATGGTTGATATTAAAGTTTAATTGTAGTTTGATCCCTGATTAATTGATTCCTAGACATCCAATTCAAAGGAGATAACTACTTATAGTAGAAGTCAAAACTCAAATTAATCTCTCCATTTAAAGACTCCAACCTAGAGTTTTTAATACCGTTACGTACCGACTGAAAAATGGAACGGTACGGTAGATATTGCTACCGGCCAGTACTCGCAATACCGGACGGTACTTGACTGGTACCGTGAAAGCTAAAATATTTGAGGACTAATTTGCAAAAATAAAAAATTTTCGCTAACTACCTCCCCGACCTCTTTTGTTTTGCTTCTACCTCTTATTTTTTGTTTTTGCTCTCTCTCTCTCACCAGCTCATCCTCTCCTCTCTTTATCGCTCTCATCATCCTCTCCTTCACTCTCGACGATTTGTGGTCATCTCCGACTTGCTTGACTGCTCCTTCGCCTATTGCGGGTCGCCACCTTCTCTGCCTGTCGTGGGTCGCCACCTTCTCTGCCTGTCGCCACCAACCACCATCGCCACCTCCTTCACCTATCGCCACCTCTGACAATCACCAAGGCGCCACAGACGCATCGTCCGAAAAATCTGGGAATAATACCCAGATCTGGACTCGGCCCATCGTCGAAAACATTTGTGAATTTTTGTTTGTTGGGTGTGTTTTTTTTCCCAATTTTTGTCATAATGTTTCTATTACTTGTTTGTGTTGCGAGGAATGAAATTGTGAAGGATTTCTGGTAAATGGTAACAGACATGTGAAATTTGTTCGGTTGGTTTTAGTTTTGGTAATGAAAACATGAAAGTTGTGGTTGATTTGGTAATGAAAATGTTATAGCCGAATTAATGTTTGCTTCATTTGATTGGTTCATGAAACTTGAAAGTCTTATATTGAAATATATCGTGGTTAGTTGTAATAGTTTGTTGGTTGGTTTGATTTACATTGAATTTTTGAAACAAACAAATTTTGTTCACTAAAATTGAAAATAAAAACATAATTAAAAATAAAAACAAAAAATTAAGAAAATCCATTCATGCTATGCTAAATGACGTGTAGCTGTAAATGCAATTACATTACCATTAGTTGAAGAAAAGATAATTTGTCTAATCATACACAAAAAAAGAACCTAAATTGAAAGAGTTCAAATGGCATCATATTCATATAGAAAGGCAACAATTAGAATTAACTACTTTAGATATATCTAAAGTTTGAGATATTAAGTTTTAGATTAAATTAATTTTTTATTATTTGTTTAAAAAGTCATAATTAATTGCAATGTTTAAGGTGTATACTAGTTTTTAAATTTCAATTTAATTCTAATAATTTTATCCAAATTTACATTGAAATATTTTATTATCCTTAATCTTTTTGATTCATCTTGATTATTGTAAGAGGACAATTACTAAAAAAAAAACTATGTGGTAATAGTTTAGGAGGTTCTTTACATATTATTGCTAATTTTGTTGATAAAACTACTAAAGGATTAATTTCTTACAAAACTAATATTTTGATATTTTTGTTATAGATAAATGAAAGGAAGTTCAACTACTCCTGATCAAACTATATTTCAGGAAGATATAATGATCCAGTTTGGGCTCATGCTGCATTAGTCCTAGGTATGAAGAATCATACAATTTGCTTGTTTTATAACAAGCATTTGAAAGGTAGAGAAATCACCCGATTGAAAAAGCATTTAGTTAGGGTTAAAGGTAATGTAGAATCCTGTAAAAAAGTAAGTCATGATGTGAAGTGACAAACGAAAATATTGCTTGATGAATATCAAAATGAGAGAGATGGAAGGGAAAGGTTGAATTTTGAAATTGGTAGTGAAAGTTCCTTTTCTAATTTCCGTAGTGATTATGGAAATATTGAATGTGGTAGTGGTAGTGGTGGTAGTGATAATGGTACTAGTAGTGTTTCATCTCAGGCTCAAGAAGAAGTATTTAAACCTGATGTGAGGAAGAGAAGAAGGCAGGGGACTAGTTTCTTTGCACTATGAACAACTCCTGGAGCTCAAACTTCAATTTGTAGTGCAATGCAATCAAGAGATGCAGCTCACAATGTCGTTATGGCAGTAGCTAGATGATGGTATGATACAAGTTCATCATTCAATGCTTCTCAATCTTATTATTATCAACCTATGATGGATTCAATAGCCTCTTACAGTCAGAGATACAAAGGTTCTTCGATTGATGACTTAAGAGGTAAACTTTTAAGTTGTTCTGTTTCTGAAATTAGAAGTTATTTGGCTGAAAGAAGAGTGAATTGGGGTACTTATAGATGTTCAATCATGTGTGATGATTGGATAAATAGGAGACAAGAACCTATTATAAATTTTTTGGTTTATTCCACAAATGGCTCTATATTTTTTAAATCTATTGATGCATCTGACCTTATTAGAAAAACTGAGACTTTGTTTGAGATATTTGATGAAGTTGTAAATGAAGTAGGGCTAGAAAACATTTTTGGATTCCTTGTGTTGCACATTGCATAGACCTAATGCTGGAGAATATAGGAGATCTTAGGTATTTTCTTGTTATTGATGAGACTGTGCAGAAAGCTAAAAAAGTGACAAAGTTTATTTATAATCATGCAGGGGTATTGAATTTAATGAGAAAGGAATTTACCAATGGTAGAAATTTGTGTCGTCTTGCTGTGACAAGATTTGCAACAGTTCTTATCACTTCAGTCTTTTGTTTCAATGAAAAAAGAGTTAAGATAAATGTTTATAAGTGATAAGTGGATTTCATCTCAACATGCTAGGTCTAATGTAGGAGTGGATGTTTTTAATATTATACTAGAAGATAGAGAATTTTGGTCTCAATATCAATTTGTTATCTAAGTTTGTGAGCCTTTGGTGAGGGTGCTTCGGTTGGCTGATAGTGAAGAAAAACTAACAATGAGTTATATTTTTGATGTCATGGAGAAAGCGACGGAAGCAATCAAGGCCAACCTGAAACATAGGTCTTCTTTGCATGGGAATCTTTCAATCATTAATGAGAGAAGGGAAAGACAGTTTTCTTCTCCGTTGTTTACAGCTGGGGCATTTTTAATCCTAATGTTTATTTTAGACTAGATCTTAGTAAGCAAGCTTAAGTTAATAGAGGAATGCTTTTAACTATTACAATAATTGTTAACATTGACACGATGTAAGATCTGTTAAGCTCACAAATGGAGGCTTATAATTTGTCTTATGGAGATTTTGAAATGTCGATTGCTATTCAACAAAGAGGAAAACTTTCTTCAGATATTAGTTATTTCCTTTTTATTATTTGCTGAAAATTAATTATCACTTTATTTTGTTTATAACCCCACTTTTGTTATCTTATAATTTACAGTATCTTGGTAGGATCAATTCGAAAATGGTGTTCCAAAATTGAAAAGGTTTGCAATTCAAATTTTAAGTTAATGTGTGAGTGCAACAGGCTGCGAATGAAACTGGAGCACATTTGAATTTATCCACTCCAAAAAAAGGAATAGATTGGAACATAAAAGGTTAAATGACTTAGTTTTTGTTCGATATAATTTAAAACTTCTGGAAAGGTATGTTATTATCATTATTAATTTCAATATATTTTCTTATAATTTTCTAATAATTAAATTATATTTCTTTTTTTTAATGAATGATGGAAATGAAAATTGTTATATGAATGTTTTGTGATTATTGAAAATGAAAATTGTTGGGAATTGTTAGAAATGAAAATTATTTTATAAATGTTTTGTGATTGTTAGAAATGAGAATTGTTGGGAATTGTTGGAAATGAAAATTGTTTTATTAATGTTTTGTGATTGTTGGAAATGGAAATTGTTATATGAATGTTTTGTGATTGTCGGAAATAGGAATTGCTGGGAATTGTTGGAAATGGAAATTATTTTATGAATGTTTTGTAATTGTTGAAAATGAGAATTGTTAGGAATTGTTGGAAATGGAAATTGTTTTATGAATGCTTTGTGATTGTTGGAAATGAGAATTGTTTTAAATTGTTGGAATTAGAAATTGTTTTATGAATATTTTGTAATTGTTGGAAATGGAAATTGTTTTATAAATGTTTTGTGATTGTTAGAAATGAGAATTGTTGGAAATAAAAATTGTATATGAATGCTTTGTGATTGTTAGAAATGAGAATTGTTGGAAATGAAAATCATTTTATGAATGTTTTGTGATTAATGGAAATGAGAATTGTTGGAAGTGAAAATTATTTTATGATTGTTGAAAATGTGAATTGTTTTAAATTGTTGGAATTGGAAATTGTTTTATGAATTTTTTGTGATTGTTGGAAATAGAAATTATTTTATGAATGTTTTGTCATTGTTAGAAATTGAAATTGTTTTATGAATATTTTGTAATTGTTGCAAGTGAAAATTGTTGAAAATTGTCAGAAAAGATATGTTATTATCATTATTATTTTCGATATAATTTTTTAGAATTTTATAATAATTAAAGTTTATTGTTTACTAAAAGTCTTAATAATACAAGTAGTTCAACTGATCCAATTTTCATTAATAATATTGATCTTTTGGAGGATTGAATTTCTCAAGAACTGAATTTGGTAGACGTCAATGACTTGGAAGATAATCTTAGATAGGAAAGCGTTGACATGTCATTTGGTATATTAAATTTGACTAATAATAATGATAAAGCTCCTCCCAATGATGAGGATTTTGTACCAAATGATAATTGGGGTCAATGAAGTTATAGCTGGTATCCACTCGTTGACAATTGAATTTTGTTCCAGGTTATTTTTTCCTCTTCTTTTAATTTTACTTGTATTTGATGCTTATCAGTTTATGTTAAATTCTATATATGTGATGTAATTGTAAATAATTTTATTTCAGGTTTAACTTCAGCTTGATTATTTCCTCATCATGATGAAATTGTAATAGTTAAGAATATTTATTGTTTTTTTATTGGATGTTTTGAAGCAATTATTATTTATTAAAATGATGAAATTGTATTATTGTAATATTTTAAATACTTTGTATTATTCTTATTTTTATATTTGTATTATGATGATTGTCTTTTTTATATTAATTGTGGTTATTATTTATATGTGAAATATTTAAAAATTATTGTTATTTCATATTAAATTATTAATTGTGATTATTGTTTATTATTATGATTTTTAGAAACATGGTTGATGTAAACTTGTAAAGTTTATAGTATGTAACTATACAATATATCAATGGACTATTTTGCAAATTTTACAAAATTTCAGGGACTATTTCATAAATTTAAAAATTTACCCGAAATGGTACCCAGTATTGATTGGTACTGGTACAGTATCGTACCATAACCAATTCGATATATATAGTATTCGCAACTTTGCTCTAATCTTGTGGAATAAGGAAGTCTAGATTTTTGGACAATTTTCAAAACATGGCTTCTTATTGAACCTTTTATTTTTGCTTAAGGGTTTTACAAGTTAGCAAAAAAAGAGAAAATTATTAACAAATTTAAGTAACACACAACTTACATCAAATGATTAAACAAGAAAATGAATTTGATCATATTTGCAACTCTTGGAATAAATAAAATTCACTCTTGCATTTTTAAATTCAATTTTATTTAAATAAATAAAATTCAATTTTATGTTTTTAAATATAATTTACTCAGGGCTGATTCTGAGATTTTATAGGCCCGGGATGAGAGAGAAAATATGAGCCCCTAATATTAATTAAAAATAAATTAATTTTTTAAAATAAATTATATTTTTATATGTAATTTTTTAAAAAAAATAAAAGTGAGCCTTGGGTAGTGGCCCACCTCGTCCCTGCCCAGGTCCGGGACTGAATTTACTATAAGTAACTATTAATTAAAAAAAATATTTTTAAGCCTTGAAAACTTTACGTCTCGCTTTCTCTCTCTCTCTTACACATATGCGCGCACGCATACATACATACATGTATTCATGCTAATTTTTTATATATTTTAAAAAAAGAGATACCTGGAGATATTTTCCAACCTAAATTAGGTTTATGCTCTGATATTGATACTTGGCCCATGCAACGCATATTAGCTCGGATAGAAACAAAGCGGGAGTCAGGTAGCTTAATCTGCTTTCGCGAGAACAAAAGTCAAGGTCAAAACAAGAATACATTCAAGGGCATTGTGGTCAAGTCTCGAGACTATGCTCCGGCATAAAGGATTCGAGGGTTATTATCGTAAAAGCAAACCAAAACAAACGAAAGTTTCACCTTCTTAAGGTCAGGTCACATGATTGCCCGAACCTGAAAAATGGTCAAGTTGATTACCTGACGCACTTTACTTTATATGTCGACACGTGGCAAGTTCTCTTCGAATTTATTCCCACCAATGACCATCTCATTTGCCGCATTTTAAAGGATCCTCTCCTTCGTGTATTCTGGAACTTATATCCACCGTCCGATCTTCCAGCAACTTGCAACATCAACGTCCTAGAGCTCTTTTGATTTCGAGACTAACCCAACACCATGGAGTAGCAAATTTAAGCTTTTTGTTTAGAGGGACTTGTCATAGTTTAAGTGTCCTATGCGAAAAATAGTGGGAGAGAGGAAATTAAAAGAAAAAAGATCAAAATTTTATTGGCTTTAAACAGTGATTGAGAAAGATTCTGATAAATTTCATAGCGTAAGCATACACTATAGATAGGAGGAGGAGAGTGGAGGTGGCGGTGGAGGAGAGAGAGAGGGTATAAATAAAAGGGCTTGTATTGAAGCTACAAAGTGTGCAAAACCAAGAGAGGCTTTTTGATCAGTGAAGATTTGTTGGGGTTTGCAAAAGAATTTTGCTTTTTAAGAAAATGGGAAGAGGTAGGGTTGAGTTGAAGAGGATTGAGAACAAGATTAACAGGCAAGTGACCTTTGCAAAGAGAAGAAATGGACTTTTGAAGAAAGCCTACGAGCTTTCTGTTCTTTGCGATGCCGAGGTTGCTCTCATCATCTTCTCCAATAGAGGAAAGCTGTACGAGTTTTGCAGTAGTTCAAGGTATCACCAAAACAACCAAACCTTGTACCCCAATACACAAAAAATGCCTCCCCCTTTTCCTTTCTCCAATTTCTCTTAGCAATATTCTCTCTCTCTTCTTCTTCTTCTTCTTTTTTTTTTATTTGCTTTCTCTTTTCTTGTTCTGAAATCTGACTGACCCTTAGATAATAAGAACTTAAAGATTTGATCTTTGCTGTTTCTACTGTCAGTTTTGAGTACCCACAAAGCAAAAACTTATAAAAGAAAACGAAACCTAGAAGAAGATATATAAATAGAGAGAGAAAGAGATACAAAAGTGGTTTTTAACTCTGTCAAGGTTTGCTGTTTCGGTGAATGTCTCGGTGTTTACAGCAGGTTGAGTGTGTTAGTGTTGGTTTTGATGTTAGATCTGCAACTAAAGACCCTAATTGAAGGTAGTTCTCACACTGTTTTATTGGACTCTAAAATTTGTCTTGTTTTTGTTCCCAATATATCTTCCTTTTATCTACTTTTCCTTTTCTACTAAATACCTGGATTTTCCATTTTTGTGTCCATTTTTTCTTGTTGAAAAAGTGATCGATCTGATCGAGGGCTTTTAGACATTTGAGCTGATGCAGCTCCTAGCACATTTGGAGTCTTCTCCTTAACCAATCCAGCAAAAGAACTCGCCTTGAGAGCCTGGTTTTGATTATTTTTGAAGCAAAATCTTTGGCGTTTATACCATTTCTCTTTCTTTTCTTTTTCCTTTTCATTCTTCTCTCATTTTCTTCAGGTTTTGAACGAAACTACTTTTACAGGAATCATGAACTTGCTCTTCCTCTATTATTGGCCATTTGTATCTTGTTAAATTGTAATCACCCTTTAAAAAGTCGTTGTCTTTCTAAGACCCCTACTAATTGATTCACCAAATAGATTCTTTTCAAGTTTATTGAAGAATACTGCAATCATGTCTATCTTTTCCTTCCCTCTTAACATCTAAAATCTCATATATTCTTTAGGGTTCTCTGTCGTGTTATCTAAGTCACTCTATACGCTTGATTTCTCTGTTATAAAATTGTCAATTAAGTTCGGACAGAAGATCAGAGTTGGTTCAAGTCTCAATTTTTTAAAAGAAAGAAGGGTTTCTCTTAATTATTACCGAAACAATTATGGCGAATGAGACTGCAATTTTTCTTCTCAGGTAAGTCCTTTATGACTTCCAATCGTCTATTGGATCGATCTCTCTCTCTCACAGAGACATACAATACATGCGGAAAAAAGGGTTGTGTTTCAATCACTGAAGTGGATGGGATGGTAGACATTTTAGGGTTTTGGTCATTCCAAGAAGTTAGGGTTTCCTCTCTCCGTCTCTCTCTATGGTTTGAAAAAGTGTTGTTTCATTCAGATCTGACTTGAAGTTGATCACAATAGATTTTGAAGTTTTTAAGTGTCTTTTAAAGTGCGTTTAGCAGCGATCGACTCTAATATCCATAAGACATAAGTCCTCTTCATGGATAATCATAATACGGCTTAATTTAAACAAATAACTATTACTATAATTTCCTTAACTTGTTCGAGCTTCCTCGTATACATCTTGGAGTTAACTAAAAGAACAAGTATTTCCCACCACAAGATTATATTCCTTGACATGCATAAGCATTTGATTGTGCTTTTTCAAGATTTATTATTTTCCATACAAAATTCTTCAATTTACTAAAATCTGAAGAAATAAAAGCAACTTGTACTCAAGTTTCACTCTTTTTTTCTCTCTCTCAATTTTCGCTATATTGTGTAAATTAAAACTTTACACGAGATCATTGCCCATGAATTCTATCCTGAGCCTATAAAAGCATTTACAAAATTCTTTTCTTCTTTGAAGGCAGAATGTTATATATATGTTCCCCATGTACTTACTCGCTGATACATTTCCCTTTTGGTTAATGATTATAATACAACTTTGAGTAATACTATCTAGTTAATGTTGCTCCTTTTACAAAAGATATTTTCATCGTATTTTGTACTTGAATTTTGAATAATAACTTTTAAAAGTAAATTTAGACCTTGATATATATGAGCACTAGATATTGAATCTTCATCAATATAGTTGCTAAGGCCTAAGGCATGACTTGTACACATTTGTTTCTCGGAAGTCAAGTGTCTTTTCGGATCGTTTCGTATGACATTTCACACAATTTTATTATCTTGACAATGCAACCAACCTTAATTAGCTCGACTATTATTGTTACATCTCTTGAAATCATGAACAACTTAAACCGCAGTTACTTGGGGACAATGCCGCCGTGATAAACCCCTTGATTAAAAAATTCGTATCATCTGATATGTTTAAATTATCAGTTTTTGGTTCAGTTGTGATGGCAGGGCAATGTGTGGTTAGAATTATATGGAAGTGCTAATTAATTCTAAATTATAATCTTCCTCGTAATTCCTTTACCGTGCACGAGTTTATATTTGTGAAGATCAGCTAATGTTTTTACCTTTGTGCTTCATTTGAAGTAACTATACTAACCAACAGCTGTTTTTCTCTATTTTTAAGTAGCATGCTCAAAACTCTTGAGAGGTACCAAAAATGCAACTATGGAGCACCTGAGACAAATGTGTCAGCAAGGGAGGCACTGGTAGATTCATCCTATTTTCTATTACTTTTTCTAATTGAACTTCCAAATGATAATCCATATCTATTATATTATCTAGTAAAACCATTTTACATATAAATGATGATTCGAACTATTTAAACACTGGCCATCAAAATTGATGCACCATATATGATCTTGATATTGTGAATATATATGTATTTGTTCTTTCTTAATCAAAGTTATAAATTGAGTCCATAACCACAATTTTGGTTTAATGGTTTTGATAACTGTAATTAGGCTATTCTAATTTGTTATGATTGTAATAGTGGTCACATTGAACACAAGTTTTTTTTATCACTTGAAATTCGATAAAGCACACATAGTTGACTATTTTAAACCTTCCTCTAAATAGTCCTGGCACATGAAATATGAATGATTTGAATCATGTCAACATTATTGTTAACGTACATAACATTATTCTCAACGCAGCGTGACTGTTAGATGATAAACTTCAACAGTTTCCTTAAGTTCTCCACAAATTGTAGAAGAATTTCAACCAGGATCTAATAACTACAAAATCCCCCTCCACCATTGATTCGTATGGTCTGAGGTCGTTGAAGGGTTTTGATTTAACTATGTCTAAATCTAATACAGTTGAATATGATATGACCAACTGAATGAAGATAACCAGAGTAAGATGCATTCCAAATCATCAATTCTGTTAATTGATCAGGGTGTTGAAAACGCAACTAGCATACTATGTGGCACTTTCAAAGTTTTAGGTATCCGGGTTTTAGTAAATATTTTTTATGTGAATGTAGCAGGAGTTAAGTAGCCAGCAGGAATATCTGAAGCTTAAAGCACGATATGAAGCCCTCCAAAGATCACAAAGGTAAACTATAATCCTTTCAATTATGACTTTGAAATCATGATCTTCTCCAAATAAGAGTCCTTATTTAATGAAGAAATGAATTGTGCTAAGATGAGTACTACTTCTAGGAATCTCTTGGGAGAAGATCTTGGCCCTCTAAGCAGCAAGGAGCTTGAATCACTTGAAAGACAGCTTGATTCTTCCTTGAAGCAGATTAGATCAACACGGGTACCACCTCCAAACCATTAACATCTGATGAGATTTTTCAGATGATACCATCAGTGATTTGATAATGGCCCGGAAAAGATAAACTTGGTATCACATCTTTGTACAGTGGAATGAAATTCCTCGAGAAACATGAGCATACATAGAAAAAATTCTTAGCTATTTTATTGCTAATGCAAACTCTTTACTACTTATCGTGAAATATTTGACAAGCAAAGCTCGAAATAAATATTCCATCTGGTTAACAGCGAACATCTTAGTTCCATTACATTTTTTTTTGTTGCAGACACAATACATGCTGGATCAGCTTACTGATCTTCAACGTAAGGTAATGGTGATATCTTCATAGTTTTTACCTCTTTTCACTGAATCCTCACCAAAAGTTTATATACATTCTCATATAAGCAGGAGCACTTGCTGAATGAAGCAAATAAAACCTTGAAACAAAGGGTAAGTTAAGGCTCTAACTTTGACTGGAAAAATTAATTTATTGGCTACTGAAATAGCTTTTTCATGGTTATAGCAAGAGCATGACAGTTTCTTGTTTTGGCAGTTGATGGAAGGATACCAGCTAAGTTCACTCCAGTTGAATCCAAGCGCAGAAGACGTCGGTTATGGCCGCCCACCAGGTCAACCTCAGGCAGATGGTTTCTTCCATCCACTGGAGTGTGAACCCACATTACATATTGGGTATGCATAATAATCTGTGAATGCTTTTTTCCAAATGAAAACTTGAGGCCATCATAGATCTTTGGTTGGAAACATGATCTAACTATATTATATTGATGTGATTGATTGCAGGTATCAGCCTGCTGATCAAATCGCAGTAGTCACAGCTGGGCCAAGTGTGAATAATTACATGACCGGATGGTTACCATGACTATAAGCAAGACTGTATGCAAGCTTTCTCAGAACTAATCACCAAACTTATCTCTTGCATGCCAATGCCATTCCAGGATATGGAACTATATATTTATATGCTGTAGTAGACTATCTGTGTTATTATTTGGAACATGGGACTACTCATATGTCTCTGTGTGTATGTATTCCAGCACTGCTCTTCTTCTTTCAGCTGCTGTTGTGTTTCGCCAATAATTGTCATCTTTGCATCTGATGTTAAACCATTTGAAGGCTTTTGTAACTAGAACAGTTCTCATGATATCACATCAGCTCAGATTCTAGCCGTCTGTCTTCGATCTAAGCCTTCGTCTGAAACGTCACCCGTGTAGTAAGTAAATGGGCCTAACCTAAACGTCCTTCTTCGTCTTAGATCCAAACACCAAAGCCACTGTTTCTTTGCTTGGCACAATTGCCAACTTGGAACACATTATTTTCCGGCCAAAAGAATTCAACGACCCAATCCCTAGAAATAAGTTAAAATTTTGTAATTTTACTTTTAAAGTTAAACAACAACAATAACAACACCGTTTGGAATCCAATTAATTGGATTCAATTCATTAATTTTATTTAATTGAATTCAATTTATGTGTTTGAAATATTAAAATAAAGATGAATTAAATTCGACTACGTAATTGAATCTCATTTTCTTTATGAACTCAATTAACATCTCAAATGATGCGATTTAGTGTGTGAATTGAAGAGTCCATTTTTTTAAAACATTAAAAATTCTTTTTACCAAATATACACATCATAAATATACAAATTATTACAAAACAGACACACATTGATTACATACTATTTTTAGTTAAGGATAAAAAAGTCATATGAAGTAGTTGAATTTATTTTTATTGTGTTCCAAACAATGTAATTGAATCCAATTTTAATATTTATAGTTTTATTCCAAACAGTGTAAGTTGAATTTAATTCAATCCCACAAATATAATTGAATCAAATTCGAAAATTTCTAAATGACCTATTAGTAAAAATTCTGATAACTTGTGAAGTTTAGAAAAGTGTAATGGTGTGTACTCTTACATTTAACTAATAAAGAGGTTGTTTTCAAATAAATTACAAGAAAATAAAAGGAAACTTAAAAAGCCAAAAAATAAAAATAAAATTAACATAAAATAAAATAAAAATAAATATATAAACATAAACATATTAATAAACATCATGATAATAATAATAATAATAATAATAATAATAATAATAATAATAATAATAATAATAATAATAATAAGAACAACAACAAC
>JANZXR010000003.1:7314582-7337576 GCA_027575705.1 Erythroxylum echinodendron
TAATAATAATAATAATAATAATAATAATAATAATAATAATAATAATAATAATAATAATAATAATAACAACAACAACACTACTGATAATAATAAAGATAAACTCAACAACAACAACAATAACGACGACGACAACAACAATGATAATAATAATGATGATGATGATGATGATGATGATGATGATGATAATCTGTAATTATCACTTAATTAACTATAATAGACAAAAGTTAAAAATATAAAAGAACTAGTAAGATCTTTTTACGAAAGATTCTTTACCTGAATTCTAGCACGTTAAAGTTTTCTATTGTGATTCATGTTCTCAATTAATTATAATATTATCATATCTTTTTTGATCACCTTCCTTTAACTCTTCTTAAGTCTCTTTATTTTTTCTTACAATTTCTAAGTACGAATTTCTCGCATCTTCTCACTAGAATGTTCAGACGTTTTCTCTTAACACGTCAAAACCACCTAAATCTTGTCTGTCTTAATTATCTATAATATTAGTTACCTTTAATTTGTGCTTATTATCACATTTCTTACTTTACTCCTTTTTGTAGGACCCTTAGCTTATGACTATAAAATTGTTTAGTAAATCATCGTTAAACGATAAAATTTATGGTTAAAAAGATTTTATAATTAGAGCTTTTAGTATATAGTATTTCTTATTACTTTTAACTATAGTATTAAAAACAGTTTAATTTAATTAAATCCGACTAGTTTCCTCTGGTTGTCTCGGTTTTTGATAAAGCAGCAGCGAGATATTTTTGAGTAAAAAGGAGGAATTTGGGTAGTGATTATGATAGATCCAGTACGAACACTCAGAGAGAGAAATGATTGAAAGCAACCCGACAGTAAGTGATGAGTGATGAGTAATGACCATTATCGTTCTAAGAGAAACACCATCCGTCCATCCTAAGGCTTAGACGTCCTTTCCCTCTCCTTGTCCAGTCGGACTCAGAACTCAGAAGAGGCCCAAAGAAAAAGGAGGCGCAGCTCTTTCACTCTCTGCTTTCTATTTTTAGTACTTTAGTTAGTCACGGCCGTTGGAGCATTCCCTAACTAGTAATAAATATTAATTACATCCACGTGTCCTTCTTACTGCAGGATGCAATCACCCTCCAACGATAAATTATCCCAACTTAGTAATTTATATTAATATAAAATTATACCTATTTCTAAAATCTATAAAATATCGTCCGGAATTATACTTGAATTTTGTATTAACTAAATATTTTAATTATTTAAGATAAATGAAATAAATAATAAAAATATTATTTAATATTTTGAAGAGACTCGGTCTTCGTTTGTCAATAAAATACATTTATTTGAATAATAGAGATTTAGTTCAGGACAAGATCAAATACACGTAAAATAATAATTAATGTCGAACAAAATCCACGTGTCAATATATAACACGCTGCTTTAAATTCTAATTATCCCCCGTACACCCACCGACTTTCTTTCTCTGTATTGACACACTTAAAAGAAACTCACTCGCCCCTTCATTACAATTTCAGTCCAAATTTCTCTAGTTACAAAGCTTTCTCTCCCTGTTTTTTTCTTTGTTCTCAACCGCGCTCGCTCTTCCGAGTCCCGTACTTTCTTGTGTCTCACAGAAAGCTCACTGTGAAGCTAAAATTAGGGCAAAATCCCACCGGCCGGCGAATAATGGGGAGGAGGAAGGTGGAGATGAAGCGGATCGAAGACAAGAGCAGCCGTCAAGTCACCTTCTCGAAGCGACGGAATGGACTGATCAAGAAGGCTCTCGAACTCTCTGTTCTCTGCGACGCCAAAGTAGCTGTCCTCGTCTTCTCCAGTCGCGGCAAGCTCTATCAGTTTTCTAACGGCGACAGGTACGTTCCCTTTACTTTTCGAGTATTATTAGCTCAGGTCTACAATTCGATTAGCGCAATTATCGTGAACAATTGAACTTCCAACTTCGTTCCTCCTTTTGATGCTTATTTTAAGCTATCTTGTCGCATACTCTTTTAGCTAGCTAGCTATATACTAACTACGTCGGTTATGAGTAGCTGGCCGCCCGTATATTACTTAGGTAGCCTACTGACTGCTCACTAACAGTGCTACAACTTTGGTCTTTTCTGTTCATCGTGCACACCTATTCTTTCTTCCTTCTTAATTTTTAGGGATTTTGTGCTTCGTCACGACTCGCCGTCTTTTCTTCGTAATCGCACTTCAATTTCATTATTTGGATATCTGATTACCTTCGGTCTGCCTTCCTCATCTCATTTTGTACCGTTTCGAGAATCCTGTTGCTGCCCTTTCATATTGTTACTTTGCAATTGCACTCCGTAAGAAGCCTTTGAAGTACTCCGTCGATTATCTACTGACATCCGCCAAGTGACGACCGGCTCTCCGTCAAATCCTTGATTCTTTTCTTGTTGGTTTCTCAATTACTCATCATTGTTGGTTTCCTCGGCGTATCATGCGGTTGCATGTGACCTCGCCACGTATCTTCGGCAGAATACGTATATTGATTCTCTGCACTTGTCAACCGTCATAAATCACCTTTTCAACTGTATTACACAGTGCAGATGATTTCTGTTCGTTTTCCAATTCTCCTAACTAATTCCATTAAACAATATTCAACATCGGTTAAGGTTTAAGCTTTATCATGTCAACAGAAGTATCCATGATATGCTTCTGGTACATCAACTCGAAATGAATATGGAGTTACTTTAGATATGCAAGTTTTGGACTCATGGTTCGGCCAATGTGATATAGGGCATCTGTTGATCGGTGGCGTGCTATGTTTCAAGGTTATTACATGTCCACATCGATTGTAATATACTGTAATTTTATGAGTGGGTAGCAATGCCTTGAGCGAGACAACTATAAACGGTGTTAAATAATTGGTATTTGTGAATTTGGAAAGCGCTTTTTATGTAACATGCCAAGAAATAACTAAACTTGGAAGATAAGGATTCCAGGGTATCTTAATTATATACGAATACTTCTTGTATCGTAATCAATTATGCAAATATTAGAGTTATATCCAGTTCTAAAAAAATTAAGCACCGTAACTTTTGTTAGTTAAATAAAATTTCCTTTGTCACCATCTTAGAGGTTCTTTTTATATATGCCATTCTTATGGACACTATGCCATTAGTAGTTTACGAAGCAATTAGAAATTGAATATGTTCACGATGCATACCAGCCGCAATGTTGTTAGTTTTGTTCACATATGAAGCTTCCCAACTTCGTTTTGTTCATCTTTTTCCTTTGAAAATCCTTTGTTTTTAACATAATGAACATTTATATGTATGAATGTTAATTCATAAAATTCTAACGGAAAAAGATCGTTAAATTCTAAAAAGTTGGCGACCAGAAAATTATGCGGAAGGTCATTGATATATTATTTGTTATTTTGCTGAGGGCAAATCCAAGTACTCAACAAATTTTGACATTCTTGAACAATGTTTTTTTTTTATACAAATTTGTACGTTTAAAGTTCTGAAAACAGTTTACGTTTATTGGTCTGGATTCCATTTCCGTTGCAAAACTTTTACGTTTAACTCGATTTTTTTCTTTTTTTCTTCTCTTACAAAAATTGAAAGTTAAAGAGTTGTATGTAATAACAATGATATTCTAGGAGAAGTTCTCGTTTCTTGAGCCGTCTGATGTTTGGTAACTGAGGGGTCACAGGATAATCAGATGTCTAGTGTCGTAAATCACCTGTTGTTTGGCTCTTTCAACTAGTGACACTTCATTTGTTCTTTTCTTGGTTACCTCTAGAACTCAATCAACGTTTTTGGTTCTAGATTGATTATTGAACCAACAAACGGATAATCACGCTCCTTTGTAGCAAATGAAAACTGGTAAACATCATTTGGCATCTTAAGACTTTACAAAGATCATTCTTGAGCATCTAAATTTAAGTTCGTCATCAAAGCCCTTTTCAATATTTGCATCTATTCTTTTAGCTATCTCATGAAGTCAATAAACAAATTTCTGCGTGTAAGCTTCCCGGGAACTTTCTGGAAAATTACACTCATCCCTTATTATCAAGCTGGACTCGGGTGATTAATATAACTTGCCTTCGCAGACAGACTATATAGATAAATATTTTGGTGCTTTTGGTAAGTTTTCCTAGCTTGGAGGCCCACTAAAATGAAAAATATTATGAAATATGTTTTGAATTGTATTGAAATAAATTTTTAGTAATCTTAAGCTTTTGGTAATTTTAAGTAAATCAATGATTTTAGGTATATGCGACAATAAGATTTTATTGACATTAGACATTTGTTGTAATACTAATAAGGCTCCATTTCATTTTAACTTCTTATAGATAATTTTAGTTTATAAATAATTTAATAATGATTTTGTAAATAAGATCCAAAAAATAACTTCTGGAAATAGTCTTTATCTAAAGATGTAATTATCATACTTTTTTTAATTATTTTTTCAGAGTACGAAAAAATTATCTCCTTATTCGTGAACGTGGGCCGCATAGATTGATCGAATAACGTAATTGTTTTTGTGTTCTTTTGCCTTCTTGTTTATTATTTTATTGTTTTTATTTGTGTGACAATTGTTATCAGAGTAATTGTTATTATACTACTGGTATTAGAGCAATTGAAGTGATAATAATTAGTATTAAAGCCTACATTGTCTTCGTGAAGTTCAAAGTTTGTTGTGAAGATATCTTTGCACCAGTTGGATTGAAAAATTCAATGAATAGATGATTTTATTATATGGAAGGTGAAGGTAAGAGCCATTCTGGTAGAACGGAGGATTTTGTACAAGGAAAAGATTTTGTTGAGGGCGCACAGTGTAATAGTGTCGACTTTGGAGGATAAGGTCTTGAGATAGGTAACTGATGAAGCAGATAATTGCTTTGTTGATTGCGCAAAGTGTAATAGTGTCAACTTTGGAGGATAAGGTCTTGAGAGAGGCAATTGACGAAGTAGATAGTTGCTTTATTATATTAAAGAGTAACATTTATATATTTTTAAGACGTTAGAAAGTACACAGAAAAAGTTTGCATTGATAATTATAATCAGATCATGTTGGGTTTACATGGAGATGATGATAAGTCATAGTTCTTTTCTGTTCTTTACTTAATTGTGCCTACTAGTTACACCTTCAGCCGTTCAAACGATGGATAAATTTCAAGACAAGCATATGTTTCATGGGAATTTGGTAAGGATACTTTCGGAGATTTAGTTGGTCTATAAATTGTTAAACGGAAGAAGTTATATAACTGTCAGTTGAGAAACTTCAGCGGCCATTAATATCATAAATAATAAAATATAAAACTTTAAAATAATTTCTTTTATTTAATCTGACTGCTAAAATGCACTAGTATAGGTATATCTTTGCGATGATTAAAAAAATGAATTAATTTGTTAAAAGCTTTAATTGAGTCAAAATTTCAATCCATTTTAATAACTATAAACAATTATACTTTTTGGGTAAAAATTTCAACATTGTTCTATCATAAGAAGGTAATATATACTAATATAATTACACCTTGTAAAGAAATCTATTAAAAAAAATTAGAATAGATTCTTATAATTATTCAATCATTCCCTAACAAATTGCTCGTATGTTTATCTAGCCAACAATTCCTATATTTACTCGTATAGACAAATAGCTTATACTTACACTCTCCCTCAAGTTGGAGCATAAATGTCTAACATTCCCAACTTGCCAATTGCATTATGAAATGCTTTTTTTGAAATTGTTTTTGTAAGAACATCAAGAAGTTGATATTTTGACTTGACAAAAGGAAACTAAATAATTTTTTTTATATAACTTTTCCTTGATAAAATATTTGCCAAATTCAACATGTTTGGTATGATCATGTTGTACAGGATTCTATGCAACTGTACAATATTGACTGTATCCTTATTATCGCAATAAAGATTCATAGGTTTTGTATGCTCAATTCTTAAATATGATAGAACACACTAAATCTATAGTAATCCACATATTTTATGAGCTATACCTCGAAACTCAACTTTTGTAATTGACTTTGTAACAACTTTTTTTCCGTTACAAGATTTCCTTCCGTTACAAGATTTCCATCCACAAACATAAAATAACTAAATGTAGATTTTCTAGTTGTTTAATCGTTGACCTAATCCGCTTTGTGTATCCTTTAATCTTAAAAACACTATTCTTTGAGAAGGACAAACATTTTTCTAGAGTGCCTTTCAAGTACCTTAAGATTTAGTATACTGCAACCATATATGTACTTCACTCGGTTGATGTATAAATTAATTGACAACACTCACCGCATAGGTTATATTTAGGCCTAATATGAGATAGATAAATTAACATCTCAACTCTCTAACGAGAATTTGATCCTAATGTCTTCCCCAACTCAACCTACCTCTAAAATTCCCCTTGCCGTGTTTAGCATTACAACCCAGATCAATGAGAAACTCACACCTTCCTCTTTTCCCCAATGGAGAGCTGAGTTTGAGGCTCTCTTAATTAGCTATGATCTAATGGACTACGTTACTGGTGAATCCCGTTGCCCTTTTTCCAACGGCACCGCACCATCTATAGCCAAGAAACACCACTGGGTTAGGTAAGATAAATTAATTCTTAGTGCCATTCTTGCCTCTACTTCCACAACCATTACCCCTTTTATTGCCACAGCAAAAACCTCCTATGATGCCTGGAAAAAATTATTCAACATGTATGCAAGTAAATAGCGTACAAGGGCCATGCAACTCAAGGAAGAACTCACTCTCTATGTTCTCAACTAGGGCCCGAATTCTGTGAGATTGCTACCCCTATTAAGGCAAGAGAAAAATCCCTTGGCTTTGAGGAGCTCATGACCTCCTTGTAGGGCATGAAAATTACCTACGCAGGATGGAGGTTGCTACCCAGCAGCTCGTGGTCACTACAAATTTCACAAGCCGACGCTCTGGCTTTCATGCACCTCAGCAACAAAAAACTTCTCACAAGGGAAATGAATCTCTCCGTTCACAAGGCCAGAATCGGTCTTCCAGCACAAATGGCCCATCTCGTGACCCACATCGTCCCAACAATCAGGGTCGGTTCAACTCTAATCAGAGATGCTATCAGCCTAAATGCCAGTACTGTGATCAAATGGGTCACACAGTTAAGGCCTACCCTCAATTAAATTCTTATGGAATGACTGTTAATTATGTAGGAATTTCTAATGGTCAAGAAAATAAATGGTTAATTGACTTTGTTGCAGCCTCTCACAATATCATGGGAGATAAAAAAAATTTATCAATTCACTCTGAGTATGATGGCACTGATGAAGTCCTTCTTGGCGATGGTACAGATTTGACGGTTACGCATATTGGTTCTTTAACATTACCCACACCCAAAAAAATCTTTAATTTACATGATACTTTATGTGTCCTTAATATTCACAAAAATCTCATTTCAGTTCATCATTTTACCAAGGAAAATGATGTTTTTCTTGAATTTCACCCTTTTTTTTCCCTGTGAAGGCACGATCCACGGGGGCGATACTAATAATAGGTGCGTGTGAGAATGACGTCTACATGTTTCCCAACTTAATGGTGGCTCCTTCTACTCCTAAAATGGTTGCTTATGTGCCTGAACGAATTTCAATTGACGGGTGGCACAAGCGTCTTGGACACCCATCGATTAAAGTTGCTCAAAATCTTGTTAATCTTTTTCCCCTTCCTCTCACAACAAATATATTACCATTGTCATGTACTTCTTGTTCAATCCATAAAGCACATCGACAACCAGCTGGCTCTACAAGATTTCAAAGTCATTCTCCCCTTGAAATTATTTACAGTGATGTTTGGGGTCCTGCGTATGTTCCTGGTTTAAATGGTGAACGTTATTATCTTATTTTTGTGGATCATTACAACAAATATATATGGTTTTACCCAATGTCCACAAAATCTCTTGTTTCTACAATCTTTCTACAGTTTAAATTATTTATTGAAACAAGATTCCAGTGTTCTATAAAAAGCTTGTATTCGGACAATGGTGGTGGATTTTTGAGTTTAAAACAATATTTGTCTGATCATGGCATAAGCCACTACACTACCGCCCCCATACCCCCTAACAAAATGGTGTTTTCGAAAGATGTCACCGTCATCTTGTCGAGACGGGTCTCACCGTGCTTCACGTTGCTTCTTTTTCTCTTTCTGATTGGCCCCATGTCTTTCAAACAGCCACTTCTCATAAATCACCAACCAACCCCTCTTCTTAAACAGAAGCCTTCATTTGAGGTTCTTTTTGGTCAACGACCAAATTATGTCAAATTGAGAAAATTTGGTTGTTTATGCTACCCTCTCACAAGGCCATACAATACCCGTAAATTACAACCAAAATCAATCCCTTGTATTTTTCTCGGCTATTCCCAAATATAGAATGCCTATAAATGTCTGGATCCATTGATGGATCGACTGTGTATCTCACGGCATGTGACTTTTGATGAATTGCAGAGCCCATTCCTTTCAAATATCACACAAGGCCCACGCTCCACGCTCCACGCATGTTCCAAGCACGGCCCATCTGCCAAAACCCACTTATTTTCTTTTGCTCTTCTCCTTTTCCTTCAGCAAAACCCATTTCCTCCCCCTGTTCCTTTCATTCCTGCGCCTCCATCTCGTCCCGATTGCTCCTCGCAGCCACCACTGAGCTCGGAACCTGCAGCTGCCATTTCTGCGCCGCCTCCAGATATATCCTCCTCTCTCTCTCTCCTTTTATTCACTGTGAATTGCATGACAATACCTGTGATATGAATCTGAACTACGATGCTGGTATACATATGAATGTTCTGCATGCTTCTCTTTCAAATCCATTTGCATCTAGTTTAATTCCTGATTCACAATCTCCTATATACACTAAACCCCCAAACCACTGAACCCATTCCATGACTAATAGATCTATGAACAACATCTTTAAACCCAAGCAATTACACACTGTGTTTAAACACTCTGTTCCATTACCTCTAGAACCAACAAGCGTAACTTAAGTTGTATCTCACCTTGAATGGCGTGAAGCCATTTCTAGTGAGTTGACTGCTCTCATGCGACATGATACTTGGGATTTAATTCGTCCCCCCATCAATTGTCATCCAGCAGGTTGTAAGTGGGTGTTTAGAGTCAAAAGGAAAGCAGATGGCTCAGTTAATAAATTTAAAGCCCGACTTGTTGCCAAGGGCTATAATCAGCAACCTGGTGTTGATTATAATGAAACCTTCAATCCAGTGGTTAAACAAGCTACCATAAGGACAGTGCTGAGCATTGTCGTCATGAATGGGTGGCCCTTAAAACAAATGGATGTAAACAATGCTTTTTTACATGGAAATTTGACTGAAACTGTGTACATGATGCAACCTCTGGGTTCCAAAGATTTGTCTCGACCTGATTATGTGTGCTGGCTCAGGAAAGCAATTTATGGTCTCAAACAAGCCTCAAGGGCCTGATATTCAGCATTAAAAACTGTTCTTTTAGGACTCGGGTTCCAAAATTCTAAAGTTGATTCCTCTCTTTTTGTTTATCGCCATGATCCCATTATCTGCTATTTCCTTGTTTATGTTGATGATTTAGTCATTACGGGTAATGACAAGAAGTTTGTAGCTCATGTTGTTAACAAACTTGGTGACCAATTTTCCTTGAAAGATATGGGTTCCCTTCATTACTTCCTTGGAGTGGAAGTTATACCAACTACTGCAGGTGTATTTCTCTCCCAACATAAGTATGTTCGTGACATCTTGGAGAATACAAACATGGCTGGTGCAAAGGATGTCTCTACCCTGCTGTCAATAACTCAATCCCTTCGTTTGGTAGATGGCACGGCTGTTGTAAATAGCACAAAGTATAGGCGGTTTATTGGCAGCTTACAATATCTTTCTCTTACTCGGCCAGACATTTCTTTTGTTGTTAATAAGCTATCTCAATTTATGTATAAGACAACAGTCACTTATTGGACTGCCACTAAGAGACTTCTTCGATATCTTAAGAAGACAATCTTTCACGGACTTCACCTCAAGTCAGCTGCAACACCATGCTTAACAACCTACACTGATGCAAACTGGGTTGGAAACATTGATGATCAAACGTCCACATCAGCTTACATCACATTTCTGGGCTGCAATCCCATCTCATGGAGTTCAAAAAGATGAGTTGTTGCTCGGTCCACCACGGAAGTAGAATATCGAACGTTGGCCAATGGTGCACTAGAAACAATGTGGTTACTTGCCCTTCTTCAAGAACTGGGTTTTTTCATTGAAGCTACCACCTTCTCTTCTTTGTGACAATCTTGGAGCAACTCATCTCAGCTTCAATCCGGTCCAACATTCAAGAATGAAACATATTCAAATTGATCTTCATTTTGTGCGTGATCAAGTTCAGAAAGTTGCACTTAAAAGTGAGTAATGTTCATACTCAAGATCAATTGGCTGATCTACTAACTAAGTCACTATCTCGGGATCGCACAGATTGTCTAAGAGCCAAAATTGGTCTTGTTGATGGAACCTCGATTTTGAGGGGGCTTATTAAGGAAAATGTCATAAGACAAGAATAAGATTCAAATTCAACAAACAAATCTGGAAGTGATTTACAGTAATCATCTAGCCGAGTATCATGGCCTGTAGTTGTTTTATTTTTAGTAAAGCAAGTCTATAACCGATGTGCATGATATTTCCTTAGCTGTACAAATTCCTTAGATAGGTTTGTAAACGTCTTTATAAAGGTTTACGAAACAGAGCAATATACTGGGTTGATATTTTCATTGTGAGCTTCAGAATATTCACTCTTTTATATTGTTGATAGTGCCCCATATCTGTTGGAATTTTATTTTGGAAGATTCCAAGCTTATGATTCATTTCTATATGCATTTTGGCTGGTTTGCAGGCAAGCATTCTAGTCTTAGTCAAGAGATCAAGTTCATATTTCCTTTATGAAAGAGAAATTTCTTGATATATCCTTACTACTTCAATACTTAGGAAGTATTTTTGTCCCAAGTCCTTCATTTCAGATTCAGTAGCTAAATATCCTTGTAAAAGCTTCATTTCTTCATAATCATCTCTTGTTAAGACCATATCGTCAACATACATAATTAAAGCTGTTACTTTTCCTCCTTTGTGTTTTATAAACAAGTTATAATTCGCACCACCTTTTATAACCGAAAGGTTTCATTATCATGGAAAATCTCCCAAGCTAGGCTCTAAGTGATTGTTTGAGCTCATACAACAACTTTTTCAACTTGCAAACTTTATTTCTGCTTAGCGAACCAAGTTTCACACCTGATGACAACTCAGTGTATAACTCTTCTTCTAGATCCTCATTGAGGAAAGCATTCTTAACATTGAACTATTTAAGGGGCCATTCCTGATTTTTTGTTATAAAGATGAGAATGCAGAATGTATATTGCTACTAGTGCAAAGGTTTCTTAGTAATTTACGCCATACTTTTGTATAACATCTCATTCTTGAACCCTCAAGCCCCTTTTTCAAGTTAAAGAATGAGGAATTTCCATTGGGATCAAGACTGATTATTCGCTTGTAAGCATTCCTAGTGTTGTATAATGGATATCCTTTGATGAACTTTACGGTGGCAGGGAAAATTCTAGTAAGAAAGACTTCTCCTCATTGATACTATGTGAAAGAATTCTACAACTACTGCAAATAGACATCTATAGGAATTATCTTATCAACTCCCCAAATAGTACTATAAGAATCAATACTAAACATCCCCCCTGTAATTGTACATGCTCCCATAGCAATAACATATTTGTATTCGGACATTTGTTCATATAATCACACTAAAGCAGTCATTTTCATGGTTACTGTGCTGGCTATTAAAACTAGATCCGCCTGTCTAAGATTCTATCTTAGTACTAGTCCATAATGATCAAAGTCAAATCGTGAGTTTATTAATGAAGCAAATTCAATAAAGCAACAACTAGTAACATAGAGAAGCGACCATGAATTGGAGAGTCTTGATCAATTTGAAAGATCATTTATTGTAGTTGAAATAACTAAAATTGGGGTTGGTCGATCACGTAAGGGAAGCTTCCTTTACAACTAGCCTTGTTTTATATCTATCAATGCTCCCATTAGCCTTAAGTTTCACAATAAATACCCATGTACATGTGATTGTTTTCTTTCCTTTAGATAATGAAACAAGCTCCCACGTATTCCTTTACAAGGCTTCCATCTCTTCATTCATTGCCTTAATCCATTCTGGATCATTCAAGGCGTCTTACACATTACTATGAGTAGAAACACTGGGAATAGAAACATTGTATAATTGATTAACATCAACTGCATATGACTTGGACAATTTTTAAGTAGAAACATAATTATTGATAGGATATTTGACATAGGTTTTGAGATCAGGTTCATACTGTTTCTTTGGTACACTTTTGTTCGATCTTTGTATCTTGGAATTGGAGTTTCAAGAGGAACAAGAAACTCTACTAGAATTATTAGATACTGGACTTGAGAATCAACCTTTTGGTTAATGCTGTTAAAGTAGACAAGGATGTATTATTAGGTTATTCTTCATTGGTGTCATTGTTATCAACATTGTCTAGTTCTACATTGTCTCAAAAAGTTATTTCATTTGGCAAGATATTAACTTCATCTAGTTCTGAGCACTTATCTACATTTCCTTTTATGTTTTGTAACATATTCCCTTCACTAGCATTCTCCCCCTGAAGGGAAGATTTTAAAGCTCCCCCTGAATAATATGGTTTTGACTACTAAAAAGAGGCATCCAAAGTTGCATGCAAATTTTTAGTTTGAGGATCATGGCACTGACACCCTTTTTGAAAATTTGAACATCCAAACAACACACAACTCTTTGCACAAGGGTCAAGTTTAGTTCTCAAGGTCTTAAGGGATATGATCCTACTCTATAAAACCAAAAGCTCGAGGCTCGAGGCTCGAGGCTCGAGGTTGGGAAGATGAGGAATTAAAAGTAAGGATTGCATTTTCTATTGAGGAGTTTCAAACTCTAAAACCTGAGATGGTGATCGATTGATGAGATAAATTGCAGATTTTAATGCCTCTCCCCAATAAAATCGTGGCATGTTCATCACAAAGAGAGAAGCATGAACCATTTCTAATATTTGTCTATTCCTCCTTTTAGTTGAGCTATTTTATCATAAAGTATAAGTGCACGAGGTTTGATGTCGAATTTCGTTCTCACTCAAAAAATTTCCCAAGAGAGACATCCATAAATTCCATACCATTATCGGTTTGCCAAACCTGAATTTGTTTTTGATATTGAGTGCTCACCATTTTGCGAAATCTTTGAAATGATGCACAAACATCACTCTTTTTATGAAATATTGATATCTAAGTCATATGTTTATATTCATCGATAAATGTAAAAAAGTGTCTAGCTTTAAATAATGAAGGAATTTTTGTAACTCCCCATGCAGCCGAATGTATAACTGCAAATAGTTCAGAACTTTTATTTAAACTAGGCAAATAAGGAACATGATGGCTCTTTTCCAGTTCACAAACATTACTATAAAAATCTGAATCACTTAAGTTTAAAAAAAGATGTGGTTGTAATTTCCTAAGATATCCAAACGAAGGATGATCTAATTGTTGATGCCATAACAAGACATTTTCTCGAGTTTTTCTAGATTATGTCTGATATACATGAATGAACTTTTTTCCTCCATTCTTTGTTAATTCCAAGTAATATAGTTTGTCTTATTTAACACCATAACCAAGAGTCCTTCGAGTCAAAATATCCAAAAAATCATATAATGCAGACCAAAAAGTTACAATACATTTAAGAGGACAAGAGGTTATATTCAAGGGATGACATAACTATGACTTAATTTAGTGTAAGAGTATTACACAAGGTAACATATCCTTGCTCAACAATAGAGCTCATATTGTCATCAACAATGGATTGAAGCTATGGGCTGATAGATCGTAATTGGCTAGAATCTCTAATGATATGATTAGATGTACCATTATATGTATTTTTATCAATAATCCATATATTTGTCTAGGAATTGTAGAGAAAGTATTTACCTTACCCACAATACCTGAATGGGCAATATTTGCCATAGGCATCGATTTTTCCTCAACTTCTGACTCCACTTTGTTCATAGTTGCGACCATAGCCTTTCCAATAGCTGTCTTTCATGTTTTTTTTTTTAAAATCCCTCCTGTCAGGATAGCCAATGATTTCATAACGATGTTTGTTCAAGTGATTTGATTCACCACAATAAGCACACATAAGACAATTAGACTTTTTAGCAGATTGATTTTTACAATTCTTTCCCGAGCCACATGATGATCCTTGTTGGGTTTGATTAGCCAGCATCACTGAATGTTCAGAGATTGAGCGAGATCCTCTAGTAGATCTTGTTACTGTGATAATTCTTAATTCATGAGTTATAGGAAGGGACTTATGTCACTATAAACAAAGATTAAAGCAAGTGTTAGTTTTAAAGCTGGTGTTAAAGATTATGAATTGACATATGCATATGTGTTCGCCAAGTCAATTTTTGGGTCTTTGTGTAAGATCTCTCCCTAAATCGGATCAAATTCAGAATCAAGTCCACTTGGTAAATATGAACTTTGAGCCTAGTCATTGTTGAATGCAACTGAACTACTCTTACAATAGTCCCTTCTTGAGAAGTTGACCTTTGATCAATTTCTTGAAAAATAGCCACAAGTTCATTGTAGTATGTTGATACTATTCTACCATCTTACCTTGTAAAAAAAGATTTCTAATTCAATTCGAAAAGACGAGTTTCATTAGATCCATCATAGAAAATTTTCGACATTACCTCCCATATTTCTTTGCTTGTAGAAAGATAAATCACTGAGTCAATAAGCCAACTTCTCACTCTTTGATTTTCAGTAATCCATGTCCCAAAATTAGGGTTTTTAGGTGTATGTTTGTTTGCTGCTCTAGGGAGATATCCAACCTTATTATGTGCTCCAATTCGCATCTCCATAAGTTGAGACCATGGTGTGTAATTAGTCTCATCGAGTATAATATTTATGGGAAAAGTATAAGTGTCTTATTGGATGATAATTGGTTGTGTTGGGTGGGTTTTTCGTTGTTGTTGGAATAAGAGAAAGGGTTTCACTTCAAGGCTTAGTTAAATTCAGCATTGTTCTAATACCATTCAAATAATGATACTTTTTGAGTAAAAATTGTAGCATCGTTCTCCTCTCATGCGGAGGTAATATATATACAGATACAGTTGCACTTGGAAAGAATTCTGATCTAGGAAAATTATAACAAACTCCTATAATTACCCAATCATTCCTTTACAAATATGTTTATCTAGCTAACTATTCCTGTTTATACAAACAACTCATGTCCACAATAACTTTTATCAATAAAAATTAGGTGATTTGTTAAACTAACTGATTATATAAACTATAGTAAAATAGTTGATTTTAATTTGACAATCTCTTTCTTTGATTAAACTTAAACCTCTTAGATGGTCAACAATAGTTTCCCTCTTTAATTTTGGTTCAAAAATTTCATCTTTGTTTAATCTTTACTATATATCAATTTTATGACGGTTTAGTACTAGTTCAATTTTTAAATTTTAAGCGTCTTAATTTATGGTTTAATTTTCAATCTAATTTTTAAAATATTAGATTTTTGTTATGGATAAATTCCTACGTCAACATCTGCTATCATACAAAGAAGGAAATGACTCCTTGGGAAAGGATAAAAACAAATGAGATCCTCTTTTCCAATCCAAGTCCTTTGTTTAGTCAAAAATGATATCGACACATTTTCTCAAATCCAAGTCCTTTTCGAAGATTAACCTTGTCAATAAATTGAAATTAGGAAAAAAAATATGAAACCAAAACAATTCAAAATGATGAAACCTATAAATTTAGTTAAGTGTTTATGTATATATTCATTAGCTCAAACTTTAAAAAGTGACAATCAAATGCTCAATTTTTAATTTTTTCAATTCTAACCTGACGTTAATATCTACGTTAAATTTGCTGACATGACTTGCCACGTGTTTCAAAAACCTTAACTATTAATACTCGTCAGCTAAATTAACACAATAAATGATAGCTTAATGAAACGACATCGTTGTTAAAATGAAATCCCTAAATTAGTTTATGTTGCCTCAATCGTTCGATATCTGTTTGTTCCCTTTTAGCTCTCAGCGTTTTGTTTTTTGTTTATTCCTCTGACGTCCCAAACTAATCTTGCATTGTAGCGTACTGCATTAGCAAGCTTTTTGTTTTCGGTTCATTTTTCTAATTTTCTCATTGTGAGGGCGTCGAGGCTGCATAGTCTGAAAATCAAAAGGTGAGGGGTTCGAGATAACAAACTGAAAACTAAGAGAAAAATTAGAATTAGAGTGTGAGGTCATTGAGGCTGCATAATCTAATTTAGGTCATTTTTAAACAACTACGTCGTTTCATTATTCTTCATTTGTTGCATCAATTTTAATTGACGTGCATTAATCGTTAGAGTTTTTGAAACACATGACAAGTCACGTCAGCAAACTTAATAAAGACAATAACGTCGAATTAGAATTAGAAAAAATTGTAAGTTTGAGCATTTTATTTCCACTTTCTGAAGATCGGGCTATAATTGAAAAAATTGAAAGTTTGAATATTTTATTACCACCTTTTGAAGTTTGGACTATAATTACAAAATTGAGCAATATTTGATATTTTTTTTGTAATTAACCCTATTCATTAAGACTAGTAAAAGGTAGCTTCATGATGCTCTAATATGGCTATTCTACATAAAATTAATTTCCTGTTCCGTTCATGAGTGTTGCACAAAAGCCCTGTTTTGGTCTCCCTTTATCATTCCAACTTCTTATAGTTTAGATTACCCATTGTACATTATATTCTGAACCTACCAGATTACTAGGTTGATGTGAATGAATTATGGCCCTGTATAAGATGCAATTTATCCAATTATTGGACTCTGATCTAACCAGATTACTAGTTGTCATGTGAACTAATTATGTAAGATTCTATTTATCTTAGAATCTGAACTGACCAAATTACTAAGTTCTGTTGTCTGGAGGTTTTTGCTCAGTGAAACCATGGATATAGGATTTAACATTGATAATGCTCAACTTTAACTGGAACTTTCACTTACATTGAGTTTCAACTTTAAAAAAATTGTATTTTAGATTTAGTATCAACACCTATTAAGTAACAAAGCTCGAGTCTTTAAAAGATTTCCACAAGTCGAAACTTCTTTGATTCTGTTAGTCTTGAGATGCTCTTATGGCAACTCGCATAAACCATATTTTTATTGGAAAAAGAAAGAATTCAAGAACATAAAGGAATCAAGAAACAGACCAGGCCAAGCTTCATTCTTGTTCATCAAATGGTCTTACTGATAATAGTAAGAATCTTAGATAAATCTTATCTCACTCAATGCTCAGCTTTTAAAAAACGTCGCATTTGTGAAAAGACACTCGTTACTATAAATCAGGCAATCAAACCCACACTAGACAGTAACAAGTAGCCTCAACATGAACAACAAAGAGGAAAACGATGAACAGAAATGAGGAATTTGTTGGAGAAAAAGACAGAAGACAGATAAGGTGTTTGTTGGAGCAGAAGACAGAAGAACACGAAAACAGAAGGAAAAAATGAGGAAAGATTTGTGTTTAGGTTATAAGTGTCACAAAAACGGCGTCGTTTACACACTTTATATTCTTCATCTTGAGGGTACAAAAATATTTTCGTTGCCAAAACTTTTTCCCTACAAATTTCAAAAATAAAAATCATTGCCTATAGTTGGAACAGATTGAGATTTAGTGACCGAAAACATTTCATTACTCAATACTTGTTGCTACGAAAAATTGTTCATTATAAAAAACATCGCTAAAAATTATTAACTACGAAAGCAAAATTATAGTGAAATTAAACATAGCTAGTAGTCTAAAAAATCAGCTAAGTAAGTAAAATTTGAGGCTTTACTTTAATAGACAACGATTTTAAAATCGTAGCTAAAAGTAATAAAACCTAGTCAAAAGAAATCTTAGCAAAATAAAACTTAGCCAAAAGTGATATTTATTGTACTGCCATATTCAACCCGTTAGGAAACAAATTTTGGTTCGTAAGATCCATTTGATATGCTGCCTTCTCTTGAAAGCCAATTGTAAATTGGATAGTAACACTACAGGAAATACAGCCTGAATTTTTCATCCATACGCATCCGATGTAATTTCAAATACACCAGTAGTAGGAGGTTAAAACTTTTGAAATTTGACCCAAATAAAATTTAGTCAACCTTGTACAAATTTTACTATATACTTATATGCAAAGAAAGACCCTAATCCCACAATGTTATCAAGGGAATGGCATGCTCCGTCACTTAAGATTTTAATTCGTTGTATTTGCAACGAGATGCATGCTGAATATTTGGAATCTTCCATGTTAAGATAAGAGCTTCGACAAGAGTTGAGGACCTTGGACAATAATTTAATTCCATTGATATTGTGTTTTTGGTAGGATTATTGATATTCTGGATGATATAAAAGCATGTGATTTGCATCTAGGCAGGAGGATTTAAATGTCGAGGAGGAAGCTTCCTCACATCATCATTGAGCCTGTAGTAAATGGGGGCATTTTAGTTTTGAATTCGACATAAACGTTAAATTTGAATGCCCTTTGTGGTGAATAATTGATTCAAGTGCATTAAACTTGCAATATTTTCGCATGTTTAATGGAAAGTTAGATGAACTTGTAACTTGTGCTGTAATTGAGTTTGTAAATGTTAGGTGAAATGAGATTATTTGAGTATGTTCAAACCAGGTATACTTGCTATGAATTATTGACTCAGAGGCAAGTGCAAGGCAGCATGTTGAAGGGCTTTCCGAGTCTCTTAAGAGATAAATTGAAAGCCTTCATTTAATGGTAGCACTTGCACCTAAATTTCCTTGCAAAAAATTATTGACAGAATTTAAATTTCGCATACATTTATTTACCTGAATGTTATCTCTTATCATCTAAATTTACTCTAGTTTGGCCAAGGTACTAGAGCGCTACAGAAGTCGGCTGGACGGAGAAATTGACCTTTGTCTTGGAGATGTTGGGGTAAGCAATATTTACCTTTTAAAATATACAATTATGAAACCTATCAGTTGACTTGATGAAAAGCAATAATACTGAGTGGAAATTATTCAAAGCTGTTTGTTTGCTGATATGGTTTAGGTGGTTGATTCTTTGTACAGATTTGTCCTAGAAATTTGGTGTCACCTACAGACCTATTGCAACTAGTTGAAAGGCAACTTTTTTAACTTTTCGTGCATTTACTCTATGATTGGAGGTTTTGGTAAGGCTGGACATATAAACTGTAGTTTACGACAGGCATCTTGACAGTCCAAGTAATGACGAATTCAATGCGTCCGACCTTTTACTGCTAGAGAAACAACTTCATGCTGCCCTAGGACAAGCAAGAGCTAGAAAGGTTGGTCAGTGTATATGCATGTTGCTGTTGCTTTAGTGTTTTTGCATCATGATTAATTTTGTGATCTGAAGCATGTGCGTACAACTGCTGGTTTTTGCCAAAATAGCAACAGAAACTGCTTTTTCTCTTACTCTTTTCCTAAGTGTACATTAGTTACATTTGGTCATAGTATATGGCTAATAACTACGGTTTTTGCTTTGCTTGTCCTCCCGTATTATTAGGATCTATGAATTCTCGTACCATGTGACACAGGAGACAATATCATGTTTGAAAGCTTCACAACTCGATTTGAGTGTTACGATTAAGACTTGATAATCCTAGTTGTAGTAAATATCTATCATGCAAATTTAAGTTTTCTAGAAACTCTTAAGAATTATAGTTCTAAATACCGTCGGGGAGAAATTTATCACTTCCTGTTCGGTAATATACCGTTAACCGAAGATGCTGTACTCCATCTTTTTATACATATGAAGTATCTCCTTGGACCGAAGTCAATATTGAATGGATTGTGGTAGTTCTAACCATGTACCTAAATTTTTTATGATTGTAAAAACACGAGTCAATTTTCTGCTGGTTTGTTGCCTACATTTCTGAAACATTTCTCCCTGTAGAGGTACTTTCTGCCTAGCCTGTAATAGACCCATATTTTCACTTACAGAATCCACAAATTTCACCTGATATATGTATCCTTGTCTTATTTCCTACTTTTTCCCCATTTTCTATATATTTCTTGGATCTATTGCCAAGTTCCACACTTTCACTACCTTTATATATTCCAATTTGCTTTACAGGCGGAACTCGAGCTGGAGTCCATTAATGCCCTCCATGAAAAGGTACGTAACTTGCTTTAACATCTACGGTTGAATGTGAACAAAACTCGTGTGCATGTTACTGTACCAACATTTGCATCCGGGAAGGAGCAATTAAGTTACTTCTGGAAGACAAACACAAGATTTTGGGTTAAACTTCTAGTACTGACTAAACCTAAAACCATGCCAATCAGTTTCCACGTCACTAAACCTGACGAACAAAAAATAATGACCAATTTATTATCCACAATTACATCTGGATGAAACATTCCAGTCAAGATCTCATCTAAACATGGCAACCTTTCATGAAAACTTTTTACTCATTAATAGATATGCCTAGAAGAATGCTATGTGGCAAAGGAACTCCAAGCTGCAAGCTAGTTAATTAGAGCGAAATCTTGCCTGTCCTAGGATTAAAATAACAAGGGTAATCCTTCATGTTTTACTGTGTGATAATATCCAATCCAAAATTAAGAATATAAGCCAGAGCAGTTTTGCTATATACAAGTGAAATCACCCGAGGTATCTCTTGGAGTTATACTGATTAATTGACCCTAAAAAGTCCTCCTAATTCTTCTAAAGCCTTATGCCCCAAAATTCCGGTCTCCTCCTCATCGCTGTGGTCACCACAGTGAAACTCTCAAAAATTTTCAGTCGTTTGTACATAAGATAACCACCTGGCGGGTTTAGTTCAATGATTCTACGACGGGTTCTCTTTAGTAATTAAAGATCTATCAGAATCATTAGTCATCTAAATATTAAACTTCCAGTCCTCCATGTAGGTACCTATTGTATGTTTAGTTTCTAACTAACGATAGGAAGACTAGCTGTCTTCCGGGTTCAGTTGAAAAAGTATTGACAACCGTTCATCACTCTTCCTCCGCGGTCATGATCGTATGAGAAAGAGTATCCAGAGAAATCAATGCTCAAAAAGAGTATCCATAGAAATCAATGCTCAAACTCAACTTGCATTTATTAGTGAGAATTGAGTTCCTATCATGCTAGAGATGTAGCCCTGGCTTGCTTAACTCAGTTCCTAAACTGATGGAGACCTAAGGGTGTTACTCAATCTAAAACTTTTTCATGAGTTAAACCACTGAAAAATATGTGAAAGAGAAAAGGAAACAATCTCGCAAAATTGTAGAACATGTCAGGGAGTAAATTTGATTATCATGGATTGAATCTTTAGATAATAATCCCTCAAATAAATCCTCCGCTAGTCAAGAGGGAACCGTTGTTATTGATTCCCTTGGCTATTTTTGTGGTCTTTATATAACCGGGTTTCATCTTATCAGCCCCACTGTGGACTGACTGCATACTTTTTTTATATTTTGTGGAAAATACAACATATAGGTGTAAAAACACATAAATATCTTGCCTTTTTACTGCTTTGAGGTGAAATATTAATACAAAAAGCTGGTCTTTATTCTTCATTTAAAAAAGTCAAAAAACAGTCAAACATATTCGCATACAAGGCTGAGTTTAAGGAGAGTCATGATGTATGTAGCCTTCTTTTTATTGTTCAATTTACTTACGTGAAATTCTAACAGGAAACAATGCTGAAAAAGGAGAAGGAGATGCTAGAAATGAAGGTAGTTCACGTGAATGGCAAAAATTTTCAGAAAGCAAGAATTTGATTCAATTAAAATTGATTTACCTTTTGCTGCAGATTGCACATTTGAAGAAAACGAGTGAGAAGGGCATACATTCTCGACGCCGAAATCAAAAGACAACAATGAATTTGCTTCACTGATGGCACCACCGTAGCACCTGAAAAGAAGAATGCTCCATGTTAGCTATTTGTGGCTGAAACTCTACAAGTAACATTCGTAATCTCTAAATAATAGAATGCATCAGACTAATGCATCTCGTAATTCACTTGTTACAGAGTGATACCTATGCTGCATCTATTTCTGCCCACTGACAGTTGTACAATTGTGGCTCATAAATGCGGCGTTTCCTCCCGCATATTTTCTTTATGGCTGTGTCCCAATTATCCTGAATTATATGAAACATTTAAGCATGTAGACATTCTGCATTGCTCTGAAATTGTTTCAATCCTTACCGTATATTTAAATAAGGACTGACCTTTGTGCGGAAGTGTTAGAATCAATTTGCTGTTTGCTAGTCTTTGTTTTACGATTGGCTACTAGAGTCACCGATTAATTCACGTCTCAAACTCTAAGCCTTTGATGATTGCTTCAAGTGAGAGAGAATGGAAGAGAAAAACTTGTATTTTCTCTGTTCTGTAATATTGCGTTGAATGATCCGTTTTTCACCCTTTATTCCTAGGTTAGGACAAATAACTGATACGGGAGTTATATAAGGTGACCTTTATCTTTCATAAACTACCAACTCCTCCCACTCGGCGACATAAGGCACGAGTTATATCTTCTCTCCAAAATTTCACGTGGCATACTGAGAATGGGACGTGCGATCATTAAAAAATCAATAGTGTTTATAAGTCACCATTTAACTAACATAACACTTCCACATATTCATGATACCTCAAATCATCCAAAACATCACTGACGGATATATTGTCCTCTTATACTCATAGATGTATCATGTGAGTATACACCAAGTATAATTGCCTAGGCTGATATGGTGATGAAGGAAAAAATTCTTCCTTAGACACTCATAATAATCCATTTTAGTTTAATTACTTTCCTAATGTGCTCCGCTGGAATGTATACATTTTAGCCCTTAGAAAAACACATTAAAGTAGCAACACCAAGCCTTGACTTCATATCATAGTTCTAAGTCGAAGGGTTTCATTCAATTAGAC
>JANZXR010000003.1:7343571-7359146 GCA_027575705.1 Erythroxylum echinodendron
AAAAATTCAATATTTGCTACTTATGTGCATATATGAATGCATGAATATGTCAATGCAATATTAAACACTCCTAACCCTTGCCAAATTACCAAATTACCATTCCCATAGGTGAGGGGACGTTACATAATATGCATTACATTCCTTTATATATAATTTGTACATACATTTGGTTAAATGTAAATTCTTTGTGAGCATTTTAATTACCCTACATATAAAAAAAGAAAAAGAAAAGAAAATTAGTAATATGTAAACAAACAACATGAATAATTTCATTATGTTGGTTTTGTACCAATAAAAAGGTCAAACTTAAAGAGTGGTGCTAGTAGTCATTTAAAATAGTGACTAGTTAAATAACTGAGGATATTCACGACAAGTTGCTAACTCACGCTCTAAAGGGTTAGCTAACTTTTCAAACAAGCTTTTAAATTCTCCTATATTGTTTAAATTTAGTTTTCTTTATTTTAATAAGGAGTATAAAATGTTTAAAGATTTTAGCACTTTTCTTATGTATGTTCACTTCATGAATTAAGTGGAATGGTGTGAATTGAGTTAAAATTTACAGAATTATTGAGTGAATTGGATTGATTTATAATTTGAAACAAGTAATTAAGTGCTTAACTATTCAATGAACTTTGTAATTGAATGAATAATGGAGAATCTTGATGGATATCTTTAATTTGTCTAATGCTTTATTGAAGTTATTTCTTATTGAGTTGAGATTAATGAAATTGATTTACTTGACCAACAAATGCTTAAGTGTAGGAGAGTTTATACATGGTGATTTAGTCATACTTAGTGCATTTTGTTTGTTTATTTAGGAGTTTTATTGTTTTGGTACTTAGTTCATTATTATTGCATTTTTTTAAGTTTTAATTCACTTATTTAAAGCAAAAGAAATGGATTGAGACAAGTTTGGGGCAATTTAGAGCTATTTTGACTAAGTTGTAAAGAAGCTAGAAATCAACACAAGCATCAACATGCCCATATTGATAACAACACACCCATGTTGATGGTCTTAATTGCCTTAATAGATTGAAAGGATTGAAAATTGAGTCAAATAAAGGATAAAAAATGAAGAATTAAAGTTATTTGTGAATGACATAAGGGTAAATATGTTAGTGATTATGGAAGTCCTTGTGATTGTGTTGGCAAATAATTACCCAGTATATCACTTTGAAATGATGGTGAATGGATTGAATGATAGTGTTTTGCTTGTGTTAAGATCAAAGGTGTTGACTATGATCATATTGGGTTATTTCTAGACCGCATTAGTTCCTTAAATTTTTATTTCTATATGACTATCAAGTATTTAAGTGAGATTGAGGGATATGGGCACCAACATAGCTATGTTTGGTTGCTTTGTACCACCTAAAACCCTAAATTTTGAACTAGGAAATCAAAAATTAAGAGTAAAAGTAAGAGAGAGGCTCAAGAAACACAAATTAATGACTTAGGATGGTACAAAGAATGAAGAACAAGCAAGGAAGCACATTTAGAGTGGATTTCCATCGATTTGAAGTGGATTTGATGAAGATTAAAAAGGATTTCAATATGTTTCTTTTAGTTTTCTATCTCTCCTTTACTTTTGATCTTATGTTTTCTATTATTAGAAACTAAAACATAAATCTTCTAGACTAATAATGAAATTTATAAATTAATTAATGAAATTCTGATAGTTTTAATTAATCAACCTAAGGATACGTGTCAATAGTTTTAAGAAAGATACTTGCATAATTAAGGAATTTCAATGGTCTAATAAACTTTAGAATAAATTGCTTAGTGAAATCATGATTACATGAGAAGTCATAAGGGGGATTCAAATTCTGGGTAGTGATGTTTCCATTAATTGTTTCTTAGTTTAGCCTGCATTTTAGTTTATTTCTTATGTTGTTTTATTTTAATTTTACATTTTATTGATCATTATCACAATAATTTGTTATACTAAATAATTGAAAGATGCTAAGTATTGATAATTCTAGTCCTCATGAGATCAACTAGTACTTGCTAGTACTAGCTACAATTACTCTATGTAGTGACAGCTAAAACTAAAAATCATCAATCATAAACTCACTGGAATGATAAAACTTCTTAGAAAATGGGACATTGGGGGACCAGTTAAAGACATTGCTTGATTAGTGTGTATAGGTAGTTAACTACAGGAGTGACTAAACACTTTACAAACTCACAAGATTGAAAAATTTTCTTAAAAGGGGGACATTGGTGAGCCATTTGAAGACATTAATCAGCTGGTGTGTTCTACAAAGCTAGAAAACATTATCAAAGCTTGAACAAAAACTATTAAAACACATATCAACCAAGTAAATATCAATAAAAATGAGTTAAACCACTTAAGAGATCTTATCAAACATATTCCTTTCAAATATAACTAAATTTCTTCTAATTGTACAAGATTTATCGTTTATCCTTTATTATTATTATTATTATTATTATCATCATCATCATCATCATCATCATCATCATCATCATCATCATCATCTCTACTATTACCACTAGTATTTTTATTTTATTTTATTATATATTTTGCTTATTTATTTTTTATTTTTAAACCACTATATATTTATCATTTTTAATTAATATTTTTCATCAATATGATTTCTTTATTCTTTATTCTTTATTATATAAATATATATATAAAAACATATATATTTTATTTGTATTTATCTTTTTTATTATTTTATAGTATTTATATTTTGGTTTTGGTTTTGGTTTTATTTATTTATTCTTTTTCCCTTATTCATGTGGGTTAATTTGGAAACATCCTCCTTACGAATTAGGAGTAAGGTTACATAGTACTAGACTTCCTCAGAACCTGTTCCTCAATGGGATTTATAGTGGGTAGTGCTGTTGTTGTAAAAATTATTGCCAATTCTGACACTATAACTTCATTTTGTATATATTCTCCAAATTTAAGTACTAACGTACACACTATAAAAAATTAGTACTTGCTTTTAGAGTGACGTTTCTTCTTGTATCTATTGGAGCATCATTTTTTATGCGAGGAAAGATCCAACAAATTCCTCCAATAATAGTTTTGTTAAATACTTGACTTCTTATATAGCCATCACTTTAGCTTCCTTCATCTTTAAAAGTGACCTAAACAAATTTCTTACCATCTGAACATTAGTATAGTTCTTTGTAAGAATTTAGTATAGTTCTTTCTAAGAACTTTGAGAACAGTAATAATATTAATAAATCTAATATACATGATAGATATGCTTTCATCATACTTCGTTGAAACAATTTATATTGATGTATTAGCATACTTACTTTTCTCTGGTTAACTTGATTTATGTCCACTTAGATAATTTATAATGTATGCCAAATGTCATGGGCCTTTCACACATAGAAAAGTATACAAGGATATGTATGACCCTAGTATTCAAGGAAACTAATCTCTTATCTTAAGGTTCCTATTATATATTTAATTTGGGTACCTTTTTTATCTACAATTTTCATAGGAATAAAAGAACCATTTGAAACTATTTTCCATAAGTTTATACTTTATCCATTAAAAAGAATCTCATCAAAGAAAGGTGGTCTACCAATACTTTGTCCCTTTTAGTAGATTGATGATGATGTTACATCTAAGTAATTCCATTATGATCTTTAATGTAGGATTTCATTAGAAATGCTAACCTCATAAACCCACTTTGATACAATTTATTAGTCTCCAATGGCATCCAGAGGGGGTGAAATAGGTGTTTATAAACTTCAATAATTTTTTTAACCAATGAACTTAATTTAACAATAATGAATAAATGGGTTGTTTAACTTAGACAATCAAACAATTGAATAATAGTTTAAATATGACATAAAAGAGAAAATGCATATTGATTTATAGTGGTCTAGAAAATAACATTTACTTACGTCTACTTCTAAGAATCTTCTTAGAATTCTACTACAATTCTTCTTTCAAGGTGAAGGATAACTTTTGTGGAATTTTTCTTAGTAAAGAGGAACCTTTCTTACAATCTTTTGACTAATTAAATAACAACCTTGATTCCACTTTGAACTCCCAAATATAATATCCAACATCCCAATAAAGGATTACAACCCAAATATATCTCATATATTCACTTGAGAATTCCAAAAAGGCCCATTTACACAAATATGAAACAATGGTGCACAAAACCAATAATAAAACATCTATATATAGTGTTTTGGGAGCTCTTAGTAGTTGGAGCCAGGAACTAGCCATTATAATAGCTATATATAAATCACTAGTAAACTAATATAACATACTAGTTGACCAATTTACATTAAAGGTACCAAATTCACTAGCTGTTAAAACATTGGTCAACTACTAGGTATATTTATTTGTAAAACCAATATGGCATGTTGTTCAACTAATACATCAGCCATTATTACAACAAAATAATGGTACATCAAATTTAATAGCTTTAATGTATATTGGTTTACTACTAACCTATATAGGTTGACCAATCACACAAAAATGTGACTTTAAAATTTTTAAAAGCTAAAAAATAATTTATTTGATCTTATTATGATTTAGATACTTCCCAAAATGTTCCCTAAAGAGTTTTTAAAATATCAAAACGTTTTTCTATTAAATTCAAAAGCTTTAATGCCTTTGGATGAATGTAACAACTCGCATAATAAAGTGAAATGAAATGTGTATTTATGGTAAGCCTTTTTTAGCATCAAATTAACAAACTAAGATTTCAATTAATATTACTAACTAAGAATGACCTACGTATCATTGATCTTCTTTTGTTATTGGTTTGATCCTCATTTTGATGGTTGTAAACTTTGACTTCTCTTTATCAACTTCATAAGCTATGTTTTTTAGTTTATGACTTTATTTTATTCTTATATTGCTTTTTTTGATAAATTATTCTTATATTGCTTTTCATTTAAACAATAAACTCATTAGTAGTAATTATATTTTTATCATTAAAACACCGATTGGAACCTTTATAGGTTCAATAGAATAGATGACTTAAATGCTTGTGATGAGGTTGAGTATGCTGCTATCAACTTGGGAGAGTTCAACCTTAGGGGAGGCAAAAGAGAAAGAGGTAAAAAAAAGATGTAAAATGGAGAGACAAAGATGGAGTATATTTGATTTAGGTTCTGATAAAAGGGTATATGGAAAGGGTAGATAATAATATGAAGATTAACATACTACCTTTTATAGGAAAGATAGACCTAGATGCCTATTTATAGTAAAAAAAAGTGTGTAGAGTTAGTTTTAGATCGTTGTAACTTTTTGGATAAGAAAAAGGTTAAATTATTATCTATAGAGTTTAGTGATTATGTTGTGAATTAGTGTAAACAACAAATTCTAACTAGGAAAAGGAGTTAAAAGGCACCTATTAGAACTTGGGGGGTAATGAAAGTGGTGAGAATAAAGCATTTTGTGCCAAGTTCCTAATATAGTGATCTCTATCAAGGGCTACAAGATTTAACTAAAGTTTTATAAGTATAGATAAGTACGACAATAAGATGGAGGTTATTGTGGTTAGAGTGAATTTGGAGGAAAATAAGGACAAAATAATGACTCACTGTATTTGCAGACTAAATCCAAAGATTACAAATGCTATAGAGCTAGATCATTATATAAAATTAAAGGATGCAGTTCATATTACCATTAATTGTAGAAAGACATTTTAAAAAGAAGGCTACTAACTCTTTAGTGTTTTTAGTACAAGTTCTTCATCATAAAGAAAATCATAGAGTAAAAATGATGACAAAACTCTAAAGCTTAAATATGAAATAACCAAAAGGAAAGTACAAACACTAAGCGAAGATAAAGTTAATTCCTATTTAATAATTAGAAATTGAGATATCAAGTGCTTCATATGCTTAGAAAGAGGGAATGTACTTTATAATGTCCGAATAAGAGGTTGATAATGTTGGGGAGGGATAGAGATTATGTTTTCAAGAGTGAAAAAGAGGTAAATAAGTATATGTCTGTTTTAGTGGATGCTAGTAATGAAGGGAGTATTAAGAGGACCAAAAAGGGAAGGATTCTAGTCACTAAGAGAGCGTTGAGTTTGCATATATGAGAGAATAATGTGAATGAATAGCAAGATAATCTCTTTCATACAATGTGTTCTATTAAGGATCAAGTTTATAGTATGATCATAAATGGAGGGAGTTGTGCAAATGTAGCTAGTATAGACTTAGTGGAAAATTTGGGGGTACTTATTAGGAAACACCTTAAACCCACACTACTTATAATGGTTAAATGATGTGGAAAGGTTAGGGCAGCAAAGCAAGTACTAATTTTTTTTCTTAATTATGAGATACAAGGATAAAGTGCATTATAATGTGGTGCCTATACAAAGTGGTCACATTCTTTTGGAACATCCTTAGTTATTTGATAGGAGAGCCATATGTGATAGGCATAAAATTATTATTCTGTTAAAAGAAATGAGAGAATACAAAAAAAGATAATTTAAATACTTCAGATAAAGCAAAAATGAGAGATAAATACAAGGAAAAATGAGTGAGTTTGGTAGCAATAATGAGGGACATAAAAGATGCATTCTTGGTCAAGTGCCAAATACTTTTTCTTATTTACAAAGATTCTTTTCTACGAAGATTCTTTTTTTTCTCTTAATGTTGATAATAATGATACTTTGCCTAGTATTTTTGTTTCTCTTTTACAAGAATTTGACGATCTCTTTCAACAGGATAATTCAAGTGAAGTACCACCTATGAGAGGGATAGAAAAATAAATTAATTTCATTCTTAAAGATCCAATTCCAAATCGAATAGTATATTAAACAAATACGGAAGAGATAAAAGAGATACAAAAATAAGTGTAAAAACTCTTGGAGAAGGGCCATAAGAGAGAGCTTAAATCCTTATTTCATGCCTTTTTTTAGTAATAAAGAAGAAAAGATCTTGGAGAATGTGTGTGAATTATTGTGCCATCAATAAAATCATTGTAAAGTATGGGCATCATATCCCTTAGATAGTTGATATGCACGGTGAGTTGTATATTTCATGTTTATTCTATAAAAATGATATAAAATATAGTTACTATCAAATTAGGATTGGAGAAGGTGATGCATAAAAAATTGTGTTTAAAACTAAATATGATCTGTATGAGCCATTCGTAATGCCTTTTGGCTTAACTAATGCACTTAGCTTTTTTATAAGACTAATGAACCATATTCTGTATGAGTTTTCAGGTAAGTTTATTGTTATGGATTTTAATGATATATATAGTAAGATCTTGTATGAGCATGTTGAACATTTATAAAAAAATGTTATCTGTGCTTAGACAAGAAAAGTTGAATGCAAATTTCAGGAGATATCTTTTGCACCAAATAGATGGTATTTCTTGGTTAAATGGTCAGTGCAAAGGGAATAAAAGTAAGTAAGTAGAAATTAAGAGCTACAAAAAAGTGGCCAACACCAAAAATTGTGAGTGATGTTAAAAGTTTCCATAATTTAGCTAGTTTTTATAGGAATTTTATTAAAGACTTTGACAAAATTATGGGACTTTTGACCAAGATGGTGCAAAAGAGTTTAGAATTTAAGTGGGATGATGATCAAGAGAAAGCTTTTAACTAGTTAAAAGAGAAGCTAAGTTCGACTCCTTTATTAATTTTACTTACCTTTACCAACACATTTGACATTGAGTTACTTAACTTTACCAACACCTTTGACATTGAGTGTGATGAAGTTGGTGCAATTTTAAAGTATGATAAGAAAATAATAACATATTTTGGTGAAAACCTTAGTAGGTAAACCGTGAACTACCTTATGATATGGAAATGTATGCATTAGTGAGAGAATTAAAGACTTGACAATACTACTTATGGCCTAAGGAGTTTGTGAAACATATGAATCATGAATCATTGAAATATATTCAAGGTTAAAGTAAGTTGAGTAAAAGACATTCCAAATGGGTGTAATTCATTAAAACTTTTCCTTATTTTGCAAAATATAAGCAATGTAAGGAAAATGTAGCTATTGATACATTATCTAGAAGACATGCTTTCTTAAATAATTTATAAAGTACACATATTTCATATCAATTCCCTATATGGATTATAGTTATATTTTTATTTTTTATGAAGTATATTAGATATTGAGGTTAAATTGTGCTTAAAAATGCATATTTTGGAAAAGAACGAAAGGTTGCAGAAAAAAATTCCAAAAGAGGTTTGAGTATAAAGTATGCCTATACCTTAGTTGATATATCGATCCAAAATAAAAATATGATTAAATTACAAGGCCCTTCTAGAGTCAATGAGCTTAACTATCTATAACCTTTTTTGTTCTATTTAGGAGTTTTAATTATATAGGACTTGTTTTGTTGGGATAATCCTAATAAAAGTGGGATCCTTTAGATTTATTTTTAATTTTATCTTTTATTCCTCAGTTTTAGGAAGATTAGATAAGGTTTTGAGACTATATAATGGATGGAGGAGTGGGACCAAACGTCCCCTCTCTTTTACTATTGATCTATTTTTTATTTTAATAATGTTGTATAGCTATAGTAGAAACTATTTACAACCAAAGGGATGAGTGCAGGGTTTAAAGCCCACTAGTGTTTGCCAAAAGGACTAGGATATAAATATTATAGACATATACAAAACCTAGGGTGTTAAAGTAACCATTTACTCTTCATTGGTATTTATATATCTTTTGAGATTATTAACTTTTTATTTGATTAATACAAAGTGACCTATTTTTTAATTTGAAAACACTCTCTACTATGTAAGAGTAAGGTTGTGTATTATTGGACCTCTCCAGACCCTACATTTTAATGGGCTATTATTAGGTGTTATTGTTGTCATTGTTGTTATTAACCTAGTTTTCAATTATCAAAATAATATAACACCAATTAAAATGATTAAATTTGTAATTATTTGATTATTCTAATACTTAATGCTAAAATAACAAGGTTCAATTAGGATATTTAACTAATGTTATGTGAATGTATAATATAATCTAAATAAATAGAGTATGTGTGTTTATTGGCTAGAATTATGTTTCTTTAGTTTTTAATGCTAGCAATATGTTAAATCCTAAAAACTTTGTTAGGGTTGTTTACTAAGGGAATTAATTAAAGAGCTTGTTTTGGTTAATGAAGAAGCAAACAGAGATAGGTTTCTATAGCTTATTAATGACCATAACTAATTTACTAATGAATAAAAGAGTTTATCTTTGCATTAATAATCAATTAAAAGAATTGAAACTGAAATTATAAATTTGGCTAGATGTTTGTTCTTATTTTATTTTATTAAACTATGTGTTTGATTTATTTTCCTGTTTTTCTTTTAATCTATTTCAATTTTCATTTTAAAGCCCCTTTCATTTATTTTGTTTTGTTAATTTGGTAAAGAAGATAAGCTTTACCATTCCATCTAGATTTGATCTTGCTCAACACTATATACAATTCGTTTAGTATTAGAGTAGGATTATATTTGTTGGATTTGACAACCACTAAATTTTGTCGATGTTGTTAGGGATTGGTGTTAAAACAAACCTATTTCTTTTTGTGCCTCAAAATTCTTATACAGGTGAACTTCAATACGAATATGAGATTAAGAAAACAACTAAGGGATTAAGGAAGAAAATCAAAATAGGTAAGGAAACATCTTCCTCTTCATCTCTTAAATTTGAACAAGCACTTAATTTGACAACATCCTTTTAGTGATTATGAAGTTTAAGTAACTATAACTTATTAAGAGAGAACCTTGATATAATTAGTAACGTTAGATTTAACTCAAAAACTTTTTTGCATCAAATATAAAAACCTAAATGTAGGTTTTATGCTTAGGTTTGGTCTGATTCATTTGTTGCCTACCTTTTATGGCGTTGAGAATGAAGAACCTTATAAGTGCTTGAAGAAATTTTTTATTGCATTTTCAAGTCTAAAACTATAAGGTGCATCTAAGAAGAAAATTAAGTACTTTTCATTTTTACTAGGTAATAGAACTAAAGATTGGTCATTTTATTTTCCTCATAGGTTCATTATTTTATAAACATATATGGTGAAATTATTCTTTGATAAATTGTTCCTTACCTCAAGAGCTTGTAGCATAAAAAGGGAAATATATGTTGGGACCATTTTTAAATATTGATAAAGATTCAAGAAATTATGTGCAAGCTGCCTTTACTATGGGATTTCTGAACAATTCCTCATTCTATACTTTTATAAAGGATTTCTACTGATGGAAAGAATGATATTGGATGCAATTGGTGAAGGAGTTACAGTGAATAAAACTCCTCAAACTGCTACAAATTTAATCTCTATCATGGTTATAAATTCTCAGCAGTTTGTTAAACAAGATTCATATTCAAGACGAGTGAACAAGGTAAATAATTCTAATCTTGAATGCAAAATTTCTAATTAAACATCTTTTGTTTAATATATGGCTATAAGAAAGATACAACAAGTTAAAACTTATAGGATTTGTGTCATTCCTAACCACTCAATCAACATATTTCCAACACTTTAAGATGATGCTTAAGAGCATGCTAATGTAGCGAGAGGATTTTCAGGTCCAATAAAAAAAAATATCCTTACTCCAATACTTATATTGAAGGATAGATAAATCAGCTTAACTTTAGTTACAAAGCAAGGCCACAAAATTTTTAAAAGTTTTAGAGCCAACCGATTAGTCTAGCACAATAGCCTACCTCATATATATATATGGTTAAAGCATTTATTACTAATTCCCAATAATTTCAACATGATACAAAATCAAGCATCCAAAATTTGGAAAATTAAATTAGTCAACTGACATCATTGGTTAGTAGATTGGAGAATCAAGTAAGTTTATGGCCAATTGTCAATCTAAAAGAAAATGCAAGTGCAATCACCATGTGAAGTGGGATAGAGTTAAAGGAAACCAAAAGAAGATCAACAATAAACCGTGAGCACAACTTAGAGGAGAAGACAAAAAAATGAATTAATAAATCCTTAACAATAATTTGATTATTCCAAGATGCTCAATGACTAATAACTAAAAGCATTTACGACTAAAACTCCCTTCCTAGAAAGATTTTTCAAATTCAAGAAAAAGGAGGAGGGGAAGAAAATTCTTGACATCGTTATACAGTAGAGGAAAGCATTTCCTTACTTGATACAATAAAACAAGTACCTTGTTATATAAATTTTCTCAAAAAATTATGCATTAATAAAGGTAAATTAAAAGGCAATGAAAGAGTAAGCATGGGCCCTCTAAATATAAAGACCCAAGTATGTTCACTTTCCCATAGATGATTGACAATATGGGAATTTAAAAAGCTATATATGATTTGGATGATTCGATTAACATCATACCTTTTTCTAATTATGAATATTATAATGTTGCATCATTAAAAGAGACAGGTGCGGCCATCTAACTTACCAATAGATTAGTTGTGTACCCTATGAAAGTCTTATATTATATTTTTGTGCAAGTCAGTGAATTTTTTTTACTGACTTTTATGTTCTTGACATAAAAAAAAGATAATTCTACTAACTCTACTTAAATTTTGCTAGGGAGGCTATTTATTAAGAACTGGAATGAATATTGATGTATAGGGGTGCACTTAGCATAGATTTGATGGAGAAATCATTAAATTTAATATTTATGATATCAAAAGATATCTTAGTGATGTGTCATCTATTTATCTCTATTATAGATGTTAATGATCCTTTAGTCCAAGAATTATTTGTGTTTGATAAGGAAGACAATCTAGAGGTCACATTTGGCATTAATTACATGGTAAAAGATTTGTAGAATTTGAAGAAACCATCCTGGAATACCCAAATTATGAGATATGAGGAACTATAATGTCTAGCGAAAGATGTTAAAGTAAGGCACTAATTAGGAGGCAACCCAATATTTTTCCTCTTTAGAAAATTCTTTTTATCTAGATTTTGATTCTTTTAGTGCTTTTCATAACTTATAATACTCTACTTTGTTTTAGCGGTAGAGAACATGCATAATAGAGTATGGGCACACTATATAAATATAACATTCAAAGCAAAGGACAAATCATCTAGAAGCAGTCCCTGAGTAAACTTGCCCATAGCTTATTTCCACACTTCATGTGAGAAAGGGATAAATCATCTAAAATTAGTCCTCAAATAAGACATACCCACGACTTATTTCCATACTTCATAAGGGCAAGAAACAAATCATCTAAGATCAGTCTTAGAATAAGGTGTGCCTATGACTTATTTACATATTTCTCAGACATAAGGGACAAAGCATCTAGAAGTAGTCTTTGAATAACACATGCCCACGTCTTACCACAAGATCAATTTTGATTCTAGAGCATATAAAATGAGAATCTTTCTTTATAAAAATAATAAATAATAAACAGTAAGAAAATATAATTCAATAAACAAATAAAATTTAAAAATATTATTCTTTATTTTCTTTAACCTTAACCTTATTTTTCTCTAAGTAGTTCTATCTCCCAGTTCTCCACTGCCCCAGTTTCACTACTAAAGTAGACCAATAGCCTTCTCTACTCTCTATCCATTGTCTCTCCTTGACAATTCTTCACACACCACTATATTTATTCTCCTTTATCAATCATCATTATTTTGTAACACGTAACATGAACGTTAGTTACTTATCTTGGATCAAGCATGAAGGGAAAATAACAAAGAAATGTTGAAATACCTGATTTCGATTCCATCAATTTTGGACGAGCTTTCTAAAGTCATAAAGAGCGTGAATCCATATACACCTTCATGAAAATTGCTCACTGCAATGCGCTAAAGCCTTTCTGCAGCTTCCTGTACACGCGAACCTCTGAATGGGCCAGAGTATCCGTACTTTCACAATTTGCTACAGTAACTATAGGAGACCTTAACCTTCTATATATAGCATCCATAATGGGCCTCCCATCACGAGCTCAATATGGATCCGATCCATACTGATCGGGTTTATTTTCTTCCTGAAATTCAGCCCATTAACTTAGATCATTTATTGGGCCACTTTATTATCTTTATCAAGATCAAATTATGTAAATTAATCAGTAAGTTATTTAAAATCGATAAAATGTAATTAATCGTTATCCACTTAATGGGAAAATATTTTACATTCTCCCCCTTGAACAATAATCAACTACCGTATTGGCTCAAGTTTAAAAACAATTCAAAAACACTGTTAAGCCATGCTACTATATTAGTACCAATTTTAAAACAAAATATTTGATCCAAAGTTAATAAAAGTTCATCATTCGGTCCCGCAAGGCTTTTGATACCTAAGATATGAATCACATGTGTCATATGTGACACAAGTCCAATATAATAACCCATATCCAATACCTTACTAACATGAATGAGAATGGAGTGTGGCAAACAAGGATGATACCTGTATGATCTTATATGTATCATTTTTCTGTTTATAGGTGTCAATTTCTCTAAATTTTATGTTAGATTACATATGCAAAACTACATCAGAGAAATCTTGTTTTCTCTGACCTAATGCTAAACAGTATTGGAGAAAATCTTTATATTCTCTTACTGAATGCTATACTGCATTAGAGAATCTTTTTGGGATTAAAAATTTATATCTCCCTATGTCACGTCAAATCCATGGATATACGTATTTCCAATTATTTAAAAACTAGATCAGATTGGTCAGTTCGACCATATTGACCTCGAATCGGCTTGATTTTTGGTTAACCTCTATAAAGAAAAACGGCTGGTTAAACAATAAACCTGTCGATTTTTTCTGAATAGTGAAGAATCGTAAATACAGTTCTCCTTCTTCTTCACGATGGGTCCCCATAGACACAAGAGGTCTTCCTTCGAAAGCTTGAGCAAGTTTCCTCTAACTAATCACTTTTGGATCTGCTTTATGAAGTGAGTGAAGAACCCTTGATCCCTCTACCAGTCCAATAACAAGGACAGAACAAAGATCCTTCACAACATACCAAGAGAAATTACAATACCCAAAGAGGACATAGACAAGGAACAAACAAAACACCAGAGGGGAGAAGAGAACCACTTATGATTAATGATGAGCCTATTAAAATTTCCAGTGGATGGGAGAACAAACAAAACATTGAAGCTTCAAAGGAGAGAAGAGGTATGGCAGAACAAACAAGCAGCTATCGCAAAACAAACAAAAACACCCAAAGAGCTATCCATGTGTTTTGAGTGTTTAACATAAAAACTCATTTTTTTTCTTTCTTTAAATGGAACTTGAAGCATTGGGACAATCAATAACTCGAGAGATGTGAAAGAAAAAGGAGTTTTTATTTATTGGTGTGGTCTTTTTGAGTGTGTCACAGAAGTGAGTTATAGGTGTACATTGTTTTTGAAAGTAAACTTAATAAATTGTAATTACTATTTATCAATGATTAGAATTGATTATGTTATATTTTATATTATATTTAAAATAAATAGTAAAATTTAAAATAAAAATATAATATAATATTTAATTATTTTGAGATGCTAAGAATATTAGTATTTATTGATAAAAATTTTATTTAAATTTTAAAGAAGTATATTTAAAAAAGTATTACTTAGTAATTTAAAATAAATAAAGAAATTTGTTTAAGATAATTTTAGAGTATTTTAAGAAGTGATATTTAAAATTTAGTTAGTTTAATATATAATAAATATTTGTGTATTTTTTAATAAAATATTTTATTTTTATTTTTACTTATAATTATAACTTTTATTTTTTGTTTATTACATACCAATTTTATAACAATTTAATGCCGGTTGAACCTTTAAATCTTAAACCTTTCCTTTGACCAGTTCAATGCTTGGTTCGATTTTAAAACATTGCGTATTTCTTTGTATATGTCCTAATGATATAGGCCCAATGTTAATCTTAATATATTCCCAATGACCTTTAAAATGATTAAGATCGACACAAATCTTAAGACTTTTATATGTATTATGACAACGTATAATAACACTTATGACTGAGGATAAACGATAATGATCCCCAACTATATGCGTAGTTTCATAACACATGAAAACATATAAATCTTTAAGGAGTAAACATACTGATCCCTAACTCATATCGTCTAAAGACTTCAATGCACTTGTATTATATGTATGTCTTTCAAATAAATATGGGCGAAGTCCTTTAGTTAAAAGTTTAGCTAATTTTTCCTTAGTCCTTAAATGTTTCACTTCAATGTCACCTTTCTATATCAAGTCCTTTATGGTCAAGTATTTAACCTCCAAATGCTTAGACCTTATGATATTCTTATTTTTACGAAACAACCCAACAAAAAGATTATCATAATACAACCAAATGGTTCTAGCCACTGAATCAACCACAGACAACTCAAAAATTAAGTTTCTGAGTCAAACCAAATGTGAAGCAGCCCCATAGCATGCTACAAACTTTACATACATAGTTGAGGAAGTCACAAATGTCTACTTGGCACTCTTCCAATATACTGCGCCATCTGCTAACATGAAAATGTAACCTAAAATGGATTTTCTATCATCCACACACATAGCAAAATCAAAATTTATATATCCTAAAAGGTCTAGATTGTTGACTCTTCTGTATGTCAACATATAATCCTTAGTTCCCTTTAAGTATCTTAACACTTGCAAAACTGCATTCCAATGGTCTATTCTTAGTTTA
>JANZXR010000003.1:7359246-7389511 GCA_027575705.1 Erythroxylum echinodendron
TCAACATATAATCCTTAGTTCCCTTTAAGTATCTTAACACTTGCAAAACTGCATTCCAATGGTCTATTCTTAGTTTAGCCAGATATCTACCTAACAGTTCAACAACAAATGCAATGTCTCGCCTAGTGCATACCTAAGCATACATTAGGCTACCAACCATACTAAAATATGGAACATTCTTTATAACCTCTCTCTCAACTTTATTCTTTCAACACTGTGCCAAAGATAATCTCTCACCAAGAGAGATAGGTATTAGGATAGGTTTACAATCAACCATATTAAACCTTTGTATCACACGCTCAATGTATTCGCTCTATGAGAGGTCTAAAGAGTGTTGAAATCTGTCTCGGTGAATTTAAATACCTAGGACAAAAGATGCTTCACCAAAATCCTTCATGTCAAAATGTTCAGCCAAAAGTTGCTTGACCTAAGACAACATGGTCAAGTCATTTGATGCTAGCAATATATATCATCCACATATAGTAATAGAAAGATTACTTTACTCCCTCTAACCTTATAATACAAGCATCTTTCAACTTTGTTTTCCACAAGACCGAAAAAGGTTAAAACCTTATCAAACTTTAGGTACCACTATCTAGAAGCTTGTATTAATTTTCTCGATTTGAAACCTTGTCAGTCTCTTCTTAATCCTAAAATCCTTTAGGTTAATCCATAAATATCTTTATAAAGGTCACCATTTAAGAAAGCAAGTTTAACGTCTATCTGATGTAGCTCCATATCAAAATAAGATAATATTATCATAATCACTCTAAATGCATCCTTCGAGGATACGGGAGAGAAGGTAACATTAAAGTCAACTTCTTCTCTCTGAGTGAACCCTATAGCAACTAACCGAGCCTTAAACTGCTGAATTTTATCCTGAGTGTCCTTTTTTTTCTTAAACAACCATTTACAATTAATGGGTTTGCAATGTTGAGGCAAATCAACTAATGCTCATACCTTCTTATGCTTCATGAATTACATCTCATCCTTTATTAAATCCCACCACAAATATGCATTGGGTCTAGAAACAACTTCTAAAAAAGTAACTAGATCCCCAGCATGTCCAATGTCATAGTCCTGTTCATCCAAATAGCCAAATAGACTATGTAATCAAATGGGATAACAGGTTGTTTCACTCTAGTGGATCTTTGAACTTATTATGTCTAGTTTCTATTGCTTTTCATTGCCTTCATACATTAATTTTGGTTACAAATTCTTATGAGTTAATATAAATGAGCGATAAATTGAATGAAAATGGGATGAATATTGCATGCATGTTGATTATATTAATTTATGAATTTTGCATGAAAAATTAAAGTTCAAGTCATTTTACATGAAAGGAAAAAAAAAGAGAAGAATATAATAATAAGGATGTCACCACACCACCGTGCATAAAGTGGAAAAAAATGTGTCTTTAGTCACCACCGTGCAAGCTCATGCACAGGGGTGACCAACTCTCATAGAGGTGACAAACATACTGAACCTCATGTACTCCTTTAATTTGTTGTATTACGTGGCAGCTGTAGGTTTAAGGGGAATGAAAACCTAAACCTAGATGAGGCTACAATTAAAAAGGATAGGACAGTGGTGGCGAGCATCATTCATTCTATTATTCACTCTTCACTCACACTGGAGACAGATTTGGCTAGAACAAAAAGAACAGAGGGAGAGGTGAGGAGGAGAGATAGAGACAAAAATAAGAGAACATAGGCAGGGAAAAAGAAGAAGAAGATAACATGGAGCAGGCGGGTGAGGAGTAAAGCAGAGGCAAAAGGCGAGAGCCAACGTTAGAGTTCTAAGCTGGGCAGGAGATCAAACGCTAGCTTTCTCATTTGAGGGTTTATTTTGTTTGTCATTTCTTGTTTCATCTATGTTATTATTATTAAAGTCTTTTGTCTTTGTCTTTTGGACTTGTCTTCTTTGCTAATGATTGATAGTCCATTTCAGTATTCGCTTTTTATTGCTTTGATACTTCTTTGTTATTCTTGAATATAGATTTAAGTATTTGAGAATGACGAATAGTGTTTATGCTATGATGGGCTGAATCTTTTTCTTTAGGATTAATATAGCTATTTTAATCAATTATGCATGAATGACTTACGATTTTATTGTCTTATTAATTGTTGTGGTTTTTAAGCTGAATGGATGTAATAGCATGATCAAACTTTGCATTATTTTGGTATTAAATGAACGAGCGAGAGGAGAAGTTTAACACAGATCAAGAAACTGTAGATGCTTATGTTAAGAATTGTAGATATATTAACTTAAGTGGTAATTAGTAGTCAAGTTTCCATAATTAATTCGGATAATAACTTGTTGAATACAAAAGTTAGATTAGCTTATTATTCAAGTTGATTTAGAGCCCAACTGTTAATTTTGGTAAGACAACTAACTAACCATTTCCCTTAATCATACATAGGAGATTAAATTAGTAAAATTAATTCTCAAGACTCTTCCATTTCGATTAATCTATTCGTCTTTACTTCCAATTGAATCGTTTAGTTTTCAGAATAATTTGTAATTTTCTTTTAAAGCCTTCACTCAATAATGAGGATAGAATGTTTAGGATTGCATTCATTTTTGTTATTGTTCAAAATTAATTTAAGCGAACCAATTTCACCTCCATGGGAGACAACCCTGGATAATCGCTATAACTACCTCGTATACTTTCAAGTAGGATGGCCTCAGTAACCTCTATTTGCATAGGTATGGGTTCCTATTCCTGCATAGGCATGGTACTAAGACCTTGACTGTATGAGTAGTAGATACGAAATAATTGGAGTATCTGTCCTGTTATCATCTGAAGGTTGAGAGGGCCCACCTTTATCATAAACATCATATTCCAAAAACTTAGTTGTTTATGATTCAACTATTCTAGGCTCCCTTTTAAATATGTAGCCTTTAGAGTGGTCAGAATATTCTACTAAATAGTAATGAGTAGAACGAGCGTGCAATTTGCTTTTATAAGAATTATACGACCGTACATCAGCAGGGCTGCCCCATACATGAATGTGTGAATGGCTAGGTTTACACCCTTTCCAGATAATCAAATAGGTTAGTCCTGTTCTGTATTGACTTCATCATGTCCTTTTAGGGTGCGATTATGACTTTCAGCCACATCATTTTTCTCAGGACTAATTAGCATAATGAACTGAGTCACTATTCCAACCGATTCTACATACCTAGCAAACGGACCTTTTCTTATCCTAAACCATCATGTTTGCCATAATCGTCTCCCCTTCAATCAGATATGATAATTTTGATTGATTTTCCCAATTGGTTTTCCACTTTAGCCTTGAAGATAATGAATTTATTAAGAACTTTAAACTTTTCAGTAAGGACACATACCATATCGGGATAATTATCAATAAACATTAGAAAATATCTCAAATTGCACAACATAGATGTATAAGGTTCACTAATATCTGTATGTATGAGATCCAATAAGCCAAAATCTCGAGTTGACCATCTTTTTCTTTATTTTGGTCAACTTACCCCTGCAATAGTCAATACATATTTCCAAATCATCAAAATCTAGAGTTTTAACACTGTTATCTTTAATCAATCTCTCAACCCTGGCTTTAGAAGTTCATCTTAACCTTCTATGCCATAAGTATGATTTATCCTTTATTAGGGCTCTATTTTTGATAACCCATTTGGCAAGATATGAATAATCATATATCTAACTCGGGGCAAGACACATTATATATAAACTATATGACAAGAAAGTTCTAACAATTTGTTTTGCATTAAACGACAACTGTATAACAAAAGCATTAATTATAAAAACTATAACCTTCTTTGTCTAAAATTGATAAAAATATTAAATTTTGTCTAAAAGACAGTGAATAAAATGTGTCCTGTAATACAAGTACAAACCCCACTTCGAAGTTCAAACATACATCTCCTATAGATATTATATCCACTTCTTCATTATTGTCAACCATCAATTTATCCTTCCCTTTAACTGGCTCTATCTTGGATATGAACCCTTGCATCGTGGAGACAATATAATTAGATGCTCCACTATCTAGCCACTAAGAACTGGATATCGATATAGCAAAATTAGATTCATAAATTGATAAGCTAAGGAGTTACCTAACAGTTTATATTTTTCCTTCCAGGCCTTATAACTCTAGCAATTCTGGACCCTTACCGGCACTAGATTGGCCAGCATCAGCATATGGAAGAGATTTTGGTTTCTTACCTTTAACCCTTCTAGGTTTGGCCTTTCCCTTTCCTTTGGCTGCTAAGAGGACCTTATACGAAGAATTCTTTAACTTCTCCTCTTCGGCAACACAATGGGTAATCAAAACATTAAAGTCCCATTTCTCATCTAACGAGTAATGTTTCGTCACTAGAATACTATACTCTAAACGGAGTATGCTCAAAGCTTAGTGAATTACGTAGATATCAAGAAGAGAAATATTTAATTCTTTTATTTTACCATAGAGATAAATCATTCTTCATATGTACTCCCTCACTCCACGTTCTCCAGTATACCTCATAAAGAATAATTCTTTCATCAAGGCACTTATTTCGGCATTAGATGAGACTATGTATTTCTGGCAGACATTATCAAGAAACTTTCGCGCTATGCTTGTCTCCAGAAGCCCACTAAGAAAATGCTCAGATATGGATCTCTTAATGGTCATACCACGTAATCTGTTTGACCAATCCCAAAGTGCATAGGTTGCTTTATCAACATCTGAGCTGCTGGATATAGGTAGAGGTGGCCTATCCATACGAATGGTCATGTCAATATTTTCCATCTCCATTGCAATCAATATATCATCTATCTACTTCTTCAAATTGAAACCAATCAGGGTTTTAATGGTGACATTAATATCTTTGATAGAAAAGATGACTGCAAAACGACAATGTAACAATCAACACAAATGCAGGAAAACATTGATACTCAAAGCTTTAAATAGTATCTTTATTAAGAATCTAATTACGCATATTATGAAATACCTATCGGCTGAATACATAATATATACAATTAGATCTCCATATAAAAGTAATCAGAGTACACACCACCAACTCTTATAACACTACCACTTATGGGTGAATAGACATTTAAGCAATGATTTTCCTCCTAATGCCTTTATGCACATCTTAAAATCTTATGTAAGGTTAACACCTCTGGGCAGAATAACTAAATATGAGACTAGAGAAATCCCTCAACATGTAAACAAAACAATTCAAAATACTGACTCAAAAAGCCACTGTGATGACTATATTGTAATCAGTACCTAAAAGGCCCATAAACATAAGGGATACATCTCTTGTTATCTTCATATTCTGTATGGGTGTACGGTATGTGACAATGTGCCATCAATAAATGCAAAACCAAGATGCACTTTCTCATTATCATATACTAGTGCCGAAATCATTATCTAAGATTTTATTTGAGACTTTCGTAGCGAAAAATCTCAATTAGAGCAACCATCTTATGTTAACAAACACTGAACTGACCATATAGGACATGAGATCCTCAATTATTTCCCTCATTTTAAGTTCATAGCATGAAATTTCACTAAAAATTAACTTTAGAATGCCTTATTTCCTTTTTCTGGAGTGAAATTACCACTGTAATAAATCCAAAAAAATAATAACTCACTTTATGAATTCTCTGAACCCCAGAAACTGACCCAAAATAACTCGGGGTAACATTACAGGAATTTTTACAGTTTTTTCTTTTTTTTGGTGCTAACATCAGCAGTTACTATACGCTAACATCAGTAGTACTGTGGTGTTGACGTTACTAGGTCACTGTGCGCTAACGTTAGTGTGACACAATGATAACGTTACTACACATCCTTTAACATGCCCAAATGCTCTAACGCGTACCCACGCACCTGAGCCTTTGTGGCCCTGTGGCACACGTGCTAGACGTGTATGCACTCATCTACATGCCAACATATGGCCTCATCCTAGCCATACACATGTTAGCATACGCCAGACGCATCACCCTAAAGGTGGTATTGTTCACCTATCGAGTGCATGTGGCACACATGCTCGACTGTCTCTTGCTCCTCTTTAAAAATGGCAATTTTTAGTGAGTTGTAGACCAATTTTTCATGCTCTTAGGCTTGTTTTCAACCAGTTTTTCAATGCTAACCATATGCATCACACTTTCAAGCATCAATACGTAAAAAAAAACAGAAAAATGAAACTTTATTCTCTGAAATCCTTATGCGAAGAAAAATAAAAAGTTATTCGTTTTTAGCCACCAGATCACGAAACCACTTTGATACCACGTGTAACACGTAACATAAGCCTTAATTACGTATCCCAAATTGAACATGAAAGGGAAATAATGAAGAAATGTGAAAATACTTAATTTTGGTTCCATAACTTTTGGACAAGCTTTCCAAAGCCGTAACGAGCAGGAATCCACCGACACCGAGAGTTGCTCACCACAGCGCGTTAAATTCTTCCTTCTACTTTCTGTATATGTGAACCTCTGAATGAGCCAGAGTATTCATACGTTCACGATTTGCTACAACAACTACATGAGACCTTAACCTTCTATATATAGCACCCATATTGGGCCTCTCCATCACGAGTTCAATATGGGTCCGATTCTAACTGATCAGGGTTCATTTTACTCCTAGACTTCAGCTGAACCACTTTATTATCTTTATTCGGATCAAAATACATAACTTAACCGATAAAATGAAAATAATTGTTGTCCACCAAATGAGAAAAATCTAACATATGCTCCTCTTTCATCGCACACAGTCGCTAATTGCTGCTCTATCATCTATTATTCTTCTCCTTACTATCATGCCACCATTACACTTTCCGCTTCATCTCCTTGCTTAGTTATGAGACACAGCCATCATCTTAATGCATCTCCTTATTGTTGCCTCCCGTATAGTGCCACAAAACCACTACGCCTCTAATGCCTAGTTGTTATAACTCTGACACCAATCGTAGCTCAGTAACTCCTCCTTTTGCCTGCTGGAATCACTTCCATTTCATTGAATTGTTTTCCTGACCTTAAAAAAGAGAAAAAAGATGATGAAAAATACTCCTTTAAGGAACCAAAAAGATTATCTACTCTGAATATAACAAAGGGACTAATCCAAATCTAAAACACGGGTTTCATCATCAACTCCATTTAAATTTCCAACATAAGCAGGGTTAAATAACGTACTAGATTATGTTTAAAAAAAAAGCAACCATATTTTACCTCCTTTAGAGTCAGATTTAAATGAGTACCTTTAATTTTAGGAATAAAATGATAAATACAGGCATTCTTGTGTCTTTAAATAGTCCATCATTCTCGGTAAGTATTCATTAGTCTACTATAGATGTTTGAAAATTAGAACTATAATACTTGAATTGACTGAAAATATTCGATAGCCAACTTATGTTTTCCATTCAATGCTCTAACTTATGTTGCATGAATTTTACACTAATTTTGAGTTCAATATGCCTGTTGATTTTACTTTGAATACTCCTATAGTAGTGAACTTTAGATTGATTGGTAACAATGTCAGACAATTTTGTTCTTTCCTATTATTTGGACAACTATTAATTATATTTTTTGCTTTTCAATAACTTATTGGTTAAGTTACGTAATTTGGTCTAGATAAGGTAATAAAGTGGCCCAAAAAATGATCTAAATAAATGGGTCGAAGTCCAGGAAGAAAATAGATCTCAGTTAGTGTAAACCGGACCCATATCGAGCTTGTGATAGGGAAGCCTGATATGGAAGTTATATATAAAGGTTAAGGTCTCCAGTAGTTGCTTATATCATTCGTAAGCATACAGATCCTCTGATCTGTTAAGAGTGCTTATGTCTTAAGAAAACTATAGAAAGGCGTTAATCATGTGTCAGTGAATGGTTATTGTGAAGGTCCTAGGAGATCGGAGTTTGTTTTGGCCTAAAAAATTGCTTTGAAAGTCGAGATGGAACCAAAATTAGGTATTCCACATTTTCTTCATGTTTAACCCTTTTATGAACAATCTGGGACACATAATAAGGTCTATGCTACGTATTACACGTGGTGTTAGAGCAATTACGTGATCGGGTTGCCGAAAACGAACGTTTTCAGTTTTCATCCATTATGGTTTTCATTAGTTTTTGAATCGTTTTTTAGTTTTTTTGTATATGATTACGTAAAACTGGTATACATAAAGCAAGCTATAAAAAACAAGTCGAAAACAGGTCAAAAGGAGCAAAAAAATAGATTTCGGGATCATTAAAAATTGCCCTCCCTGTCGGAAGGCAATAGCACTGTCAGGTAAGTGCACAGCACATGCTTGATAGTGCTATAGTAACCTTCACTGTACAGTGTGTGCGTCACATGCATCTTCCATATGTCCCGACATGTGGACGACTACGATTAGGACACATGGTAGCATTTACGTTGCAGTGAACGCCCATGTGTACGTGGGGCCGTGTATTGAGCACCGCCAGTTGCATCTAACACGTGTCAGTACACACATGCCCCTTTACACGCATAGGTATGACGCATGTTGACATCAGCGCACAATGCTTTGCTGATGTCAGCACTACATTGCTGCTGATGTCATACTAACGTCAACACGTGAAGTTAAAAAAATTCAAAAATTCTCATAAAGTTACCTTGGGTCTTTTTGGGTTAGTTTTCAAGTTGGGAGAATTTTTAATCTAATTTTTCAATTTTTCTGGATTTATTATGTTGGTAATTGGATTCTGGAAAAGTTTTTAAAGCTTTTTAAAGCTAATTTTGAGTGCATTTTTGTACTCCAAACTGCACATAAGGGAGACATTTAAAGTTTTATGTCTCATGTAGTAGATTTGATATTTGGGAAAGTACGATAGTCACTCTCATTGAGAATTTTTAAATAAAAGTCTAAATAAAGTTTAAAGACGAAGTTTTCAGTACTAATATGTGATCATTTGACTGTGCATTTGGATTTTGCATTTATATATCTGATTTTCATATACATTATGCCCATATAGACTGTGAGGATGACATAAAGATGTATCCCTTGTGTTTGTGGACTTTCTAGGATACTGATGAGAATGTAGTCACCAAAGTGGCCTTTCAAGTCAGTATATTGGATTGTTCTGCTCACATATTGGGGGATGTCTCTAGCCTTATGTTTGGTTATTCTACCAAATGTGTTGTTCTTACATAAGGTTTTAAGATGTTCATAAAGGCATTAGATGGAGGAAAGTTGTTGCTTAAATGATCTATTCAGCGAAAGGTGGTATCATGAGAGTTGATGATTTGTACTCTAGTCGCTTTTAAGTGGAGGTCTAATTGCATATATTATGTATTCAGCCCAAAGGTGTTTTATAATATGTGTGATCGAATTCTCCGTATAGCTACTACTTTAATGTTTAAGGTATCACAGTTATCCTGCATTTATACTGGTCTTTACATTGTCTTTTCTATTTTACAGTCACCTTTTCTGTAAACAACAATGTTGTCATAATTGAGACCTTAAATGGTTTCAATTTCAAGAAGTGGAAGAAGGATATTGAGTTTACCCTGAAGATGGCTAACGTCAACGTGGCGATGCATATCGAAAGTCCTTCTCCACTTACTAACGTTAGCTCAGAAGCTGATAAAGCAGCAATGGCAATTTAGGAGCAGTCAAATAGGATATGTTATTTAACCATCAAGAGGTCAATCCCAGATCATCTGCTTAGTGGATTATCGGATACGGTCATAGTGAAGGAGTTTATGCATAGAATTTCCCAGAGATATAAGGTGTTTTCTCATGTGGAGCAGAATGCCTTGATTAAAGAGTTGTTCTCCATGAGGTATATAAGAAAAGGAGGCATTAGAGAGTATATTATCAGGATGGTGCACCTTCAGAGTAAGTTGAAGGCACTAGATATACCTATTTCTGGCACGCTCGTAGTTCATTAAGCACTAAATACTCTCGAGAGAGAGTTTAAGAAGTTGGCTACCTCCTACATCTCTCAGGATGAGAATTGGGACATCAATGCCTTGATTTCCCATTGTGTTGTAGCTGAGAAGAAGATTAAAAGTTCTCCTCATATAGCCTTGTTTGTAGCTGCCAAAGGTAAAGGGAAGGCTAAACCCCAACAGTCTAAGAGTAAGGGTAAGAAACCCAAACCCTCTCCATAAATTCAGACTGGACAGTTTAGCATTGCTAAGGGCCCACATGACATAAAGGGTATGAGGTGTTTCTTCTATAAGAAGAAGGGGCATAGAAAGGTCGATTGCCTGAAGTACAAGCTATGGAAGGTTAAGCAGGAACTGTCAGGGGTTCACATCCAGGAGAAGACTGACTAAAGGAGAGGAGAAGCTGATGGTTGGCAACAATGAAGAGGTGGATGTTTCGTTTATACGAGATGTAGGTTTAAACCTCGATATGGGGTTTGTACGAAACACATTTTATATACCATCTTTTAGACGGAACTTGATCTCTGTATCAGTTTTGGATAATGAGGACTATTGTTTTGTATTTGATACTTCAGTTGTAAATATTTCTATCAATACAAGATATATTGGAACTGTCTTCTTATCCTAAGGATTATATAGAATGACTCTTACTCCTAACGAAATGTATGCCTCTTCTTATGTTGCTAAACCTGTTACTCGAAAGAGAGCCTTCATAAAGGAAACATCGTACATATTGAGACATAAAAGTCTTGGCCACATTTCCAGGGAGATGGTTGAAAGATTGATAAAGAATAACATTCTCCCAACTCTGGACTTTAGTGATATGGAAATATGTGTTGATTGTTGTAGGGGAAAATTGACTAAGACAAAGAAAAGGGGTTAACTCATGTTTCTAGTTTATTGCACCTTATACATACAGGCATTAGTGGTCCCTATACAGCCACGTTATGTAATGCTAGATATTTTTTGACATTTATAGATGATTATTCCCACTATGGTTATGTGTTCTTGCTTAAAGAAAAGTCTGAAGTTCTTAATAAGTTCAAGATCTTTAAGACTGAGGTTGAGAACCAATTGGAAAAATCAATAAAGATAGTCAATCTGACAGGGAAAGGGAATACTATAGAGATATGGGGTTCCAAGACAAGAAAAAGGTCCGTTTGCCAAGTATTTAGAATCAGTTGGAATAGTAACTTAGTTCATTATGTCAGGTAGTCCTGAGCAAAATAGTGTGGCCAAAAGGCCCAATCACACCCTAAAGGATATGATGAGATCAATGCAAATTAGGACTAACCTACCCGAATACCTTTGGGGTGAAGCCATTACGACGGCATTGTATATCTTAAATAGAGTCCTAAGTAAGTCAGTATCAATGACGCCTTTTGAACTCTAGGTTGGAAGAAAGCCAAGCCTTGCACACATTTGTGTGTGGGGCTGCCTTGTTGAGGTAAGGTTATATAATCCTTATGTGAGAAAATTGCAACCTCGTTCTACTCGTTACTATTTAGTAGGTTATCTTGACCACTCTGAAAGCTACAAATTTTACTGTAGAGAAGGAGGGGCTAGAATAGTGGAATCACAGACGGCTAAGTTTCTGGATACGATGTCCATGATCAGGGAGGATCCTTACATCCTCCAAAAGATAGCAGGATGGATACTACGATTATTATATATCAGCATCTCATACAGTCAGGTCCGGTGGATGAAGGTCCGCATACCATGCCTATATAGGCACAAGGACCTATACCTTTTTAGGAAGAGGTTTCTGAGGTACAAGAACCTATGCAGTTGCACAGATCCAACAGAGAGAGATGACCTGCTATTTCATCAAATTACATAGTCTATTTGGGTGAGCAAGACTATGACATAGGATATATTGTGGATCCAGTTACTTTTACAGAAGCTGTTTTTGGACCCCCCCATGTGGATATGTGGTGGGAAGCAATAAAGGATGAGATGCAATCTATGAGGTATAATAAGGTACGGGAGCTTGTTGATTTACCTCGACATTGCAGACCTATCAGTTGTAAGTGGCTATTTAAGACCAAGAAGGACATATAGGGTCAAGTTGAGCGGTTGAAGGCGCATTTAGTTGCTAGGGGATTCACTTAGAGAGAAGGAGTTGACTTCAATGTTACCTTCTCTCCTGTATCCTCGAAGGATGCATTTGGAGTGATTATGGCAATAGTAGCTCATTATGACGTGGAACTACATCAAATGGACGTTAAAACTGCTTTCTTAAATGGTGAACTTTATGAGAAGGTCTATATGGAGCAACCTGAAGGATTTCATAATCATGATGCAACTGACAAATTGTAAGTTGACTAAATCAATATACAGTTTGAAACAAGCTTCTAGAAAATGGTACCTAAAGTTTGATGAGGTTTTGACCTCATTCGGCTTTGTGGAAAATAAAGTTGAAAGAAGCTTATACTATAAGGTCAAAGGGAGCAAAGTTATCTTCCTATTACTGTACCTGGATGATATCTTGCTTGCGTCAAATGATTTGACCATGTTGGATGAGGTAAAGAAGCTTTTGTCCAAACACTTTGACATGAGGGATTTAAGTGAAGCATCTTTTGTCTTCGGTATACAGATTCACTGGAATAGATCTCAACACTCATTGAGACTCTCATAAAGCACATACATTAAGCGAGTGCTACAAAGGTTTAATATGGCTAAATTTAAACCTATTGTAGCATATATCTCTCAGGGCGAGAGATTATCTTTAGCACAGTGTCTAAAGAATAAAGTTGAGAGAGAGGTTATGAAGAATTTCTTGTACTCTATTGCAGTTGCTACCCTGATGTATACCAGGTATGTACTAAGCCAAACATTGCATTTACTGTTGGAATACTGGGTCAATATCTAGCTAACCCAAGTGTGAACCATTGGAATGCATTCAAATGAGTATTGAGATACCTAAAGGGTACCAATGATTATATGTTGACATACAGAAGAGTCAACAATTTAAATCTCACAGGGTATACAGACTCTGATTTTGCTATGTGGTCGGATAATCGCAAATCCACTTTAGGATACATTTTTATATTGGTAGATGGTGCAGTATCTTGGAAGAGTGTCAAACAGACATTAGTAACTCCTTCGACCATGCATGCAAAGTTTGTTGCATGTTATAGAGCTGCTAAATTGGCAATTTAGCTCAGAAACTTGATTTTTGAGTTGTCTATGGTAGATTTGATAGCTAGACCCATTTGGTTATATTATGATAATCTTACTACAGTGTTGTTCATTAGCAATAACAAGAATATCACATGGTTTAAGCATTTAGAGTTCAAATACTTGACCATAAGGAGTTGATTCAGAAAGGTGAAGCCGAATTGGAAAAATAGCTATATGAGAAGGAAAAGTTGAACATTGAGAAGAGGGCCTAATAATACATAAAGCAAGCTAACAAAGGGAGAAAAAAGTGATATTTAAACTTCAGATTAGGTTTAGGTACACTTAAGAAAAGAAAGGTTCCCAAAAAAGCACAAATCTAAGTTACAACTAAGAGGAGATAAAACATTTCAAGATGTGGAAAGAGTGAATATCAATGCTTATAAGATCAACTTGCTAAGTGAGTATGGTGTTTATACTACTTTTAATGTTATTGATTTGTTTCCTTTTAATTTGGTTATGTTGATTTGAGGACAAATCCTCTTGAGGAGAATGGAGATAATGGGAATCAATCATTTCCTCAAGTTGTGCAAGCTTCTAGGCAAGGATAATATAAAATGGGGTAGAAAGATAAATATTTTAAATAATGCACCAAAATTTATTAAGATCCATTGTAGAACATTGGAGGACCATTGACAAGGAGTAGAGTGAAAAATGCTAAAGAAACCCTCAATAACTTAATGGTGGATCGTTATATAAGAAGTAAGGAAATACTACTTTAAGAGACTAATTTCAAGGCTATAATGCTAGTTTAAGTGAAGGAGTAGGACATGAAAAGAGGATATAAAGCGTAATGATATTGATGTCATATAAGGTTAACTAAACTTATTTGATTGCTTGATGTAAATTTGCTCCTTTAAGTCACCATAAAGAGAGGTTTTCTTAACATCCATCTGCTTTAAGTGTATATCTAGACTTTTTATTAACGACATTAAAAAGGTAAGACAAACTACTAGAGAAAAGATTATATCATGAAAATTTCCCTCCTGTTATGTGTACCTTTTAACTACTAGTTGAGTCTCATACTTTTTTCCTTCTTTTTTTGCTATTGTCGGTTTCCACTTAAACCCTATAGGCCTCATCATTTTAGGGAATGACACCAGTTCCCATGTTTTATTCTTGTTCTAAGACTCCATCTCCTCCATCATAGCTCCCATCCATATATCCTTCTCCTAATTGTTCAATGCCTCATGAAAGTTAATTAGATCTCCATTTCATATGATGAGAGTGAAGGACATTGAATCTTTCCAACCATATTTGTTTAGCAGCCTAATGGAATGTCTTTCTTTATTCATTGTTATACTATACTAATGCTCTTTTCTTAATATTAATTTATCTCTCGAACCAGAATTTTTATCCTCTTTCAAGTCTGCTCTAGGTTGTCCTAGTTTACTTATACTTCCTTCATGCTACCCTATGTTGATCCTAGCACATCCTCTCTAAATATTCATTTTAACATATGTTGTTTCTCAAACATTACATTTATACTAATTACCATCTTCTTTGGTGTTGAGTCTCAAAAACTTGTATCCTCTCACACAATTAGGTAGCTAATGAATATGAATTTCCTTTTTGGACAAAGTTTTAACTTATCATCATTGAAAACATACACATAAGCATAATAATCACAGGTTTTTAATATAAAGAAAGCTATTTTACTTTATATCCACACTTTCTCTACCATTCTCTCATTTATTGATGTTCGTGATGATATATTGATAAGGTAGTGTGTTACTTATTGCTACTGCCTAAAAATTTTAAGGAGTCCTACATTCAACCTTAAATACTTGGCCCTTTCAGGTATAGATATATTCATTCTCTTTAAAATGTTGTTCTATTTTGGTACTTTTGGGCAACGTAGTGTCTCCAAATCTCATTCCTTAAAAAAAATAGAGTTTTAAGTATTTGTACTCAATAATTTTGTCTAATCTTAAGTACTTGATTTTTCTTTCTGTCAAATTCTTTATCTCAATCTTTTATTCCTTGAACTTTACAAAGATCTCGAGATTTTTTCATCATAAAGTATACCTAGACTTTCCTTAAAATCATCAATAAATATCACAAAATATTGAGATATACACAATGACATCTCTCTAGTAGGACTTTATACATTAGTATGACATAATTTAAGATTCCTTTGGTTTTGTGCTAGCCTGTCTTGAATGCCACCTTAGACTATTTATTAAATACATAAATGCTTGCAGAAATTTGATTTACAATGTTTGACACCCTTTAATAAGCTCTTTTTATGAAGTTCCTCTTCCCTCATTCACTAAGATGACCTAGACGTATATGTCATAATATATGATTATTATCATTTGACTTAAGTGTAGTAACCTAATGCACCTTTCACTACCTTTATTTTATCTTTGTTTATTTTATAACCAAACTTATTTTCATGTAAGGTATCTCAAGAAGTTAAGTTCTTCCTCAAATATGGTATATTTCAAACAACACACCACGTCTTGACAATAGTATCAAATCAATCCTTATTTGGTATCATGTGGTGTGAGCATCCTATATCTAGTATTGATAAGTCCTGAATGTGACTGGTTAAAAAATAAATCATATCCCCATCATTGTAATCTAAGTCCCACTTTTTTCGATATTAAAAAACTTTGATAAATTATCATACTTCTTTTCATCATCCTACCTTTTCTTGTTTAGACAATCCCTTATAATATATATATTGTTTAGTCATATTTATAAAACTGGAATGTCTTTTAGCCTTTAGATTTATATCTAAAACTCTTCTTAGACGATCCATCCTTATTCCGCTTATTCTCATTATCATACTTCCCTTCATTCGCAACCCTTCACGTTGAGAGTTTTTACTAGTGTTAGTTATGAGTCAATAATGCAATAATGATATCCTTCAAACTAATTATCTCCTTGCCTAATGTGAGCATAGTCATCGGATGTTCATGGGAAAGAGGTAAGAAGCATAGCATTATCATTACTTTGTCATTGCCCTAATAGCCACCTTGAGTCTCAACAAGTCATTGACTATTTAGTTACATGCATCGATATGTTGTTCTAGATATGTTCCCTTAAGCATTTTCAGCTTATTTAGTTTTTGCTTCATATACAACTTATTTGTAAGAGACTCTTACATATACCTACTCTCCAATTTCTTTTGTATCTCCATAGGGGATACAAACTCCATGGCATGGTACAATTTTAGTTAGTCACATATGTAATTCTTTCTAGTCAGGTTCATCAATGTCTTCTAACTTATTCTCTTACCACCCCTTTAATATGCATTATTGTGCCAATAAATCCTTCACTCTTTGTTTCCACAATCTAAGATTCCCAGTCTAGTTGAACTTCCCACTTTAAACTTTATAACCAAAGTCATTGTTGCCTTAACGATGCTATACCACTTGTTGAGAAAATAGATAACAAGAACAAAAAAGTAATGAATATAAAAAAATGTAGAAATATTTTTAATGAGGTTTAACTAATTAGATGTATCTATATCCTTGGGAATCAAATGAAGATGGCTTTAGCAATTAAGTTTACAACATATATTTATATATGTATATCGTAATTGGTACGATTTGATATTAATAGCCTCTTTAACAAACCCAACCTAATATAACCATAAATCTATTGGGTCCTAAAATCCTTCCAAAGTTCAGAATCCACCATAAATCACGTTTTTAGATAAAACTAATTATACTGACACAACTTAGGACAGAAAAGTAACTTGGGCTGTAGATCTCATTATATCTCCTCGCACTTAGACACAGTATATGACACAATCGTTTTTAAACCATGTCTCTTATGAGGACATTTACCCCACACTAATATGCTCATTTTTTCAACCCATATATCTCATTATTTCTCTCACATTTTGACACAATCTATATATAATCCTATACCAAACCATGCTTCCTACGAAGACATCTTTGTCATGCCAACACATCTGTGTCTTCAACTCTAATTTTTAGAAAATGACACGTTTTAGGGCAAGCTCATGTTACAAGTTGTATTAACTTAAAAGACTTTTAAGGAAACGTTCGTTTTCATCTTAAAACTCTAAAATTACTTGTTCGTGTATATGAATCATTTATAACACTTTCAAAGATGGTGGAAGCTAATAAGAAGCTAAAAAATCCAATGAATTCTTGGAAAGAAGTTAAGGTTCTATTAATCAAATTTCGTATGCTTTTTTTCATACCAGAATACCATATACGAGCAAAAATGCATCAATTAAGTTAAATATTAATTTTTCCTAACTACAAGAAAATAACAAATTACCGATGAAAAATTGGCAACATAATGCATTACGTCGCTAATTGGCAACAGAAATTGACTTTTCTTCAGTAAAGTTGATGGATTTATCAACGGCCAAAACATTCATCGGTAAACGTGGAGGAAAAATATCTCCGCGTGTTTTTCATCATATTATAGCGATAAAAAACGAGAGTTCGTCACAAAATTAGGCAAAATTAGCTAGTGAAAAAAATAAGCAACTTGAATACCGACGGGATAATATTTTCGTCAGTAAATTATCGGTGGAAATGTGTTTCCATCGGCAACTGTCGAATTGTCATAAAATAAAACAATATCGTTTGGTTTTAATCCAAACGACGTCATTTTATTACTAACGTTTATGAGACCCGAAGCTCCCCTTCTTCTCCCTCCCTTATGCTTTTTTCTCTCCTCCCACCATTAACGCCATCGATTCTCTTTTTGGAGTGCTTCCACCTTCGATTTTTGCTTCGTTTTTGGTACATTGTGCATCATTTTCAAGTAACAACTCTATTGGGTTTATTTTGTCTCCAAAAAACGAAGGTGTTAGATGCTTATATATATGACCCTCGGTGGGTAAGTGGGTGGGATTTGTTTGAATTGTTGGTTTATGGATTTGTTATTTGAATTTTGGTTTATTTGGTGTTTAAATGTGTTGTTGTTGGTAAATAATGAAAAAATGCAGTTGTTTTGTTATTAGTTGGAGATAATATAGGTTGCCTATGAATTGTCTGATGAAATGTCTATTAGAATAAACATTTCCTTTAATATTGTTTGGCCATACATTCAAATATTAAGGCATTTATTCATTATAGTCAAATTTTTATTCTCATAATAAAGTGAATGAATGACTTATATGTTGTGAGCAATGGTATAAAGTGAAAGTATTACTTATTTGTTATGAGTGATATTATTTTTTATTCATAGGAGTTGTATTGAATGTTTGGAGTTGTTGTATTATACATGTTAAGATATGGTATTTGAAACCTACAAATAGCGCTTTTGTAAAGATACACAAAACAAACAATAGAAATTGGTATATGATTGTCATGTCTTTTAAAATTAGCTTAGATAACATACTTGCCAAAAATTGATATCAAACAATATTAACTCTTACTTTGATTAAATCCAGGTAATATTCAAATGTGTTGTTATGGAAAGCAATGTTTCCTTATTGTAGCATTGAAATTTTTATTATTACTGAATTAAAATTATTGTTAGATTTAAATTGAAAATATTTTAATCACCTTTTTATTATGGCTCTAGAGATGTGAATTTCACACCTAATTTACTTACCGTCACGAAAGATGTAGTATACTTCTCAACTTTCGAAGATTATAGACTTGAGCATCTTAAAATGTCGTCTCTAGTATTAAACCATCACAAAGGACTTTCATTTATGGAAAAGATGAAGACATAACACGCCCACAATTCTAATGGATTTATAACATATTTATTATATCTGCCAAGAGTTAACTACTTATAAGATAAGACATTAAATAATTGAGATAATTACAAGTGGTTTAGATAGTTTAAATGGAACTATCCAATAATTAAACGACATAATACTTAGCTGTTAGGTATGACTAACTCATGTATGAGTATGATTCAAGTTGTAAGGTGATGTATATAGCTTTTTCATTAAATATCAGTAATTTTGATTAGCTTTTATTCTAATGTTAACTTGTATTTTCCTTATATTAAGGTCGCAAGAGATGATCAACGTCACAGTGCCGCACGAAAAAGCAATTGAAAGTTAGGCCAACCATCTTGCGTGAGTCGTTTAGCGTTTTCGTGTTGTCTACCCTTGGAGGAAGGAGACTCCAATCTTGCAAGATATACTCATTTTTTAGCCTTTTATCGTATCTAGTTGTCACAGATTCTGACTAGCCCATGAATCCTTTTGCTGATCTAGATTAACCCACCACCTGCTCTTTGCTTTGGCATTGCCCAAGCTGTTGTCTAGACTCTTGGTTGCTCGTAGCTACCTATTTGTTTTCTCCATTTCACATCTTCTTGTTGTTACTTCACAAACAACTCTTGTTAGTTCGTACATATGTAACTGTGAGGGATATCGATGCGATGGTTCAATGCAAGTAAAACAAAGCTAATGATACCTCAACTCGGATATAAAAACTTCCAATCAAATATAACATTATCAAATAAAATTTATTGACAGTATATTTTTTAAAAAAGTTTTTTGGTTGATTTATCGATGGAAATTTGCGGTTTCGTTGGTAAAATCAGTACCATTTATAGACGGAAGACGACTAACCGTCGGTAATTACAAACGGAATAATCAATTCTGAAATTTGGTGACGGAAATTAACTGTCAGTAAAATCATCGACAAAAATTTACTGACGGATAATTTCCGTCAGTAAAATCATTGATAGAACAATCGTAACCGTCGGTAATGTTTGAACAAACTTACCAACAGAAAATCACAAACTGCCGATAATTTTACCGACAGAATAGAATTTCCGTTGGTAATTTTACCAACGTTCAACCGCAGAAGAAACTGTCGGCATATTTACTAACGATACATTTGTTGTCCGTCGGTAATTTTACCGACAGAAATTTTGTTTTCTGTTGGGAATTATTAGCTATCGCCATTTCTACGATATTTTTATCCGTCAGTAAAATCCGTCAGTAATTTCTGTCACAAAACGACATTTTCCTGTAACAGTTAAGTCTGAAGGCCACTTGTTAAAGAATGAACTTGGTGATCCGAGGCATGATTAAGATATAATATTGATTTCATAAGTGGTTCAAATGTCATATGCATATAATTAAAATATTAAATAGCATTAAATTGTTAATTAAAAGTAATTAATTTAACAAACTAACTTATGCATGAATTGGATTTAATATAAATTAAAAGTTTCGTGTATGTGATTGGTTATTTTAGTATAATAGATTATTTAAAATATAATTAACGTTCCTCCCAAAGGATACGGACAGTCAACCCACATTATTATGTTTGCCTCGGGGAAAATATAATTAACGTTCCTCCCAAAGGATATGGACAATCAACCCAGACTCTCATGTTTGCCTCGGGAAGAAATATGAATGCCCATCCCCGCCTCTAATTGCGGTCATTTGTCCCCTTCCGTTCGTCTTGCACAATAAATTTCTTAGGTGAGCATATACTTATATAATTAATGCATCTTCTAATTATAGACGGTTTTGATGGAAGCGTTAGAAACGTGCTCAATTAATTAAATACGACCTCAGAGATGTCTGCTAAAAGAGCGGCAGTGGGCCTTTCCTTCACTATCTTTCGAGTTGCGACGGCTTTTAAGAGTCGGAAATGATTCACGAGCACACGCTAGAAAATTAGGGTGAAGATCTTCTGTACTTTTTATTTTGTACTTTATTTGATTTCAACTATTCAATACAATAAATTAGATGATTGAAATCAAAAGAAAATAGAAGGCACACAACAAGAGTACAGGTAATCTGGCCCCAAAAAAAAAGGGGAAAAAAAACAACAAAGACTCTCTGTATATTGACAGCGGACAGCGGACAGCGAGAGAATCATCTTCGCCCAAGTCACGTTTTTTTTACTTGAAGGATAAGGGCTACTTGTGCCGATTGAAAACAACTCATGAATCATAGATGAGTCCTTTTATACGGTCGACCTTTGGGAAATAACAACCATTAACCCCCATTTGTTGCGACTTTGCCATAATAAGTGTATCAATGGCTAGTTAATATTGGTCCGTACGTCAACGTTTTCTTTTTGGAAAAAAAAAAATTTATTCGATCATTTAAATTTTACTGAAAGTCAGTTAATACTTTCACTTTATCTTTTAGTCTAAATTTTCGATTTTTAACAAAATTTTAAAAATTAAAATAAACGTTTTCCTTTTTATCCTTTTTTATTACCGACAGCCAAGATAAGAGTCTTTGTGTGGCTCATGTATCTACGTTTTGTTCTGTTTCCGTTTTACCGTTTTATCTTTTAAATTACCATCAGTTAAAATTGCTCCTTACGTTGTAATACTAATACTTCTTAACCGCCACAGTGCAACTTCCCAACTTACCCACGCGCGTTAACCCATTACAAATATTATATAAACATGAGGTCGCAAATATCCGTTGCAGATAAGATCCACGTCAGCTGACGCCAACCAGCCACGTCTTGCCTCATCCAACTCGGGTGTTTTGCACACGCTGAAGTAGCGTTTGGAGACAATCAAACCAAAAAAAACTTCCTTACCCATAAAGCAACTACCAAACCAAAATATTTTCACGTAAAAATAACCCAAACACATCTCACTCAAAAAAGCAAAAAAAGAATTCAAAATCCTAACACACAATGGAATTATCTGTTTTGAAGAATTTTCGGTGTCAGATCTTTTTATTATGTACATAATTTACCACCGCCGCTTCTATTTTCTCTTTGATTTTTCCGAGAAACAGACAAAGGTTTACGCTTTACGCATACGCTATCAGAAGTGTTGACAAGAAGCGCTCTGCGATATATATATACAGGGAGGGTGTGTGCGTTAAGTCGGTAGAGAGTTTCGTGTTTATCCACTTACCTCGAATTTATCAAAATCATGTAAGAGTCGAATCGCAAAATTTATCCAAATTCGTTTTTAACTGAATTTTGAACGGCTTGGGTTTGATTCGATCTGGTGATCTCTTAGTATAATTCTTAGCTTTTTTTTCTCTATCCTTTGTTTTTCTCGAGAAAGTAAAAAAGAAAAATATGATGCGAAGGCAACAACGGGATCAACAATCCAGAGTCTTCTATGAGCTTTCAACTCTGGTTCTTAATCTCCTCCGCTCACCGCAATCTCCGATCCCGTTCTCCGATCGAGTTCCGGCATCGGTTTCATCTTCTTCATCGTCTTCGGAGTCGAGGAGGAGGTCGTCGGGGGCGATGACGCAGATATCTCCTGCGGGGTTCGCGTCGCTGCTGCTGGGAATATCCTTGACACTGATGTTGTGTGGGTCGGTGACGTTTTTCATAGGATTTATGTTGATGCCATGGGTGTTGGGATTGGTGATGGTGTTTTATGTTGCTGGGATTGTTTCAATGATCTCTATGTTGGGTCGTTCTCTTATTTGTTATGCCACAGCTCCTCCGCCTCCGAGGAAGGAGATTCCTGGTAATTTAAAGTTTTGTCCTTTTTAGCAATTTCATAGATTCCTGGAGATGGTATCCTTCGTGGCTTTGTTTAATTTGTTGACGATTAGTTGTTTGGATTTTGCAAAAGTTTGAAAATTTTCGGCTTTTGGAAGATGGAAAGATGAGAATTTCCATTTTATCATGTTAATTGTTTATTATCCACTGTTTATTAAAGTCCGTTGTTTTTTACTGCGTTATGTGGGTACAATTGATATTGTCTACCTCGTATGTCTTATAACTTAGTCCTGTTTCAGTGATCTCCATATGCGTGTTGTCTCAAGCTTCCTGATACTTTCATGTATAGCGTTTAGTTCAACTGCTCGTTTCCTGCTATTGTCGTCATTTGTGAGTTTAAGTTTGTTTTCGTTTTTTAGTGCAAACGATGAGTTTCAGTTGGGTATTTAGTTATTATTACGGCGATGACTTGACATATGGGGTTTGCGTTCAGCTAATGAGGAATTTAGTTGATTTTCTGTAATAAAGCGGTGCCTTTGGTTGGATTCTGAGTGGCTGAATGCGGAAATTTTCCAGATTATCATTTTCACGCTTATGATTCTGTTCTTGGTGTCTGCGGCCAATTAACAACTTGTTTACCATTGTAATTGCAATTTATGGGAGCTTTTACATTGAAAGTTAAGAGAAGCAAATCTTCTGGCTCTGGTTCGGTGGGAGGAACTAGCTTTTATCCCCAATGATAGTCTTGTAACGGATTGTTAACTACAATCAAAGCAGTGGTCAAAAATCTGACTGAGTATAGTTTTGTTTGATGCTACCACATGTTCCTCAAAATGGGATAAAGCCAGAGCTTTAGGGTTTAAGTTGTCGAGGGTGATTATTTGGGGCGGTGCTACTTAATTTTGTCCATACATATAAATATGTGTGTATGGATGGAATTTAATGGAATAGAGTAGAACTGGATAATTGGAATAGAGAATATGATCACCGATCATTTACTAACAATAGTAACCATGAGTGGGGTCATTTGTTTTTGTGATGCAAGTACCCAACCTCAAATAGAAATTTTGTAAATGAAGCTTTTAATGACATTAAGAGTTTCTGGATCATTAAGATATTCAAAAATCTATTTCTGGTACTATCAAATAGAAATTCTGTTTGGTAGTTTTTTTTCAACTTTTTATTCAATGTCAAATAATGAAGCTTGTTTTGTTGTTTGCACTTGTCATGATTGAGTAGTACTGCTCAAGTTTGCATTTGTAGAGTGTAATTTTTTCTTACAGAATAAACCTGAGTCAAACTTCAGTGGTGTCAAACTTAAGTTGTTCAATCCTCCGTAACTGATGGGACTGCATTTAATTCTTCTGATTCTGTTATAATGGCTTGTAGGTAAATTTTGCCCTAGTGCAAATGAATGAAATATGAGTAGTTGTGGCATACTTGTGTGAAAATTTGTTCTTGGTACTTATGCAGAACCGTTGATTAACACTCTTTCGCTCAAAATTTGTCTGATGCAGCATGGAAACTTCTATAAAGATAAGGGTGTTCAGGAAAGATGTTTTGAGGAGCAGTAATGTTTCCAGTAAGTGATGCTACTTCGGCAAAGGGCATATGACTGCTAGCCAGCTTTATCCAAGTACTGATGAAAGAAGTGTTGATACCTGTTCTTCCTGGTGGCAGAGATTTGTGGATATGGGTTCTTTAAGTAGAGTATAGTGAATTTGAACTAGTGTGTAATAAAATTGTTACTTTGTGCTGGGATGGATGGTCGTTCCCATTTTCTAAGTGATACAAGATATAATACCTAATTATTTCTTTTAAATGTTTTTTTAATGTTTTTATCTGCGTGATCTGCCCATTGCTTATGTACAGTATAAGGTTGGCTTGTATCAGTCCTCAAGCCCCGTCGGAAATAGAGCATTCTGCGCACATAATGAATAACATGTGCTGACAGTTGGGGCAGTAGTTGTTTCTTATCCTTGATTTGCTGATAAAATAAAATCCGTTGTCAGGATTCTTGGATAAGGCGGTTGGCAGAACATGCATTTAACTCTGAAGTAACCTTTCTAGCTTAGTTGTTAGTGGCATAGGAGCAATTGATGTTTCTACATTGCCACTTGGCAGTATTTGGATATAGCTGCAACCCGCGTTGTCCCGTCTTGGACAAGAATCCTCGTCACGAGCTTCTCTGTTTACTCGAATGCTGTATCTTGCGAGTTCCATCAAATCACAAAATAGTTTGTAGCTTATAATGTGGAGTAAATAAATGGGCGTTTTAGAGGACCAAGCAAGCAACGGCTGAAAATGTCTCTGCCAAATCAATGCCAGATCCATAGTTTTGCCTTGTATACTGGAGCCTTTCTTCGCTTATATTTTTCCGTAGGGGTGGGCCCAGCTGGTACGAAGAAGATGAGGACACGAAGCCAAAAATGCGTAGGGTGATGTTTCAGGATTCGTAAGGGAGGAGACGTGGAGTTTATAATTGTCCTGTCAACAACACCAGCGTATATTAGTCCACTTAACGATAATGCTTGTCAATAATGCGTTCTTGTCCATCGAAAACCTTGCTTTTAAGAAACAGACAATGAACTTTAAAAAAAAAAAAGAAACAGACAATGAAGCTCATGGTCCACGGGACCACTGCGACCAAAATGACAGGTGCCTGGCAACCAGAGACGAGAGCATTATCCTCGATAAATTAAGCAATTCCTACATAATCAAGGCGTGGCATTGGACCAACCTTATCGAACGGTTCAGTTAACATACCAATTTACAGAAACGATTACGAAAGAGCGTTTACTCTCTTCAGATGATAGACAGAATAAGTTGGTTCGGACAGATATGGATCTTCAGTTCTGAAGAATGGCAGAATACTAGTTATCATAAAACGCTTGCAAATAAGCAAATATAAGAGAAACATGGAGACTTTTACATTCTTCATTAAAAAGAAAAAGGGAAGAAACAAGCATTATTGTCCCAAGCGACGTAACTTCTCAATTGCATCAATCTTCTAGCAAACTGATTCCATTGACCATCCAAAGGCGTATAAAGGACGATAGAAAACCAAGGACTAGAATTTGACAAACACTATTGTACCAAAAGCTGCTAAACAAATGAGTCAAAGGGCAAACAAATGTTCAGCGAACTTTTGAGGCATGGCTGCACTTCCTAATTCCTATCCTGTGTGGATATGAACACCAATTGCAATGAGAAATATGGTTATGAGGCCGAAGTAAATGATTGTGTGGATAAGTATCGAGAGCCCACTTGTCTGCATGTTCCCAAACTCGACTACTCTGCTTCTTCCAGGCAACTGAAACAACAATCCTGGACTTAGCACAACAAAAAGCACTACTGCTATGACCACTGGACCCCAGTCTGCCATGTCTGTTCCTCCTTTCTAGTTGATGTTTCTTCAGAAGGCTGCTTACAACCTCCTCTTTTATAGGCAGGAAAAGGCTGAGAATCTCTGATACGGTGTTTACCAAGAAAGGAATATAAGCAAATGAAGCATCTGTAAAGAACAAGCATTGTTTCTTTCTCAAAAAAGGCAGAAATACATTATTAAGAATTAACTTCTTATTTCCAGAAAAGGCAGAATTACACTATGCTTCACTGTCATAGCCGGTGTTTTGTAGGTTCATACACGGCATTGGCACGTGGCTGTTTTTGTTAACCGCAAGTAATTGATCTATCCTTTCTTTTCATTAACGTATTTAACGTCCAGTTGTAAAGTTTCACTCCTTTGACTTGGGCCACTTTGTTATTTTAAATGTTTAGTTTAGCATTTAGTTCTTGTCATCTGTGACTGTGAACCTTCATTTTCGTGCAAATGTCTTCGGTTAATACACGTCAAGTTCGCTAGCATGAGCAGTTGAACGTTATAACACAAGCTGGGTTATTCACTGGCTCTTGTTCCCTTGACCTGGTAGACCAGTATAAGTTACAATTATTTTGGGTGCAGCAGGATCAACAAAGAAAACTACAACACACCACAAAAGCTGCAGCTGCAACATAGTATAGCTTCATTGCTTGCATAAAGTATTAGCTATTAGAGGTGGTAATGAGTCTAGATCTAAGCCTATTCAGTCTTGGCTTAAAACTTTTTATAAGAGACTTAAACTGGATCCAAAGTCTAATAAAGATTTAATTCAAGTAAAGATTGAACCACCCAATTCTTAATTCGACTCGATTCAATTCTTTAAAATTTTTAATTCATCAAATATGTTATCTCCATCTCGACATAACTAATTTTTGCGTGATAGCAGTCCTCGAGCTTTATTTTAGATAGAAAATTTATTGCACATGATGAAAATTCACAATTGTCTATTCACCATAATTAAGATGAAAATTCAATCTAACCTTTAAAAGAGAAATTTTCATAATGTATATCATAAATCACAATCACTAATTCATCAAAGAAGATTTTATGAAGGATGAGAAATTAATAAAGAAACCAAGAAACCAATCATCTAAATAAGTCAAACAAAAAAATCACACCAAATCAAATAGGGAATCTATTCACAATCATGTTAAAAACTAAGAAAGTTAAAAGAGGCCGTAACAACAATTGAAGAAAGTTGCAATTTTTTTAAAAAAGTTAAAAGAATATATTAATAAATAAGAAGGTAATGTCCCAAATTGTACATGCCAAGAGAGAAAGTTGTCTTTAAAATTAGGAACAAAACGACGACGAAATGGAAACACCATATTTTTTAAGATGGTGTCGTCATGTATCTAGCTGTAAAAGCTATCAGCCATTTGGGGATAAGTCGTTAGCACATTTACAACTTTTCAATGGGAGACTGCCGAATTAGGGTGAGCCCTATCGCCATTCTCCTTCGCGGAACATGTTGATGGATCGTCTCCCCAAATGCGCAGAAACTGAAACATTCCCATGCTTCCAGCATTTTAAGTAGCAAAGTTACGAACTCCTGGTCATGAAGGTAAGATCTGACCTGATTCTCTGTTCTTCATTTGCGAACTTACGTTGTGCGACTCACTCTCTCTTTCATTTTTTTCTTCTTTCTTTTCTTTTTCTCTCCAATGAGGTGGCGATCTGAGTCTTCATGGAGGCAGAGGGGCTCAGCTCTTCCTCAATCGTCGTGGTCAGAGAAAGTCGTCAATCCTTAAGAGGTGTTGTTTTTTAGGTACTATTTCCCGATTCTCCGCTTTACATGTCCCTGTTAGATTAGGGATTGAGCTGTCAAGGTTGAACTAGACTAGGATTGGGCCCTGTTGTAGTTGAAAAACTTAGCAGTTGTTCTCTGATTCCTAAAATCAGAGAGGCGATGATGCTCTCCGTGGTGCGTGATTTATTCTGGAAACGCCTAGAGTTCCTCTCTCGCCAAATCTCCCTAATGGAGGAGGCGAAGGAGATGATAAAAATATGCTCCATAGTAGTAGGCGTGTGGGAGTTCCTCTTGAGCCAGTCCATAATTTCAGTGAAGGAATTGCCTACAGTATGCATGTGGTGTAGGTCCTTAACCTTTCCCCAAATAGACTGTGAGAAGGGACATTCAAAGAAGAAATGGTCCCTTGTTTCAATTCCTAGTTCACATAACACACATTCAGGATTGAAGGCCATGAAGTGCAATCTGTCCATTGTACTTAGTCTATTCAATACGGCTAACCACAGTGGAATAAAAGAACTAGGCATGAGACATCTGTGTCAAACTATTGGGAACCAGTCTGGTCTAAGATTGTTGTGGTGTTGCCACTTCCTGAACTTAGAAATACTGAAGGTGTTGGGGGGCTGATTGAGGTAATAGAAGGCATCCACATCTTGTTCACTGGGTTGGTAGCTAGGAATTAGAGAGTGGAGAGTGGCTGGGATGTTGCAATTTCCTCCCTGTATGATATCTGTGACTTTAGCCCTGTGTGGAACCCTATTCCATATCTGTAATGCCTGTGGATGCCTAATCAAAGCTTCTTGTCTTGACCAATTATCATACCACAGAAAAGCCTACTTTCCATTTCCTACTTTACAAGATAACAGTGGTTGTAGAAGAGGTCTAAGTTTCAGCACTTAAGTCATAGGCCAGGAGAAAGAGGGCTTTATAAGTATAGCCCAGAGGTTGTTACATTTAAGAATGTAGGAGTGGACCCATCGAATCCAGAGGGACTTTTTGTTTATGAGGATATTCCATAGGTTCTTGATTAAGGCTGCCTTATTAAAGGAAGCAATTGAGATAACTCCAAGACCTCCTTCCTCCTTCTTCTTACATATCTCTGTCGATTTCACCTTAGCAAAATGGCTGGTTGAGTACGTGTTTCCCCATAAGAAATTTTTTAATAGCTTCTCAATGGCCTTTACAACCCCTTTAGCTAAAGAGATGTTGGAAGACCAGTAAATGTGAAGGGAGTTCAGCACTGAGTTAATGAGCTGTAGCCTTCCACCAATAGATAGCACCCTATTTGCCCACAATCCCAGTCTTCGCTGTATTTTATCAAGGAGGGGTCGACATTTTGCAAATTGGATCCTCTTCGTGGTAATGGGGAGCCCTAGATAGGATAGAGGGGTTGGTGAACTCTTCATACCAGTGAATTGTGATATTCTGCCCTCTAGGAAACTAGCCCCTTTTGCTAACACAAAGTCATTTTTGGAAAAGTTTATCACCAACCCTGATAGGTCTTGAAAATCAGTTAGAGTAAACATCAGTAATCCGCAAAGCATAGGTTGCCTAACCATTTGCATTTAGAATGAAATTTAAACTCCTTGTTATTTCCCACTCTTTGTTGAATAACCAGGCTAAGTACCTCTAAGAAAATGATGAATAGGTAAGGGGAGATAGGATCTCCCTGTCTTAGACCCCTCTCACCTCTAAAAGAGTCAGAAGGCTATCCATTTACTAGAATGGAGTAGGTGGGAGAGGTGATGCATTCCTTGATCTAGTGGAGATACTGTTCTAGGAACCCTAACTGGTTTAGAGTCTTTAGAATAAAATCCCATTCAACATGGTCAAAAGCTTTCTTAAAATCAACATTTAGGATGCAATTATGGGGGCCATTTTTCCTTTGGTAGCCTTTCATCAGCTCTTGAATTATAGAGTAATTTTCTCCAATGTTTTTGCCTTTGAGAAACACACTCTAATTATCAGAGATCACACAATCTAGCACTAACTTCATCCTATTAGCCAGGATTTTGGAAATGATCTTGTAGAGGACATTGGTGCAGGCTATAAGTCGATAGTCATCCAAGGTAATAGGACATGAGGTTTTAGGAATCAAACAGATTAAGGTTTTGTTAATTTCCTTTAGCAGAATCCCATTAGTGAAGAACTCCTTTACTGCTTGTTTTATCATAGGGCCAGTAGTTTGCCAAGTCTTATGATAGAAAAAATCATTAAAACCATTCGGCCCTAGTGACTTATTAGGTGCCATCTTGAACAAGACTTCCTATATTTCTGCATCCTCAATAGGTTTAATGAGAGAGTCTGCCTGTACTTGAGAGAGTTTCTTCCAGATAATAGTATCTAAGGAGGTTAGGCTGGTAGCTGGCCGAGAATGGCTATAGAATCTTTTGAAGTAAGTCTCAGCTTCCTTAAGTATTTCCCCTGGATGGGTAATTTCCCTTCCATCTGATAATTTAAGGGAGCATATCCTGTTGACATTCTTCCTTGCCAGTACAGAATGGAAGAAGAATTTTGTACACCTTTCACCTTCTTTGAGCCAATTCACCTTAGCTCTTTACTCCATTAAACTGTCATGGTCCTGCTGCCAGTAGATCAGAATTTGTCGGGTCCTCCCCCAACTTCTGCTGGAGCTGTTGTGTTGGGCCTTGAATTTTTTTATTTTAGTAAACATGATTTGAATGAATTTTGGTATTGTTAGATAAATTATTTTTGA
>JANZXR010000003.1:7409180-7435542 GCA_027575705.1 Erythroxylum echinodendron
GGAGTATAGTTGTCCTCTTCAGTGGGAGTATGTGGAGACATATTGCTCATAGAGAACAACAGTTCTAACTTTCAATTTTTGAACACATAATTGTCCAAAAACAACTCTTGTTGGATATGAAAAGGTAACAACTTAATTCTGGGAATTAAATCTATAGAGATAGATTGGATGTTGTTAACTTATTCTAATTCCAAGTACATAGATAATGTGCTAAAGATATTTAGTATTTGAGACATTAGTTACTTATGAAGTATTAAAGATATTCATTACTCTATTTGTGAGTTGATATTTAAGTTTAAGAGGATAAGGATATAACTTTAGAAGTAAATCATAATTAAGGTTTATTTATTTAGAACAATATCATTTAAGATTGGAAAGGTTTTAATGTAACAATGGTTGTTAATTGAGTAATAATACATTTTTCATTTAATGGAAATGATTAATTGGATCAATAATTTCTTTAGTGAATTTGATAGAGTTTCTTTGCATTGTTCAAGAAAGTAATATACTGTAGAACATTAGAGCCATTGGGCATGCACAAGGAACTAATGTCTCATTAAAGATCGAAGAATGTGTTTAGGCAAACTTTCTTAATTATGATGATGATTAAGATGGAAGTTGTAAGACTTAAGTAAGTGCTCACTATAGAGAATCTTGTAGAAATTCTCTCATTAAGCCATTAGTAGAATAATCATCATATCATGATATGGTATGAGATACTTAAATAATTGGCTTAGTGCACGTGAGAGATTGTTAGTTTATGCCCTATAGCCAATCGCTTTGGTTGTAGTTTAGTGACAAATTATTTAAAGGCATTATTTATCTTGTACATATTTAGATGTATATGATAAAGTCAATGGAATAATTGTACATTGCAAATGAAATTATAATGAGATTATAATTACGAGATTCATATTGTATTTATGTAGTATTCCTAAATGTTCCTAGTTATTGTTCTGTTAAGATTGGACATTAATAGAACATAAAAGATTAGCATACGTTGTGTTTTTCCTTATGAAGGAAGTAGTCAATCTCATAGGCTAAAGCATAGAGATACTTAAACAAACGTATGGGTGCTTGTTAGAGAACAAGTTCACTGAACAGACCCGATATGAGAAATCCATTTGAAACATTACTTGTATGTCTATGGAATTCTCATTGTGATGATTGTATAAGTAATTCTTTGACTTGAGGTTACTAAAGTTATCTTGTATAGGGATTGCTACATTTTGATACTATTTATGACCTAATTAATTATGGGTTGTTCAATCGGTAGTCATTGGTTGTAGCATGAATTATGGAGATAGTTATGTGATCAAGATAGGATTCATCACCCTAAAGTAATTAGGGAGAATGTTATGTTGTTATCAATTAGTATTGATTCGGAAAATCCTTGGCCAAGGTGGAATGACATTTTATAAATAGTTTGTAAATGTCATTGATTGAATCGATAGCTAATGGCAGAGAACTAATATGATTGAACTCAAAATAGAGTAGACGTTAATTCCATACTCTATGTCTAATTGGAACATTAGTTGATGAAAGGATTGAATTATACAGAAAAATCATGCACGGAAAGGTTAGTCAAAACTATTTTGACATTCCTAAATATTTGGGCGGTCGTGTCGCGTTGCTAGTCGCCAAATCTTGATCTATGATTATAAATTGTTTAATTGGAGAATTAAAGATAAATTCAAAGGGGTTTTAATTTATCTTATTCTAATTATGAATTAGAATTATAATTTATAATCATTGCCAACATATTTGAGAACCTAATGGGTCACACATATAGAATGGGTTGAAAAGAGCAAAATTAATTTAATCAAGTTGGACTTGATTGTAAAGTTTGAGAAACTTTATGATTAAATATGAGATATTTAATAAATAAGGATCAATATGAGATATTGAATCTTATATGGGTATAACTGGTATTTAATTAGAATTATTTGTAATTCTAATTAAAGTTTAATTTCAATCAAATTACTAAAACGTCCAAAGCTTATTATAAATAGACTTAAACTCTATAGAGCTAGCACTTCATGCTTAACCCTCTCTGTAAGAGTTACAGAGTTCTCTAAACTTGTTATGTGGATACTGTTAGAGACTAGATACTTGTGCGGCTATAGTAATTGAGACAGATCAATTTCGGGAATGGTTCGAGAGATACGATAATATTAAGATCAAACTTCAGAATAAGGTACGAAGTAAGTTTCTGCTTTGTTATGATTTGTATTAATCATTTTATATAATTAAAAAGATCTTAGTTTTCGGGAAATCAATAATTGCAAAAAAGTTTCATAATTATTTTGCTGCAGTCTGGATGAAATCTTGACCCGATTTTTCAACAGTATGTATCTTGGGTAAATCCTCTCTGGACTTTTCTCGAGTCTTAGAAATTTTACCCAAGTAGGATGAGCGTCTCCGGAGATTGCGAGTCTTCGATGGATATCTTAAGGTGTTGCTCCTGATCTAAGCGAGAAGAAATGCGTTCAATCAACGTAAGAGGCAATACTTTTTGGATCTTCTGTAAATCACCTTAATGTTACTAACTTCACCTTGAAGACCAGGAACTGGTAGTGGTGCATTTGATCACACAGGAGCTGACAACTTATAACGATTATATTGAGCGAACCGTATTCAATTCATCCTCGAAGATGTGAAAAATTTTGGACAATTGTTCATGCTTTTGGTGTTGAAACCAAATATTACAATGGGATGTCGCAATTATCAGGATTACAAGTACGTTTCACGGAGGATACCGACGCTGACACGACTATAGTCTACGAAATAAATTTCAACTTTAAACAACTCCTTATGGTACAAATCTTACAAGATTTCTCTTGTCATGTTGAGCATGTTTTATATGGTTTGAGAATTTCCAGAAAAGTAAAGATGGTATAAAGAATCCGCTAACTCCTGCACTTGTATGAAATGAACCTTCCATAGTCACCTTACCTCTGCGGTATTTCTCTCACACACCTTCTGCTCTTAATATCTTCTTCTTGAAAACTAGGTTTGATCGTCATCATCGTCACCAACAACAACAAGAACAGCACGTTAGCTACCCTGATTAAGGATGAAATGGATTTGATCAAAAAATGAAAAAGTAAATGGTCTATGCCTGATTTCCTGTATGCCATAAGCAGAGTCCAATCGTTGCTGGTTGGCTGGCTCTTGCTGTTGGCGTCAATGGCACCAAGCATATAATCTCTCTTCAGTGCTGTTCGTACAAGCATGTTTTTGGGTTATTTCGTTTTTTGGGGGTGTTCATGGTCTATGGCTTCCGGAAATGATCTTCGCTTTAGCTCTCATTCTCCAGTGATGAGTTCTCTAACTTAGTATTAGAGAGGTGCATTCACCTTCTGCAGCGTAGATTATTAGACAACACATTAAATTCGGAGAAATGTTTGGCATGCATAATCTATTATTATGCTACGAAAATGACTTCAGTTTCGGCTGGAAAGCACCATAAGCTATCGCAGCTATCCTCCCTTTCCCCAGAATAGAGGATACAGCTGATATGACAGCTACGGACTCTGTGCATGGTTGTGAGATGAAGACAATGCGTAGACAATACTGGATAGATGTAAGCTTTGGTCCTAAAAGATTACCTTAACTTGTTTCATATAATTAAGCTCCAGTTGACTTGAGATGGTCTTATAATCTTTTACCAAAGAAGCAAGCAAACCGTGATCAATATCTACATCGACCTCGTGACCATTGTAAGTATCGACATTTCGTATAAGTTGCATTACTATGGGTGGACGAGGATGCAGAATCCTTTCCAGGGGATTATTACGAGTCTTGTCACGGTTTTGGTCGATGCGTCATTGCCTTGACATTGTAAATGTAAAATGTTATTTATTTAATATTAAGGTTTGCTTATTGTATGATCGGACTTTATCAGCCTTCACCATATCTCCTTGCAGTAGCGCGGGCTGGTGAAAATCGAAGTTAATACAATATGAATAAAGATTGATAAGATATTATTTTGTTACGTTAATTAGAATTATCTTTTTTATTTTAAATATATTTTGATGCTTAAATAAAAATTTTAATATTTATTTTATTTTATAAAATAAAAAGTAAATGTTGCATCAAATTGAAGTATTATTAATGAAAATCACGAATTTATCGAATATAATGAGATCACATATAATGTTAAATTCACTTAAAGAGTTGAAATTTAATTAGAAAGCTTCTTTTCATCCATATTATATAAGGATTTAGGATTGTTTTAGATAGAAATCTTTGCAAAATAGAAGGAAACTCAAGTTTGACTAGAAAAACAATAGGACAACCTGTCTTTCACCTCTCAAACGCTCTCTTTTCATTTTCTTTTGAGTTTTCTTTCAAACTTTGGTCTTTTTTTATTTTTTGTGTTGGAACTAGAGTCATGTGTGGTTAAATCCAGATATTTTGATTCAAAAGAATGCAAAACTATAGTAGTAACTTTGTGAGGTTTTATTTTAAACTTATATTCATGTTTTAATTCTAACTATTTCTTGTCTTGTGTTCTTATATTTCATGAAATATTAATTTTGATTTATTTTACAAATTAATTTAATGTTAATTATTCTATAACTGTCCATTAATTCAATGATTCATAATTATCATAAAGAATTGGTACGCATAGCAAATAGGACATTTATGAATTTGCATATTTAAGTTATAAGAAACAAGAAAACTAAGTTTAATAGTTGTAATTATCTCAATTATTTAATTTAAGGTATAGTATTTTTTTTACTAAGCTTTTTGCTATAATTTAGTTGATATGGGATGTTATCATACTCAATCATTTAATGGTAAGTTTTGATTTGAATGTTGGGTATGAATCAATTAATTTAGGAAAATTTGAGACTTATTATGACTATCCTAATATATTTTGGACTATCTGCTAGAATTGTGAAAATTATTCTTTTAGACCAATGTTCAATCTTACAATTAGATGAGATGTTTCCCTTAAATCGGAGTTAAGTACTCTTGAATTTATCACTTTTATATCTGGTTGATTTATTTTAATTCCTTATTAATTTTAGTTAATTAATCATGAACTCCCACTTTATTTTAGTAATTGAAATTAAGAAACTAGTATTTAGTTCTCTTAGATTCAAACTAGTTTCATGACTATCACAAAAGGTTAGAAATTTGAAATTAATTTGAGAGTTTTGATAACCTAATCAAAATTTTGGAGCCATTGTCAGAGACTACTTTAGTTTCTTAGTTTCTTAGCATTATTTTACAGTTTACTAGTAATCTCTTATCTTCTATGACTCATTCTTCTCAAATAAGTGAATTGCAATATAATCCAGAACTTGAGAAGATATGGCGTCATTTAAAGAAAAAGACTAAGCAAAGAAGCAGTCATTCACCTCTAGAAGTGAAAGTTGAAATAGGAAGGTTCTAATTTCTAAGAAGTTAAATCCTAACACTTGAATGTTAAGGGATTTAGAGACACCAAATTTAAATCAACAACTCTTATGCATACGATTTTCAAATCTTGAGGTAGATTTTGAATTGAAATTTGGTTTGATTCATTTACCAATATCTTTTGTTATCTTGCAGGTGAAGATCCACATAAGCACCTAAAAAAATTTCATGTTGTCTACTTTGGATTGAAGCCACGAGGGGTGACAGAGTAACAAATTAATCTCATAGCACTTCCATTCTCATTGAACGATAAGGCAAAGGATTTGCTATATATATTATCTTACCCCTAGCTCAATGAAAAACTAGAATGAGATGAAAAGATTGTTTTTGGAGAAGTTCTTTCATGTATCATGAGCAATCAATATCATAAAAGAGATATGTGGGATAAGAAATTTTACTGGAGAAATATTGTATGAATATTCAGAAAGGTTTAAGGAGTTATGTGTCAGCTGCCCATACCTCCAAATTCCTAACCAATGTTTGATTCAGTACTTTTATAAAGCTTTATTGTCAATGGATCGAAGTATAGTTGATGCAGCTAGTGAAGGAGCTTTGGTAAATAAAACATATAAAGCAGCCAAACAATTGATATCAAATATGGCCTAAAACTCTCAACATTTTGGGACAAGGATGGATGGAGTGTTAAGCGTGTGAATGAGATAAGTAACACAAACCTTCATGATAAAATTACAGATTTAACTGCTCTAGTTCGTCAAATTGTTGTAATGGTTGTAGGTTAATTGCAATTGGCATGAGTGTGCAGATATGCTCATTCTCTGGATATTATACAAATATATGCCCTATATTGCAATAAGACTCCCTCTAAGAAGCTAACACAATAAGTGGATTTCCTACAAAAATATGATCTTTATTTCAATCATTATAATCCAGGATGGAGGGATCATCCAAACTTTAGCTATGGAAACTAAAGAGGGAGACAAAGATATCAACCTCACAACTCAAGCACCTATATATGTTCAACCTCAATCTTCAAATTCAGTTATGTCTTTGATGAAACTGTAACGCATGTTCTACTAATACAAAAAAATTTCAATAGGAAATAAGAGCAAACTTTCAAAACTTATGAAATCAAATCACTTAATTAACCATCCCTATTAGTAAATTGGAAGCACAAGCATCAAGAAAATTATTGTCCCAAACTATGTTGAATCCTAAGGAGACTATTAGTGCAATGAATTTGAGAAGTAGCAAGAAAATTCAATCTAGATCTTCTTTATCAATGGAGGTAGAAAAGCATAATGAAGAAGAAACGAAAGATGACATTCCAACTTAAGAATAAATAAAGGTAAAAAAGTTATTTATCTTTATCGATATCAACTAATGCATGTGTATCTCCTTTTCCTAGTAAGTTGGTTATAACCTTTAGAAATACAGAAATCAATATTCTACTTTTAGAAGTCATCAAGCAATTTTCAAAATATGCAAAGTTATTGAAAGAAATATGCACAAATAAAAGGATGTTAAAAGACAAGGAGAGAATAATTTTAAGTAAGAATGTATCAATGATAAATAGAAAATTATAAAAAAAATGCAAAGATCCAGGTATGTTTACACTTCCATATGTTATTGGTGATAAGAAAATTGAGCATGTTATGCTAAACTTAGTTACATCTATTAATGGCATGTCATACTCTATTTACCGAGATTTAAATCTAAATTATTTGTTAAAATCTAGGTGATTATTTAACTAGCTAATCGTTCTTATGTGCATCATGTTGGTATTATTGAAGATGTTTTAGTCTAAGTTAACGTTTTGGTATTTTAAGTAGTTTTTACATCTTAAAGATGGATGGAGATAGTGTTGAGCATTTAGATTTGATTTTTTTTGGGAATGCCACTTATGAAGATAACCAAGACAAAAATCAATGTGGATGAGGGTACTCTTTCCATTGAGTTTGATGGAGAGGTAACGAAGTTCAGTATTTTTGAACCAATAAAGTACCCTAATAATTTTCAATATGTCTATCATATAGATATTATTGATTCATTTGTGCAGGATATTTTTAGAGAAGAAAGTGTTGATGATGAGTTGGAGTTTAAGGCTAAACTAGAAGTGAACAAGCAAGTTGATGGAGATTGTGAAGTTACAGAATTATTATCAATCATGTTAATAAATTCAAAAACTTTAAATGTTAAACTTACTATAACTCACGAGAAAAGGTTACCTTCTATTTTGTAGACTTTGAAGATAGAAGTAAATGGCTTACCTGATCACCTAAAATATGTCTATTTGGGTGAAGAAGAGTTATTACCTACGATCATGTCAAAAAAGTTTATTACAGGGTAAAAGGAGAGGCTAAGAGCACTATTTGAGAAGTACAAAATTGCAATTACGTAGAAGTTTGAGAAGAAGAAGCTTCATTGAGCATAATGACATTAAACAATTGCACTTTGTGGGAGATAACCCAAAATATGATAGTTATTATTAGTTTTGTTTTAGTATATATAGTTTTCATTTGCTTGTTTCTTAGGTGTTGGTTTATTGGCTTAAGGAAAAAAAAGGTCATAAAATTTCATAAAGTGTGGTCACGCCTTATGTAATACAATTTTTAGGATTAGAGATTAAAATTTCCAAAATACTAAATCTCGTAAAGTGAGATTACACTTTATGCGATTTAGTTTTCTTGAATGGAACCCCTAAAAATCCAAAATACTAAATTTTATAAGGTGAGATCACGCCTTATACGATATAACTTCTAAAATGGACCCTTTAAAATCCAAAATACTAACATTTATAAGGTATGATCATACCTTATACATGTTAGTAGTATATTTGGTTTTTAAAGAAACTTTGTCATTTTTAATTATTTTAATTTAAATAAAAAATTAAAAATAAGTCAAATAAACAAAGAAAATTTAAATTTTAAAATTTTTATGTTATTTTTTGTAATTATTTATTTAAATTTTAAAAAACAACAAAATCCCTAATATGTTTATTTCTCTTTTCGCAAGCAACATCAAAAGGTAGCCAGCAGTCACACCTACCATACATCCCCACCACATAACCCTACCAAATACAGCGCTAGTAGGCAGGTCCACGGCAGTCGCCAGCCAATAGTCGCACCCAGCACGCGGCTCCCACCCAACGCAACTTTAACAAGTGGTCCACAAGAATGCCTCATACAAAGCCCAATTTCCAACCAACCCTGGCATAACCCCACCAAGCAACACCCCACACCAGATGCACCAAACGCGGCTTCCAGCCAGCCACACACTCCCAAGTCACAAGTAGCTCTATCCAACAACTTACCAACAGTGCCCTACAATGCAATTGAGTCACAACCCCAACAAGCAGGTCCATAGCCACGCAGCTCGAGCTAGAAATGCAACAACCCTGACCCATCTCCAACTACCTAGCCATAAGAATGTCCCGCTTTCACCATACCAACACACACTGGTATTATTTTAATGTTTTATTTATTATTTATTTATTTTTACTTACTTTTTATTAATTACTTTTAGTTTTAATTTTAGTTATTACTAGGTTGTTTTAATTATTTTTCGGATTAATTTTCTATTTATAATTGTCATAATTATGGGATGTTCCAAAAATACTACTAGAACAGTAGCAAAAGGAAAGTCTATGGTGAATTCAACTGCACAAGATCAATCCGCCACATAACCTACCACAAGTACTCATCGAAAGCTTGTTCGAGTAACTAAAGGATTAGATAGATTAAGAAACAAAAGAAACAATTCAGTTATGTCTCACATGATACCTCCATGTCCACCAACACTATAGTATATCTCATTTAAGATGCCTACAATTATGGAGAGTCTTCAACTCTATGCTTTATTTTTATTGATTATTTTTGTGGCATGTGAATATCATATGCATACATTGGAGACAATGTATAATTTAGGTGTGGGGAAGCATACATTTATATTATGATAAACTTTGTCATTTTTGCTTGGAATCTTGATACTATGATTGATAAATTGATTATTCCTTGTGATATCCCCATAATTTTCTTATTGTGGTTTATAAATAATCCTTAAGTTAGGTACATTTTTTATTTAAAAAGTAATGCATGAGAGAGACTGCATGATTAGTGTTTTTCATTAAATTATTTTAAATATGTCATTGGTTTGTTGCATGAAAATGTGTAAGACTTGATGCATTTTAACACCTACATATATTTTTAAATATCATTTTATTTAAAAAGATATGCATCACATTTGTGCTCATACATATCTTTTTGTTGTGTATTATCAGACATAGTTTGTTTATGCTAGAATTTGTTTTTAAATACGTGTTGAGACTACATTTTTTATGACTATGTGTATAAAGATGATAAGGGCACTTGTGATAACCATTTTATACCTAAACAAGTCTTCCTTACATTTTATCTTAAGAAAACCAATTTGAGCCTTATTCTTTCTTCTCTTACATAACAACTTCATTACAAGCCACTTTTAGCCTTCTTTTTATTGATGTCCTTAATGATTTTGAGCCCATAAATTAAAAGAATTGTTTAAAGCTTGTTTGCATAAGATTTTGATTATTTCCATGAAAAGTTAGTTAGTTGATTCAAGTTGCATTATTTTGATTTTTCATTTTTTTTTATAAATTAGGAGAGAAACAAAAAAAATCCTCTTTGATGTTCTTGTTTAAAAAAGAGAGAGAAAAAATAAAAATAAAAAAAGGTGATTGGAAAGGATGTTATTTGAATTAAGTGAGTTTTATATTGATTTAAGTTAAAACTTGTGTGCATAAGTTTGTATGATTTCCTTCAATTAATTTAACCTGAACACTTCTTTGTCATATCTATTACAACCCTTATCAAGTCTCTTTGATTTATGCATTAACTTGATCTTTATTAAATGGTAGAGATATGATTTATGAGCAAACTTATGGAAATAACTCGCTATGATTTGATTTGAGAGGTTAATAAACCCTAATCACTTTGAATTTATAAAGTGAAATCTATGATAAGGTGTCAAACCTTGTTTCATTTGATTTTTATGGAATTAATGAAATGTTATGTTTTCATTCTAAAAATGTATTTTATGTGTGCTTGTTCTCTCAATTGTTATTTTATCATAAACCTTTAATGTGAATTAGCTTTTGAATATTTCTGGATAACATGAAAGAAGATCAGAGGTTGATGATGTACTGAATTAATGTATGCTTGAGGACAAGCATGAGTCTGTTGTGGGAGAATTTGATTAGATTTTATTTCGTTATGTTAATTGGAATTAGCTCTTTTGTTTTTGATATATTTTGGTGCTTAAATAGGAAAAAATAATGTTTGTTTTGTTTCAAAAGATGAAAAATGATCGCATCAAATTGGAGCACTATTAGTGAAAATCATGAATTTCGGGAAAAAATTGACTGATTAATGCAGTAGATAAGGCGAGATCATGTCTAATGTCATATTCACTTAAAAAGTTAAAAATCAATTATGAAATTTCTTTTCATCCCTATTATGTAGGGATTTGGATTTGTTTTAAATAAGGATCTTTCTAAGATAGAAGGAGGCTAAGGTTTGAGTAGAAAAAACAATAGGAAAAAAAGTCTTTCACCTCTCCATCATTCTCTTTTTGTTTCCTTTTAGTTTTCTTTCAATCTTTCATCTTCTTTTTATTTTTTTTGTTGAAACTAAAGTCATGTGTAACTAAATACAGATATTTTGATTCACAGGAATTCAAAATTGTAGTTGTAACCTTGTGATTATTTCATTTTCTTTTGACAAATTAATTTAATGCTAATTATTATATAATTATACTTGATTATTCGAAATTGTCATGGATGATTTGTATAAGTAACAAATAAATTATTTATGAACTTGTATATTTAACTTATAAAAAGCAAGAAAACTAAATTAAATAGTTGTAATTATTTTAATTATTTAATTTAAGATCTAGTCTTTTTCACTAAACTTATTGGTATTATTTAATTAATATCAAATACTAAGCTTATTGGTATTATTTAATTAATATAAAACACTATCATACTCAAGTCAATTGATGATAAATTTTGATTTAATTGTTAAAATTGAGTCAATTAATTAAGAGAGACAAATCTATCCTAGCATGTTTTGAATGGTAAAATTTATTCTTTTTATAATTAGATGAAATCTTTTTTTGAATCAGAATTAATTACTCTTAAATTTATGACTTTTATATTTATTTGATTTATTTTGATTTCTTATTAATTTTAATTAACTAATTAATTAAACATAAACTCCCTCCTCATTTTAGTAATTAAAATTAAGAAACTAATGTTTAATTCTCTAAGAATATAACCAGGTTCTACAACTACTACAAGAAATTAGAAAATTGGATTAAACTTCAACAATCCGATTAAAGATCCATATTTGTCCACCAAGTATATACTGGCCAAACAAGAATAATTAGAAAGAGTGGAGACCTCTCCCTAAAGCTGCAGAAGTTAACATCTTTACGTCTCAATCTAGTTCATGACCTTTTATCGTGTCAAATGAAAGTTGGTCGCTGGAAACATGTATGCCTAATATTCAGTGCTCTATGCATTTCAACATCTTAAAAGCTAAAAAAGGGACACGGCAGTGTCCATAACAGCATAACAGTGATAGACTAAATAGATCCACAACTTCGGATTTTCCATAGTTCCATGACTTTCAATTTCAAGTGTCGTCCCTGAACGTACAAGAATTTAGAAACCGATGCAAACACCAGCAAGGTCAAACCGAATCGTCCAGGAAAAATAGAAATATGGATGTTGTCTAAACCGCAAAAGCCAAGACCTTCAAGTTTCTGGAGAAAATGACAGACACAGGTGAGAACTTGGCAGGTAAACCACGACTTCACTGGAGTTGCAAATTCAACGGCCTCAACGATTACAATGCATTTAACTTTGAACAAGATCAATGAGCAACTTCATCTTCCACTAGAACATGTCATCTTTTTAGCAACCATTAGAGTCAACTCATTAATAGCAATAAAACTTATAAGGGAAGTTCCGTGTTCACTTAAATGTAGATAGTTTAAGCAATCCCAAGAATAAGGGTAAGAAAGAATTCACATGTGAGAGGTAGATGTTGAACTAGATACTGACCTTCCTTCCCAGGCAAATACATCAAGATGTAAACAAGGATCACAATTCTAGGCTAGTTCAGCTGATTGGAATAGAAGTCACACTCATATGGGGCTTTCACTGGCTGGAATTCTTGAAAGTACATACCACTATCACTATGCAAACCTGAGACATGCAATTGCGAGTCAGTTGATTGAGGTTCAGTCCTCAAGTATTCAGGCAGACCTTGGGGCATCACATGCAGCAAAGACTGAGGTATGCCAGTATGAGATGCAGGCACAGGCTGCTCAAATGAAATAGATTTTGGCTCACAAGAAGCCCATGACTTGGTTGACAGAAGAGAGAGAGCACGATGAAGATCCTGTGTTGCATCCCCATTAACAGAGATGACAGATTCCTCTGAGCCTGTGACATTCAGGTAATGTAAATAAGTGCATGCATAAAATTTCAAAGAGAAGTATCACTCTTCACAAACATAAAAGGTCCCTTCACAACAGTATCCAAGTAATAAATAACTAAGTTTGGGGCCTTTAAACTCGCATCTTTTAGCTTATTAAAAAACAGTTTCAGCTCCTTGTCAGTAAAATCATTATATCCTATAATAAATGTGTAAGATTGCATGCATTGACCCTTATTAGTACGTTAAACTTTTCATTTTGAGTACCCAACACAAAATTTCGATAGAGCACACTTCCTATGTGACACCTTATCTATCTGATTTCCATAGATAAATATGTTGGTCATCAGATAATTTTGCACCTGATAATTTTTCACCTTTCCGTCATCATGTTTCAGTCTCTTTGAGGACCATAAGGTTAATCCTTCTATTAGACTACTTTAATTAATAAAGGAAAGATTCATTATTTTCGCATGCTTTTTCTAGAGAGAAAAGGGGTGTAATGCATCTTTGGATCATAGTGGAAGTTTCTTTCCTGTCATTTTTAGAACTTTAAATCAACAAAGGCCTTGATTCAGATGCCAGAACAGAGAAGACCTTGGTTAAGAATCTCAGCCATCGTGCCCTTGACCTTGGATGGGAAGGAGCAATTTGAATCATGACAGTGCATAGGAATTGAATTAGTGCACTCCTGGTCAAGTATGCACGGATGTCCAGCAATATCTTCTGCCTTATCAGGTTTCAATATATATTCTTTTGTTATGGAAAACATGGTTCCGGATGTTGTTTCTGATGTCAAACTCCCATTTGGTCTGTTATTGAAAAGTGGTTCTCTGCTCCAATCAATGCTTACCGGCTGCCTTGTATCTGCAAAAGGTAATAATGTTTCATATCAACTAGTCTGGTTCAGAAAAAAAAAGTGCTACCAACTCTGCCTGCATGAAAATAGATAATCCTGCAGCTTAGTCACTAGAAACAAATTTAAGAAAGTGAAATCCATTTCTATAGATTTTCTTCATCTTCTACAAATTACATTCTCTGAAAATCATAATTAAAACTACTAAGAAAAGTCAATCAATCAGTAAGAGGTGACTAATGTCACTAACATAACAAGTTGCAACACTCCCTAATTCCCATATAATATATAACTTAGCTCAAAAGGTTAGCAAAATCAGTACCATATAACAAGGTGGATAGTCTGGCAGAATTGAACTGGACAGAATCCGGTTGTGGCTTGCGACGCCTTGCATTATGATCAGAAAGACGCCTGCGACAGCTTCGCTTCTTTTCATCAAATTCTGAGAGGCCATGGAACCTTTACATCGACAACAAATAGTTCAGTTAGATGAATGTAAACGTATGACTTGGGACTTACATATAATCACTGCACAAAACAAGTTGCAACACTCCCTAATTCCCATACAATATAAGCATGGTCTTTTGAAATGAGAAACAGGGAAAGGAAGTCATTCCAAACATATTCCATAATTCATATTAATGGAAGCTCTACCTGCTACACTGCTGGCAAAATCTTCGTTCTGCACCAGCTACGATGACCTTTGGGCACTTTGAATGACTTTCACAAACTCTATGTTTCCTATGGTAATCTTTAGCTGATGAGAGGTCAATATTGCATCCTTCTACTTGGCAATGTGTAGAAGGTACACCCTGAGAGCTAGATTTAGATCTCTTAACAGAAGTAACAGAAGTAACAGGAACTGTGGAAGGTGATGAAGTCCTAGTGTTACTCCCTGCTATAGCATCTTTAAAATACGCCCTTTTACCAAGCTTCAAGCTAAGAGGCGGCTCACTTGTGCCCACTGTGGACTCACGTGTAGAAGTAGAACTTGGCCGCACCTTTGCAACTTGTATCTTGTTATTAAGGACATCTGGAAAACATTCATACCCGTCTGAAGTAAACATGGGAGTTTTCACTTCCCCAGCTGATGAAGAATTAATAGAAGCTGACTTTGAGCTCCTAGATGATGAAGCAAGTCCCAAGTCAGAGCCAGAAACACCACTACCACTACCAGTGCCACTCACAGATGAATATAAAGACCCAGAATCACCTCCTCTATCTCCATCAAATTCCCAATCTGTTTCTTGCAACTTCTTCGGATTTTCGTTAGTTGTTGCATTGAACGTGACAAGGCTCTCCAAGTCCCATCTTATCTGGGGCTTTGCATTCCAGTCCATCAGTGAGAGAGAGCTGACAGAATTACCTTGCAGACTGTGCGTCCTTGTATGGTGAATAATCAAGACGCCAGATCATGAAATTATAAATTCAAGTTTAATCAAAAGCAGCAATAGTCACAGAAAAACCCAAGCAAATAGTAGAAAGCGTTTGTAGATACTACAGACAATATACGACGGCTATAACTTAACCAGCCAAGACCTGAGTGCAGCTTATATCTCACTGAACTCAAGAATAGAACATCTGTATTTATCTAAATTAGACTCTGCAGAGTTGGTCTTTTCAACCCATCCTGCCCACCACACACGGTCTCTCTCAAGATAGGAACAGATCTGTTTGATTCCTCCCCTTTCCTAGATAGTTCCGATTGTTACTATTATACAAATAACAAAGAATTCAACAACCAGTGGACCACTTTGACTAAACAGGAGTAACAGTAGCATACACTGAACGAAGGTTTGCTCTGCAATTCAGCCCATAATCCAGACATGAATCACCGCCTTCATAAACTCACATCCAACTATTAAACTCTTAGATCATGTTCCAGCTTCCCAATCACTAGGTACAGATATAAGGATTTATTACACTTCACAAATGCCTGAAATGCAGGATCCAACCAAAAAACAAAGAGTCACCGGATATTCTCACAGCATGTATCCATGTCATGACTTCTAGGTACGCTAACTAACAAGCTCTACAGTCTCTACCATTCATAGGACAACAAACTAAACCTTAATCCCAGTAAAACTAATATTTGGTACCCGATTTCTTGCAACACTTGATGTCAAATTCCCACATGTATGGAACAACCCTTATTTATGGCCACTCCCCAACAAACTCTCTCGCTATAGTAATATCTACCAAGAACCAACAGTTATGAGAGCAAAGTGGTTCAACTTTTACCATTGGAGGTGAGGACAGTTATCATACCGTAAAATTCCAATAATTAACATTTAATCTGTTGGGGCTAATAAAAGAGGTAGGCCCATGAATAAGACCGGCAGCTGCTGATCAAAAAACCCTAAACAGATAACGACTCCAATTATTACCCACTTTCCCAACAAACCTCCCACAAGCCTGATGCCTACTGATGATAACTCCAACAACAACCTACTAAAAAAGACCCCAGGAATTTCAGAGTAAAATGAAAGAAGCAATTTACAAACATCTAAAACTACCTTCCATTGATAAAGTTTTATGGGTAATAAGCTCTTTTTTCTTTAACTTCTGATGCATAAAAGCAAGAACTTTATAGTGATAACGAACAACTGTACAAATTAAGATTGTCGCTCGTGAATGGAGAAAGTCCCGTAGACTGGTCCCGTCTATCTCTCATCTGGGCATAGAATGAAAATGTCAGACAAGCAACGACATCATCTTCTAGCACCACTTTGCAGAGAAAATATTGAAAAGAAAGTAAAAAAAGGCATGCATTAGAGAGAAGAACCATTAAAGAAAGAAGTGTACATCTTTAGCTTTCAATAAAGTCCCACCCTCCCAGTACTGATGATGAAAGTAAAGAGGGACCGATGTTTCAATCTGAGCCGCAAAATTCATAGCCGCTTCTCCAAATTTAGCAAAAAGAAAAAAGGAAAGCAAAATATCGGGAAACAATGTTGCCCACTTTCCCAAGTTTATAATTAATGTACCTTGCAATCTAAGCCTCTCTTCATAAGTAAAAATAAGCAAAAAGGCAGGAGTTCACACATCTATTGATCAAAGAATGGATTCTTTACTCACCGATCATTGAGAAGAAGCAAAACCAACAGTTGGGTATGAGCTGAATCATGGAAAAAAGGAGTCTGGTAAAAAGCTTAGAAGGAAAGAGAGAAAAGGAAAGACTGAAGCTTTTTGAGCTTTTTTCAGAGGGCAAATAAATGCAACTCTCCAGCTTGTAGGCTTCTTTAAGTTAGTTGACGGGCGATAGACGTGTGGGATTGTGGACCGCGAAATCCCACCTGCGCCTTTTCCAGTGCCCCCCCACACGCACAGCTCACTGCTCCTACATTACAGCTTTGCTTTTTTGGACGGTATTAAAAGATTGTCTTACACACACATGCTAATTTAGGTTTTAACCGAGTGGACTCGGCGTTGACTGTAAATTCAACACTCGAAAATGGTGAAAAAGTCTGCTTTGCTAGAGATATGGTAAGAAATTATAAGAGATTAAACTATTGTCTTAAGATTATTTAATCCAGGATTGCGTCCATATCATGGATGATACGAGGTTCCATTAATTAAATGTGAAAGCAGGGCCAACTTGTCCTAGTTGATTATATAAATATCAACAACCAGAGGGAAAAAGAAAAGAACTAGCCAGGTATGTGTCCACTCGCCTAACAAGTAGATTAGATTCGAAAGGCATAAGGGCGTGTGCAAATCCATCATCTAAATGAAGAACTTTTAAGAAAACGAAAGGTGTTGTATAACAAACAATATCTGAAAACTATTTATATATATTTCAAAAAGAAGAATACTTTGAAGCCTGAAGGTCAAACGTTATATGATATGTTAGAAGCTCGAATATGCTAGTGGTGAAGTTAAGAAACCTGTCTTCCACGCCAATATGTTTTAGTGATTACGGTTTGCAAAAGTTTATGAAATTGGGAATTTTTTAGATCGGAGATTTTGTGAATTTGAGGATTTTCACAATTAGGGTTTTGTATTTGAAGATTTTTAAAATTAGGGGTTTCTACAATTGCTAGTTTCTAGAATCGTTTTGTTAAATTGCTTGATTACTGTTTTGGTTAATAACTGTTTGTGAAAATTGGGTTTTTTTTTTCACGAGATCAATATCATGTATATTTGTTCTTTTTTCATTTTTAATAAATGTTTTGTTATTGTTTAATTTATAGTGTATTCATTTTTTGTTAAATGCATGTTGGAGATCTTAGTTAATTAGCTTAAAGACAGGTTCAAGTTGTTGCCTTTAATGGGATATAATGGAGGCAACTTATTTTCATTGAGATTATACACATATTACTTGATTTTGGTTCAATTTATTTATACTAAGAGATTTGGGGAATGGAGCACATTTGTGGAGTCTCACACCAAACAAGGCTTAAGTTGTTCGGTGAAAGAATACCGTGCAGTTGACTTGTATAAACGACTTTGAAAGTATTTTCAACAATGAGATAATTAATGGAGAAGTTGAAGTTGTGAATCTTGATTTAAAGATGTTTAAATATTAATCAAAATGTACAATTTCAAATTTATAGGCCATAGCTAAAAGTAGTCAATGTTAGGTTTTAAAGTTGACATTTTTCAATTCTTTGATAGAAAAAGTGGCGAAAAGAATCGTGAAGAAGTGGATATAATAAACGTTGGCGGAGTCAAAGAAATTAATGTAGCAGAAGAAGGTGATCCAAAAATTGTAGCATCTAAACAAGATTTCATGTTTGCAAGCTTGCATGAACAAATAGTCAAAGTGTGCTTCGACGCTTAAGTTAGGTAAGAAGTGTCAATATGCAAAGAGAATTCTCAAAGTAAATTATTGATAAGATATTATGTGCTTATCTTAGGGTGTCTCCCTATATAAGTGACCATTCTATACAAGTAGAGTTTGAATCCATCCTTACTAGAAAGTTAGATTAATCTTTGGTTTAGATTCAATTTCTATACCTAGATGAACTCTTTCTTTGTTGACCTTTCCTTTTAAAAAAATGGATCTTATATATTAAGCCTCTTTGATACTTTTAAGGAGTCGTACGAATGCAATTCTAAAAGTTAGAACTATGTAAGGAAGCTTGAAGTCAATAAACTTGAAAATAAATTGGGATAAATTGAATAAATCAAGCTCATCTTATACATATGTTAAGAGTGTATCAAATAGCTATTGGTATAGTTAAAGAAAATGATGTATTAGCATTGGATCACCATCATGGTAAATGATCCTTATATTTTTCATACCTTATTTATTAAAATTATATAAAATTTAACCTGAAATCTATATGTTACACAAGATGATGATCTGCTTGCACCGCTTAGAGAGGTAATAGCTACAATCATTGTTATTAAAGCAAAAGTTAATAATAAATAGTTGAAGTCATAAGTATTAATATTTATTATTCTAAAATTAATTAATACGCACTAAAGTTATAAATTATGTACTCCTTAAATAAAAAAAATAGTTATGGTTAGGAATGAGAGAGTTGAATATTTTAAATTAACATTTTTGGATTAATCTTAAAATTGGTAATAAATCTTTACTCGATGCTGGTATTGATTTGAAGAGTGTGACATTCTAATATACTTAGTAATTAAATTTGAAATTGGTATTCAATTCAATGTAGAAGTTAATGTGGACCAATATTATGTTGTAAATGAAGAAACTAGTAGAGTTGTTGGAGTTAATTCTGAGGATGAAAAAGGGAGTAAAGTAATACAATATATTTTTGATAATGAAGAAAAGAATCCAAATTTTCAAGAAAGTAGTGACATAATTGACAGTTTTGAGGACTCAAGTGCAAATAAGGAAGTTCATAGAGTTTTTAAAGAAGATTTTTATTACTAAAGGAACATATTTATATACAGAAATATGTTAAACAGAAATATGTTAGCCAAAAGTAGGAGTTATGTAGTAATCAAAATGAGTCAATTAGTACATATATGGAAGTTAAGGCAATGTATGATGACTCTTATAAACTTAAAATTGAATGCTAAGGAATAGATAATGTCAAAAGAACAAAACCTAGATGGATAGAATTTGATGTCATTGGGGATATAAAATTGAAATTACATTACATATTAGGATGTTTGATTTAGTGAACACATTCAAGAAGGCACTATTTTAGCATTCATTTAAGTCAGATTTTGAGTTTGTACATACCATGAATGAGAGATTAAGAGTAACAAATCTATGTAAGAAGAAATATGGCTAAATGATGTATGTCGGCCATAAGTATGCCTTTCAAAATTAAGATTCACTAGTCTAAGCATGAATATAGGACAGAGTACCAAAACAAAAGGTATCAAACTAAGTGGATTGCCAAAAATATATCTTATTTTAAAGGCAATCCTAATAGGAAATAGTACTCTAAAGGGTCCTATAGTTAGGCACTACAATATCTAAACTAATAATAAGAACGCATATAGAGCTAAGACTATAGATTTATAAATATTGATATGGGAGGATGATAAATAATTTAGGAAGTTGAGAAGTTATCGGATGACCGTTTTATAGTTTACTAAGGGAAGTTTTTTTCGTCATTAAGTATCAATATGGCTTATTTGAGTTTTGTTATATAAGCCTACATGCATATAAGAAAGGGTTTCTGGTAGCATACAAGCATATATTATTTATGTGGATGTTTGTCATCTAAAGCATAAATATAGAGGAAAATTACTTATAATATTGGGTGTAGATGCTAACAACATGTTTTCCATTGCAACAACAGTTTCTATGTAAAATAAAGTCACTTAGAATAGTTTTTGAGTGCTTAAAGCAAGATATCAGGAGTTATATAAATATGGGATGATTAACATGTTAGATAAAAAAAAGTATTGTCACTTTTTTAAAAAGTTTAAATTTACATTTATGTTTAATTATCATTTTATTTAATTATGTTGTCAATAGGATCTAGAGCAAGTTTTCAAAGATAACATACCCAAGAGTTAAGGATATCCATGCCAACGTGCAAAAGTAACTCATCACAACTAAGACTGTAAAGAATATAATGTGGAATATAACTAGTGTATACATAGATAATGAATAGGATATGTACATAAACAACAACAATAACACTCAATAGAAATTTCGCTAAGACGCGAAGTCTGAGGAGGTCAAGCAGTTCGCAATCTTACCTATAACTAGTAAAGAGGTTGCTTCCAAAATAGAATAATTTAATAAGATAATATATGATTGGATAAAAATGCATTCTATTGAGTATGTCGTGTAAATACACATATAATTCGAGAATGAAGTGTGATATGTTTATCAACAATCACTCCAAGAATTTCAATGCCTATATCAAAGAAGTTCAAGGCAAACTATCTTAATGGTACTTATGATGATGTGGAGGGTTACGAGAAATAGATTTCATAAAAAGAAGGGACGGAAAGTACATTGGTGACATTTGTCTAAGAATCATGTCTGAATTAGAAAAATTAAGAAAAGAAGCATGTTAAAGACTAGATTTGTGTTTCAATTTTAAGAGAGTTTTTGAAATTGAATATATGCATTTTGGACAACATATAAATGAAATAAACTTGCACTCATATGAAGTAGAAAATCATTGGAACTTCTTATCGATATGCATGCGCTACTATTAGACATGATGGGTGCAAGCTTAAGGATTATATTGATAAAATTTACAACATTGAGAGATTCTTGCAACTATATGCTTGCTAATTGTTCTTTACTTTAGATTAGCATCATTACCTATAAGATGATTAGCATTTGTCTTTACCAATTTCATTTTAATATTGTTAATTTTTTGTAATTTTTTTGCTAACATTAGGTGAACATTTTAGCAAATTTTAAATAAAAATTAAGTTGCTGAAAGTGGAGCTTTCACAATTTACAACAAAGTTTGATAGACCAAAGAAGGCAAAAGTATGAAAAGATGTAGAGGAACTAACTAAAAAAAGACGGAGGTTTATAAATAATTTGAACAAGACAAGAGAGCATAGCATTAATCATACCAAATTAAACCAACCAATGTAATAATGTTAGTTATACATTGTCATAAGGGCAAAAGCCTCGAAAATTAAAGAGGACAAGAATGAATATATAATAAATTTTTGTGAGTAATTTTTATTTTAAGTGACTAAGTGAATATTTATGAACATAAATTACATTTTCATACTAACATTTTTATTTTTTTACAAAAGAAAGTAACATAAAACATGGTTGACAATATTTTTTAATGAGAACAAGCAACACAAGTCTTTGTTAGATGATAGAAAGTATTTTTATATCTTTTACACTTATCTTTTGTTATTTTAGATGACAAGTTACATATTTATATAGTACATGTTAAAATAGTATATTAATGTTTATGCTTCTAATATTTAATATTATGTTCTTTTAACGAGCGAGTAATGCAAGCTAATCGATATATACTTTACCATAAGCTTTTACATACTTGTGTGTATTATTTGCTTATGAATTAAACTCTTTTGTACTTTGACTTATTTTTCACTTCTTTCCAAAAGCACATAATTTTTATATTTATTTGTCCATTTTCAAAAAGTATTTAGGAGTGAATAAATCCATGTATAAGTTAAATTATATGGTTTAGTAATAATTATGTTATTTGAATTATATTCAAATATTGGGTCCATAATATACATATGATGTTCATATAAACATAATTTATTACGTAAATTATTTATTTAATAACTATAATTAACATAAAGGTTTTGTCAAGTAACTTATGGGAGTGGCATCCACTAGTCACTTGTCCTAGTTCTAGTTTGAATAAGTCTTAGTTGATTTGTGGCTAATTTAAGGGAACTTAGCACAAAATTGAGAAATTCATTAAGTTGAGTAATTTAACATAAGGCGAGCCTTTAATAAAGTTGTATAGATTTTTTTTTAATATTCCAACTTGTTAATAATAAATGGAAAACTAATGTGGATTGAAGGTGGCAACCTCATTAATTAAACTGACTAATATTAAATTAATTATAGAAAGTAAAGATCTCATGCTCATGATTCACTCAGCGCATCCACGTGAGTATATCAGGCAATGTCTTTTGTTAGTCTCTAGCTCACTTTGTTAATGAATGTAGCTACGTGAAAATGTTAGGCTAATTAAGCATGACCTCTATTTTTTACAAAACCGAGAATGCTTAAAGAACTTTTGGTAGCCCCGTAGATTTGAAATTTGACTTAATTGGATGCTAATTTTGTTACTTAAGGTCATTCTTTATTAATCATTATTTAAATAACACCTAACCTAGATCTACAAAGTCAGGAAGTAGGATTTTTTTCTTCTCTTTTTCACCGTGAAGTTCAGAGATTATTTTAAATTTTGTTATCAGGTAATAAATTTTACTTTGTAGACTATAATATTATTTTAATAAGATTTAAATTTTCAGAAACAGGAGAACAAATCTTTAGTTATAATTAACCAGTTTTTACAGTATTTCATTAAATCTCATCTACATATCAATATAAAGTATAGTTAAAATCAACTAAAAGAGGTTGGAACATCATTTTTGGCACCCAAGATCTAATACCAGGTAATGGACCAGAGAGACGCAGGCAATGTCAAGAGGTTAAATGGTGACATTATGAGACCCAGTTTGTCACTTCCCAACAGGTTATTAAATAGGTTGTCCCATTTCTAGTCTGACCATCAAGACAAGGACATCTTTTCGAAAGTAAGTTCATATGGTAAAGTTCAGGAGTTACTAGACTTATTATACATTTTCAAGATGATTCGAAACACCAACATCTGTGAAATGTGTCACCCAGTCCTGAGTAAGACTACAAACGAAAATCATAAATGCAATTGTAGCGATTTTTAATTGAACAAGTATTAATTATGGATTTATTATAATTAAGGTTAAGAAATTTAAATTTAATCCAAATTAAAAATAATAAAGAAATTCCATAAAGAATATGATTAAATGGATTAAAGTCCACGAGAAAGAATGAGTCATAATCAGTGTGATTGGTTATTAATTGGGCTCATGATGAGAGACTCGATTACCATAAATAACTACTAAGGTCTTCTACTATCTACTTAAGAAAGTTTGTAGACGTTCAGTTTCTCTGACTCATTAAGAGACCCATGTAATAAGAAAGTTATTAACGACATAAGGATATACAATTTTCGTAAAAGTTGATTTAAAAGTTTTAGGAGCTTATTTATCGTTCAAAGATTAGCAAAATTGATATTCTACACATTTTTCCCGTTTTAAGCAATGAAAGTAAAATGTGGAATTTGTGATGAAGATGACAGATATCAACATGGCCATGGTCAATGATAGGCCATTAGCACCTACTTCTATCAGCTTAGGTGCTAAGAAAGTAGAATTTATAGCTTGGGAAAGGTCAAATAGGATATGTTATTCGACCGTAAAGAGATCAACATCAGACCATTTGCTAAGTGAACTTCCAGAAACGAACATAGTAAAGGATTTCGTCAACAACATCTCACAAAGTCATAAGGTATCTTCTAATGTTGAAACAGATACCTTATTAAAGTAATTATATTCTATAAGATATACAGGAGTAGATGTAGTAAGAGAGTACATAATTAGGATAATCCACCTTCGGATTAAGCTAAGAGCGTAAAATATTTATATTTTGATGCTTGTGTAATTCACCAAGCTCTGAATACACTTTCATCAGAGTTTGATATTTTGGTTACCATATACAATTCTCATGATGAAGCTTAAGACATAAATGCATTGATCACCTATTGTGTTGCTAAAAAAGAGAAGCTAAAGAATACAACTCATATAGCCTCAATAGCAACTAAAGGGAAGACAAAGGTAAAGCCCCGTAAATTAGAAGAAATCCAAATTTCCTCCATATATAGATATTGGTCAACCTAGTGTTGCTAGAGGTCTTATGGATATTGTGAAGAGTATGTATTTGAGGTGTTTCTTCTGTAAGAAAAAGAAATATAAGAAGTTGGAATGCCGAAAATATAAAATATAAAAAAGTCAAAAGTTATTAGGTAACCATTAGCTTTGATGATACATAAGTCTAATATTGCTATAGTCACATTAAGTTCTTGATGGCTAGATAGTGAATCATCTAATCATGTTGTTTCCATAATGAAAGGATTCATACAAAAGAGAAAGTTGAACAGGGAGCAGGAAAAATTGCTGGTGACAATAACAAAGAAGTTGATGTAATCTCTATAGGGGATATTTGTTTGAACCTTGATATAAGGTTCAAGCTTGTATTTTACACTTTTTATATACCGTCTTCTAGACATAATTTTATTTTTATATATCTATTTTGAATAAAAAAAGATATAGTTTTGCAATTGAAAATTCTATTGTGAAATTATCTTTCAATGCAAAACATATTAGTATTGCCTTTTGTCATACAACTTATATAAAATGTGTCTTAACCCTAATGAGATATATACTTCTTCATATCTTGCCAAAAAGTAACTAGCAAGGGACCCCTAATAAAAGAGAAGTCATACATATTATGGTATAAAAGGTTAGTTCACATTTTCAGAGATAAAATTGAGAAAATGGCTAGGGATAACATTTTCTTAACTCTAGATTATGTTAATCTGGAAATATGTGATCACTGTTGTAGGGGTACGTTGACCAAAATAAAGAAAAAGAGTTCAACTCATACTTTTACCTTATTAGAACTCATACACACAAATATATGTAGACCTTATACAGTTGCATTATATAATTCAAGATTTTTTTGACATTTAGTTGATGACTATTGTTGTTATGTATATGTGTTCTTACATAAAAAAAAGTTCGAAGAACCTGAGAAATTTAAGATATTTAAGACTAAAGTTGAAAACCAAATGGGAAGGTCAATTAAGATTATCAAATTTGATTGTAAAAGTGAATATTATGACAAACATGAAATTTCAGGACCAAAAAAAGGTCCATTTACTAAATATATAAAATCATGTGAAATAATGGCTCAGTTCACTCTGCTAGGTAGTCCTGAGCAAAACAGTGTAGCTAAAAGGCATAATCTTACCTTAAAGGACATGATAGCTAAGATCAATGTAAAGTAGGACTAATTTACTAATTACTTTTACAGTGAAGCCATTAAGACTACCTTATATATACTTAATAGAGTCCTAAACAAATTAATTTTCAAAAACGCCTTTTGAAAAATGGAAGGGGTGGAAGCCTATGCTGTAACATCCTATCACTTGAATTAGGGTTAAAATGATGATTATTAAAGATTAATGAGAAATTAGGAAGCATAACGTATGTTTATACATAATGAGACATACACATACACGATATTATTGATCTTGCACATTACAATTATTTGTACATGCATTCATCGACATTTTCTGGGTATTATTAATTATTAAAAATGTAATTAAAATGTTGATTGTGAATTATCTGTGTTAAAATTTTATTTGAAATTATTAGTATTATTTCAAAATTTTTGGCGAATTTTAAGAAATTTCTGAAAATTTGGGATATTTTGGACTAGGAAAAAATATTAAAATATGGACCAATGATACTGTGACATGTGGACTAATGAATTATTGACATTTGGCATCATTCAATGTGTGACATTTGGTAGCTTACATAGAGGGCAAATAGGCATCTTGCATTGGAGACATGTGTTAAAGTTTAGTGAAGACACCTAGTAGCTTAGGTGTCAAGCCTTTATAAAGAA
>JANZXR010000003.1:7435642-7457354 GCA_027575705.1 Erythroxylum echinodendron
TTTGCGTATGGATAAGATTGAGTTGAAATTAGGTATACTTGAAAAATCTATCGATTAGAGATGATGAATTTTGAATAAGAATTGTAGTGACATATAAGTAAGATATGTTATGGTATAAAAGCATCAAAATGAATTAATAATGGTTAAGGTGTTTTCCATTAGATTTCGCCCATGTTATGATAATAAGCTCACCTTTTATGACCTCTGAGTTGGACTCTGAAAATAGGGTCCAACAAAATTCCTTCGTTTTCTTGACGAAATTAATTGTGCAAAATAGAACTGAAAGTGTACCTTTAAATAAATATGAGTTAATAAATTGAATGTGGATATCCAATGATTATTATGACTAGATTGATGATAAAAAACCCAGAATTGTCATGAACATACATTATGGATATTCAATATACATGAATGTGCATAAATGGATACATAATTGTGCAATATTGTGATATGTGAATGTATTGTGTGTATGGAGAAATGCATTGAACAACAACATCCAGATATTGTCGATACTTCAAGGCAATAGCTGTTTGGAGCATACAGTGAGTAACGTAAGATGGTCTCACCTTATTGTTTTGTACATTATTGAACTGTATTGCTATCTTATTGAACTGTACTGAATTGTGCTGATTGTGTACTGGATTCCAGAAAATATTTATTCGAGGCGTTTTGATGCATGAGAATGATATTGGAAGTGCTGATTAAATGTAAATGCGTTTGCCTAAATGATTTTCTGATTCTCAGCTGAAAAGTTAAATGCCGGACTTAGTTCGATGGTCACTGCTATGGTGATTGTTACTGTAATTGATACTGGGATTGATATACTATTAGATTACATGCAAATGAAAGTGATTAAATTTGATGACTAAATTGTGGCATGCACTTCATTCCAGTGTATGTAATATAAAGGAGTTGTGACTGGTGTTGCTACTGATACTATTACTGATAAAAGCTTTAAGCTCCCACATATGTGGTTCGAGCCTATGGCTCACTGTGATCAATGAGGCATAGATTGACTGACTGAGCTCGAAAATTTGGGATACTGTAAAAGCACACAGTCACAACAATATAAAAATGAATGCGAGTCTCATACATATCGTATCCACATATAATTTGAATTCATTGAAGGATTTGCAAAGCTGCGTGAATATCGTATATGATTGAACTGTTTTACTGAGAAATGATTTACCTGTGATAGTATATGATACTTGTTAAGTGGATTTGAACTATACGATTGCATGTTATAATTGATCTTGTTTACTGACATGAGTGAACCATCGAGGATGGTTACTTGCTGAGTTTGCAAAACTCATCAAAATTGTACCGTTGCTTTTCAGGTTCGAAAGTGAGACGACCCAGCTTCTAAGACTCTGTAGAAGCATATTTTGTACACATGTTATAGTCAGATTTGGCTTAAAGGTCGGTCAGCTAGGTTTGAGGCCATAGTTGTTTCTTTTGAGTTTATAGTATTCAATGTGTACTGAGTTGTTTATGTTCATAGGACAATGTTGTATAAATATGGTTGATATTGTACTATATGAAGCAATGTACATTATGGTTTTGTTATAATGTGATAACATTTTGGGTTTAGAAAATGTGTGATTGATGATTTAGTGTATGATGTCATTTTATGTACAGTGAAGGTGAGATAGTTAACATGTCATTTCTAACAGACATGTACACATGTATTTGATGGACACACGTGCATATGTCAGTTGAAAATGGGGTGTTACATATGCTCACTTATCTTCCTTTTATTTTTTTTTGGATATCCCCATCACTCTAGGGGATAAATATTTCACCACAGAGACAGAAGATCTAGAGTATTAGAATTACAAATAGCTAAATTTAAAGAGTGTAATTTCTATGGTAAGAGTGGCTCATCTCATATTGATGATGGTGGTCATTATATAAGGGAAGATAGTACAGTTATTTCTGTTGGAAAACCGGGTTGAAATCTGATCCTGACCACAGCGGAATAATTACGAAACTTTTTTGCAATCTTTGATTTCCCAAAAACTAAGATCTCTTTAATTCTATAAAATGATTAATACAAATTATAATAAAGCAAAAACTTAATTCGTATCTTATTCCGAAGCTTGATCTTTATCTAGTCGTATCTCTCGAACTGTTCCTAAAATCGATCCGTTTCAACTACCGTAGCTGCACAAATGTTCGGCCTCTAACAATATCTACAGAATTAGTTGAGAGAACTCTATAACTCTTACAGAGAAGGTTAAGCATGAAGTGCTAGCTTTGTAGAGCTTAAGCCTACTTATAATAAGCTTTGGACATTTTAGTAATTTAATTAAAATTAAATTCTAAATTTAATTAAACTTTAATTAGAATGACAAATAATTCTAATTAAATATCAATTATGCTCATATAAGATTCAATATCTTATATTGTTCCTTATTTATTAAATATATCATATTTAATCATAAAGTTTCTCAAACTTTACAATCAAGTCGAACTTGATTAAATTAACTTTGCTCTCTTCAACTCATTCTATATGTGAGACCCATTAGGTTCCCAAATATGTTGGCAATGATTATAAATTCTAATTCTAATTCATAATAAAAATTAGATAAATTAAAACTCATTTTAATTTACCTTTAATTCTCTACTTAAGCAATTTATAATCATAAATCAAGATTGACATCTAGCAACGCATTATGACCACCTAAATATTTAGGAATGCCAAAGTAGTTTTGACTAACCTTTCCATGCGTGATTTTTTCGTATAATTCAATCCTTTCATCATATAATGTTCCGATTAGACATAAAGTATGAAATTAATGTCTACTCTATTTTGAGTATAATCATATTAGTTCTCTGCCATTAGTTATCGATTCAATTAATGACATTTGTAAACTATTTACAAAGCATCATTTCACCTTGGCCAATGATTTCCTGAATCAATACTAATTGAGAACAACGAAACATTCTCCCTAATTACTTTAGGGTGATGAATCCTATCTTGATTACACAGTTACCTCTACATAGTTCATGCTACATTCAATGACTACCGATTAAACGACCCATGATTAAATAGATCATAAGTAGTATCAAAATATAGCAATCCCAATACAAGATAATTTGGATGACTTCAAGTCAAATGATCACTTATACAATCATCACAATGAGAACTCCATAGACATACAAGTAATGTTTCAAATAGATTTCCCGTATAGGGTCTATTCAGTGAACTTGTTCTCTAACAAGCACTCACACGTTTGCTTAAATATCTCTATATTTTAGCCTATAAAATTGACTACATCCTTCATAAAGAAAAACACAGCGTTTGTTAGTCTTTTTACGTTCTATTAATGTCCAATCTTAATAGTACGAAACATTTAGGAATAATATATAAATGCAATATGAATCTCATAATTATAATCTTATTATAATTTCATTTGCAATGTACAATTATTACATGGACTTTATCATATACATCTAAATATGTACAAGAGAAATAATGTATTTAAATAATTGTCACTAAACTACAAATAAAGCGATTAGCTGTAGGGCATAAACTAACAATTTGAGATCCATTACTCATATAACTAGAACTAGTGGACGAGGTCTCATACCAGTACAGTGACAGAAATCTATTCATGCACTAACTGAGGTTCCTAAATTACAAGTGCATACTGAACCAATTCTTCACTTCCTTTGGCGTTTTTGCTCATCGCGACACAGCCAACTGGTATCTCTCCTTCCTCATCATCGGGCAGCCTGCAATATGTCTGCATTATAGTTTCATCAAACATGATGTTCAGGGGCATATTAAAACTCAAGTAGTTGCCTTCCAATTCAATTTGAAGATTCCAATTTCTTTAGGAAAGTTTCCATTTTGGCTTATATATCGAAAACAATGTTATGTAAAAAGTAGCAATCTTGATCCAAATTGACTGAACTAGACAGTTCGCTCAGAGAGTGTGTAGTTATCCATCCTTGTCAATTGTCCCGGCAGTCTTTTCCTCATTATTAAAGGAGCTGGAAAATAATTAGTGAAAGCTGGCCGTAACTACTGCAATAGTTAGCATCATCACCGTGGCATATCAATGGTAGGTACAGATGATCAGTAATTTGTAATCAAAGTGTGCCTTCCATAACGCAATCTCACCAAGTAGTGTTCTTGGGCGGAGATCGGCCTGTGTTAGGATCAACAAAACTGGGAACGATACATCCTACTCGATTCTCTTTGCAATGCCATGTTCTTTACATTGGCCCCCAAGAATGAGAATTATGCAGCTACGATCAGTCAAGGGCCTGAGTTTGAACTCCTAACTATTGGCCTCTTAACCATTTGCAAACTAATTGGTAGAAGATTGGTGCAAATGTAACAATTCTTGCGTGAGTAATGCATTCAGAAATGGTCTCAATGTCAAATCACGACTTTGTGCTTGTTCTTGAATGTGGCATAACAAATACAGTGATGTCATGGGTATGCAAAAACGGAATCAGGTCAAGTGCGCAGCGCTGTCCCACCAATTCAGGTCTAGCCCTGAAGAGAGTGGAGCAAAGGTTAGCCATTAGATTTCAAAGAAATAACATTACACCTTTGGACATCCTTGTCGTGCCTGACAAGAATGTAAGTCCATACAGTTCTGTCTACATAACACACTCAGAGACGGATCTATTGCTTGCACTTTCAGCTGCCAATACAAGGCATCTGAAACACGTGTTTCGCTTAGTACAATGGCCGGGCTTCCAAACCGTTCACCTGTAATTTCAGGACAAAGACCGGTACAAACTATGGAACTTTTTTGTGATCATCTGCTCTGTAATTTCCAAGACAAAACGTTCACAGGAAGATGATCGTAAGTTCAAAAGATGACGACTATGTCAACCAACACGGAGCAATTAAGGTTCAAATTCTAGTATTCTTAGTACTTTCCAATGTACCGAATAAAAATTTGCACGATTTTATTGTCCATAGGTAATTTCACTTGTCATAATCAACTTACATCTGCTGCCTCCACTTGCTTCTTAATTTGTGATTCATGAGCTGCAGGGTTAGCACCAGTATAAACACCACCTCTACCCATCATTCCAAGTGCTATAATACCAAATTCAGCCGCATTTTGCGAGAATTACAACCACTAGATGTGCTTTCTCAGGCTTAGCATAACTTCTCAGTCACTGCCTCAAGAAACGCTAAATTGTCAGTGCACAATCCACTGCCTTGGATTACGAAATCCAGCAAGCGCACTTGATGCACTGGGACCATAACAGCTTCAGAAGATATGTTCATCGTATTCCAAATAAGGAAGAGTTGGTTTCCATGGCGAATAATGTCAATGCAGAGTTGAAGAGGTGAATATGGAATCGTGCTTTAGAGGGAGAAAAAATGGAAAAAGAATATGGTGGTCATGTTGTGTGGCATTACATGGAGTTGGAAAATTGATTAATTAGCAGAAAGTTACAAGCTTGTTGGATCCGATTATAGCAGAGGTTGGACTATCATCCAGCTACCTTGGATCAACCAGGACTTCCTAGTTGGGTTCAATTTGGTGATACTTTTTCCATGCCTGTAAATGGGTTTGCATTACAATTGACATTCTAATATTGGCCCACAAGGAAACCTGAAGAAACAACTGCTTAACAGGCGGCAAATCAGGTGATGTTGGTATGATTATTTATGGGAGTTGGCCTTTTTAATGGGAATGGCGAGTAAAGATCTTAGATCCCCAACGTTGGAGAGGAAAGAAAAGAAGGGGAATCTATGATGATGATCATGATAAGCCATGATGCAGCAGCACCATATAAATCAAAAGCTTCTCTTCCCTAGACAAAGATGAAATGATTACCCACCGCGTACCATTCCATTCCTCTTGGTTTTGACAAACCTAATCATCATGAAACCAAAAACCCCTTCCCTCTTACCATTTCCTTAAACTTTAGACTCTATCCGTTATCATTACTTTCTACTTTCCTTCCTTTTACCAAAGCCACCTCCCCTTCTCTCCCTTAATTACTCTCCGCACCACATATTAATTACTACTTAATTATCTTATTTGTTTGAGAGGAAGGTTTTTCTGGGGGAAAAAAAGGAACTAAAAGTTACCGTAAACAAAACAAATGGTAAATTACATTAACTTAAGAACCAATTTACCGTATAATGATGAGATGAAAATGATTTGGGAACACTAAAAGTTAGTCCGAGGTTGAAGCAACAACAATGTTACTGTTGTAATGCATGAGATCAAAGGCTGTGGTGGTTGTTCACATCTCATTTGCTGCAATGAAAGACTTTTGGATTGGGTTTCCTGCCTGCCCATGACAGTTTACCTGGAACTGCAATCAAACCGATCATTGGGCAGGAGTTATGGAAGGTTGTGTTAAGTAAGTAATTAAATAGACTTATGAACAGCAGTTTTGTCATTTAACTTCAGATATAGCTATGTTAGAAGCGCACAATACATGTTAATGTTAATGTCACCTATTGATACTAATCCACTCTCCTACGCTACGCAGGATCGGGATTTGGAAGGCTAACCTCTGCATCATCATTGCCCCTAACTCCCAACCCCAACCCCAACCTCACACTTAAAACTAATATGTATTTATGTTTGTCCTTTTGGACATAGAATATGAAGCAGATGATTGATCATTGTACGTCACCACACGGCAGGCCAACGTTGGTGGTGTACCCACTACCCATCCCACCCATCGCTGTTCTTTGGTGCTCCGCTCATATTCTCGCTCGGTTTTGTTGTTAACGCCTCTGGATGATCAGTTCGTAAATAAGACAAATACAAGTGGAAGATAAATAACTTCATCTACGTCTAAACCACACTCGTTAGAATCGAAATGTTTTGTCCATTGCTATCATAAATTTGATCCTTTGTGGAAAAAGAAAAGGCAGAGGGTGGAGGAGGATGTAATTATAGGCACTCATAGAAGGGCAAAAAAGGACATTCGAGTAAAAAGAACATGGAGTAGGTACTTCCGTAATTCTAACAAAACCATCATAAACCGGGAAAAAGTGGGGGGGACGATCATGTTCAGTTCATGCCGTGTGCGTGGAACGATGACAGAGAAAGAAATGACCTGGAGAAGTGTTAAGATTAAATCACGGCCGTTCATTCGTCAATGATGGCCCTAGTACCATAAAGAACAAAAAGGGTCAGCTGGTCCAAAAGAAGCCTTTGGGTTGGGTCTAGTCTTCTTGACCATATAAGCCTGCGTTCACACACACACGTGGAACGCTGGTCTTCTTAAAAAATAAAGATTCATTATTAAAAATTATGAATTTCATGTAATATGATTAATAGTTCATATGGTTAATTTAATTTATATTAAATAGAATAACAAATGTTTTATAATTTACAATTATAATAGATTAATCATTTTTAAATACAAATAAAAGGCAATTGTAGAATCTAGAAGAAAGGTAAGTTGTATCGGATTCGGATATGTAATCGAAAACAACATACTTTATGATGTTATTTTCACGTAACTTTCTCTTCGTTTTTGCCGACTATTACTACTTTGTTGAAATAACAAATTCAATTTATATTAAATTTTACATCGGAAAGGACAGATTAGAGTTACAATCACAACCAAAGGACAAAGTTGCGTGCAGAAGGGAATAATTACATTACATTAACATTAATAAAAAATGACGTGGCAAGGCACCAGTGGGCTGGTACACGGAGAGAGGGTGGGGAGGCCCACAAGAGACAAAGAGTCTGAGTCTGAGGTAAATTACATACTATTAAGAGGGAGAATGCTTTTAACTCATTTTACCTTCCTCTCTCTGTCTCTGTCTCTCTTGGGTGTGCTCTTCGGTCGGAGATTGGCCGGGGCTTGGAAGAGATAGAGGCGGCATCGGCGGCCTCAGGCGGAGGCTGGCACTTTTTGGGGCATGGAAGAGCTGGCCTTGCTCAGACAGCTTATTGGTCAGCTTCAAGACCTCTTCAATCTCTACGCTTCTTCTTCTTCTTCTTCTTCTTCTTCTTCTTCTTCTTCTTCTTCTTCTTCTTCTTACATCATTCACCAACCTTATATTGAGCTCCACCAACAATACCGACCCAACAGCAGGTGTCTCTTTCTCTCTATATATGTAGTGTTGGATCTCTTTTTACGTGTTTTGGCTATGTAAATTTCGTTTCTTATGCATTTTCACCTCATTTTCTATTGGGGGATTCCTCTTTCCGGCAGTCTCTCTTGTTACTTGTGTTGTGAATTCGGTGATTTCATCTAATTGTGTCTTTGATTTCGGTAAGTTCGGTGACTTAAAGAAGACTGTTTGTGTGTGTCTTATTTCTTTCTATTGCTGTCTTGTTTGACTTGCCAATGTGGTTATTGTACGTCGGATTGGATATCTTGTTTCTGCTTGGACAATTTGCTATGATTCCATTCGTGGGCATAACTGCTTTTTTTCCAGCGTACTTTTTCTCTCCTTTTTATCCGTTTTATGTGATAATGTTTGTCTAGAGTTGCTTTACTTTATCTCTGATTAATCTGTCATTTTCGTTATGGAGTTTGTTCCTTATAGCGTTTCAGCTTTGGTTAGTTTGATATGTTACCGTTTGCCTGGATGTTATTTTTGGTGGTTATTATCGATTTATTTCTTCTACTTCGCTGTTCTGGTTTTGACTTGATTCACTTTTGTTGTTTTTCTCCCTTACAAGAAAGCTTGTTTCTTTATAGCTTGGGAAGTGCTTTCATTCTGTAGTGGTCAACCAAAACTTTTTGACCGTTTGGCTTCCATGACTGATCAAATAGATTCCCTTGAATGATTAGCATTTGAAATGAACTAGGATGTTGGAGTTTTATTTCCAATTGAATTGATGGGTAAAACGAGTGTTGATGCACGGTGTAAAGGCTTGTTTACTGGCGTAAGGTGAGTCCTTAGATCGTATTTAGTTTTTTTAATCAAAAAAAAGGGAAAAGCAGAGGTTAAGGTAGTAGCCTACTGGTTGGCATGGTTGCGAAATCTCACCTGGTTGGGATGGGATTTTTGAAATGGGAAGGTTATTTGCTAATGCGTAACTCAATTTACACCCGGAAGAACTAAAAAAGAGATGGAGAGGTGGGAAATCATTTGAATTGGATAAACAATTTTTGAAGAAAAATGGGTAGAATCTGAAACAAACTTTATAGGTGGGATCAGGTGCAGGGAGAAAAGATGAAGACGAATCATCTGTTAGTTAGTTACGGAAAAAGAAGGCTGAGGGGTCATACGACTATGGATTATGATGTGACTGCAATCTGACCCTAGCTCTGGACCAAGAGAGATAGTTAATAATAGGTTATGATGTTATTAGTTCAGTTCTTCTGTTAATGTAGCAGACTGATAAGGAGATGATTTGAGATTATCTCTGGGACAAATTGAGATGGCTGGACTAAGTTGATTAATCTGAATCTGGTAAAGGCTTTTGTGTATACAGGTGCTTTCAACTTTTTAGGCATTTTTATGTAGATTCATGAAGCTAACCAATTGCTTTTCCAGAATTGCAGAATTGAAAACATAATAGCACTAATCCATTTCTTTGGCTAGCCATAGTGGATTGATGCAGGTTTGACAGTTGTAATGAGTAAAATAAGTTATTTAAGAGTAATATAAGTTTTATACCCACTACTTCCATTTTAATCCTTGGATATTATGCAAATATCAAACTCTTGCCCGAGGTGCTTGCTCTGTACAAGTTGTAATGAGTAATAAAAGTACTGTATCTACTTCTGCACCTTATTTATAGAATATAAATATATAGCTTTTTTTTTTTTTAACAGATGGTGCGTCCTTAATATTGATGATAGCCCTGCAGATGACTACTGTGATCTTCTAATGGCAGCTGGAAAATCTGGAAGTTTCTGGATGATGGAAACTTGCAAGCCTCCACCCTCCAAGAAATGTAGAAAGGAGCGTAACCGAGGAAAAATTACTGGCACCAGAGAGGTCCTGGATCAAGAAATATGGAAGGAATTTCCAGAAGACCTTTTTGAAGCCGTCATTGCCAGACTTCCTATCACTACATTTTTTCGTTTCCGTGTTGTTTGTCGAAAATGGAATTCCTTGCTGAACTCTCAGAGTTTCTCTCAACATTGTTCAGAAGTTATACATATCAATCCGTGGTTTTACACCATCACTCATGAAAATGTGAACTCAGGAGCCATGTACGACCCTTCCACAAAAAAATGGCATCACCCCGTAATTTCTTCTCTGCCAACTAAGGTGATTGTCTTGCCGGTTGCTTCAGCAGGGGGTCTAGTTTGCTTTCTTGACATCGGTCACCGGAACTTCTATATCTGCAACCCTCTGACTCAATCCTTTAAAGAGTTACCGGCCAGGTCAGTTAAAGTATGGTCTCGCATTGCTGTGGGAATGACCCTTAATGGGATCTCAACTAGTGAGGGTTACAAGATCTTATGGCTCGGGTGTGATGGGGAGTATGAAGTTTATGACTCCTTGCAGAACTCCTGGACTAGGCCAGGAAACATGCCCTCTCATATTAAGTTGCCGCTATCATTGAACTTCCGGTCACAAGCAGTTTCTGTTGACAGCACTCTATATTTCATGCGTTCAGATCCTGAAGGAATTGTGTCCTACGACATGGTTTTAGGGGTTTGGAAGCAGTATATAATACCAGCCCCACTTCATATCAGTGACCACACCCTTGCGGAGTGCGGTGGTCGGATCATGCTTGTGGGGTTGCTTACAAAGAATGCAGCTACCTGCGTGTGCATATGGGAACTGCAAAAAATGACTCTCTTGTGGAAGGAGGTTGACAGAATGCCAAATGTATGGTGCTTGGAATTTTATGGGAAGCACGTAAGAATGACTTGCTTGGGCAACAAAGGTTTGCTCATGCTATCATTGAGATCAAGACAGATGAACCGCCTGGTTACCTACAATGTGATGAATAGGGAGTGGCTCAAGGTTCCTGGTTGCTTGGTGCCGCGAGGGAGAAAGCGACAATGGATTGCATGTGGAACTGCTTTCTACCCTTGCCCTACGGCCATCGCTTGATTCATCGGTCATTTGTTTGTTCGTTGAGGCAGCATTGGCTTGGGAGTGAACATGATCTTCTGGTATTGGTGGTGGATGTTACTCATGTCTTCCGTTATTGGTGGTGGATTTTACTCTTGCTGTTAATTAGTCTCCACACTCAACTTACTTTGTTACTCCAACTCCATTTGGGGTTGATGATTGTTGGTTTCTGATTTTGTACAAACATGTCAGAAAATAACATCGAACTGGGAAAAGACTACGCTTGAAATGTAGTAGACTATTAGCTGTATTCCGTCCAACTGCGTATATATATTTTGTAAAGTAGGTCACACGATTTATAGATGTATGTTTGTTACAATGCCAACTTTAGGATTGGGACTGCAGGAAATCTATGAGCATCCCTTCCCACACTATGTAAATATCCCATCCAATTTCAGCTGGAAGGACACTGGATTCAAGTGATCTTAGGAAACATGTATTTTGGAAATATGGATTGGTATGTATTTTATCAACGGCAGCCAAGGCTTACCTTGTAATAGTTAAGAACTGGTCAATTTGTAAAACTACTTTCACATGATGATCCTGATGGCTAAAGGCCGTTCCAAGAAATGGACTCAGCCCAATCTCCCGGGAACTGAATCATATACAACGGATGAACATTGCAAAAAAAGTGATTTAAGCGGTGATGGGAAAGGACAATTTTATTCAAAAACTGGGTTCTTTAAGAACAACAGTGAACACAGATCTATTAAAAGTATTTCTTTTTCATCTTTCTACACAATAACACAGGACAAACATTCCCCGTGTGCACTCTTCTCTTAGGCCATGCCACCGCTTGTTGCTGTCCTGATTATCTGGAACAGAGCTGTGACAAACAATAAATTAGAACATACCAAGCCACCACCCAAAAAAAAATTTAAGAATTAAAAACTTTAAATCTGTCTCAGGTAACTACTTTCCACTATCATATATTGTTATTCTAGACAAAGCAAAACTACAAGAACATAATGACTTCTAAATTTGTACATCTAAATCATGAATTTGATTGAAAAACAAAGCTTTTAAAAAGATAATAGCTTTCATTAATTTTTACATTCAGTCCTCATTTTCCATTTCTAAACTCAAATTTAGAAACTCTTTTTCTAATCTTTAGATCTAATCCTTCTAACAGCTAATTCCTAGAGTTAAACAAAAACATCTTATAAACCAGAATTCATAAACGAATTATAAAACGCAGCAGTCTAAGACAGACTAACAAAAATATCCTATTCTTTCTCTATTGGCCTTAAAATTCGAGGATTAAGGCCTGGAAGATACGGAATTCAGCAATAAAGAGAATGAGGATAAACAGAAAGAACTTACAAGAACCAATGACAACAAAAACGAAGAAACCAAGCAGCACAGGGCCGACAGGATAGTCCTTTCCCTTCTTAGTGGTGGTGTCGGGAACAGCTCCTCTCTTCGTTATGTTCTTCTCGAACTTCTCCACCTTCCTATCAGCAAGTCGCCTTGACGTTGTCTAAAACCGCCCAATATAAAAAATCAGTTCGAATAAAAACCAAAATAACAACATTATAGGCATGAATTAACTGGTCAAATCCCATAATTATCTGACCCATAAAGAAACGGAAGTGCTCCGATCAGATCTGAAAAGATAAGAGCAAGAAAAAATACCATAGTTACGGGGGAGATCTGGTGGCCGGAGAAACTTGAAGCGCAGAAAGTGGAATGAGAAAATTACGGGCGATCTCTCTCCGAAGACGTCTCTCTCTAGAAAGCTCTCTTATCTCTTTCTGTCTCCCCCGCAACTGTTTATAATTCGATCTGCGATTATTCTTGTTAAAATCACTCCTTTTCCTTATTTATATAGCTGAGGAAGGTTTCACGATGGATTACCGAGGCGTTTACGTCACAGTCTTCGATCTCATTGGACCACGTCACGAATTTGTATACGTGGCTCTCTTGTATTGGATTTGTGTTTGCGCGTAGTTAAACGAGCTTGGTGGCTCGCCTTAGCAATGCCAGTGGGCGCACACTAGACTGCTAGGCTGGGGCTAATTGGGTAAAATAATAAAATTAATATTGTTCCCAGAATTTCTTTTTTTGAGTTTGAACGAGTCACAAAAATAATTTCTAAAAAAATATATAAAAACGTTGCATAAATTATAATAATATATAATATCGAGGATCATATAAAATATTTTATTAGAGAAGATTAATTAATGAAGAATTAATTTAATAATAATAATAATCTGATATCTCAATTTTTACAAAAAAGTATCAACACTCTTCCATTGTCGGCTTGTTTATGTTCATGTTCAACCAATCCACCAAAGTCCAATCGACTCCTTGACTTGACCATTTCTCTGACGCAGAAGAAGCTGTCACGTCGTTGAATTTCACTATACCAACCCAAACGACCAAATGAAATCAACGTTGTTCTTGAACCAGTCGTCCGTGCTTCAATCTACCGTATCCCTGACCCCAAATAGGCACGGACTTTTTAAGAAAATTTAGAAGATTAAACGTACTTCATTTCATTCCTGAATACTTCTTCACAGCACCAATCTGTTCCAGCAATTGTATACTATGTTCATTATCATAGGTTGGTAAAGATGACCAAAAGCAAGCTGGATCTGAAGGAAATCCCCCAAGACTGAATTTCAGGACTTCATTTGGTACATTAAAAGCTGTCAAGTCTTAATCTTACTTGAGACTACCCGCCCAAATCTCTTCGTTGGAGGGTGACAGTAACAATCATCATAAAGCCAATCTTCTAATCATTTGATTCAATTTTTACAAAGCCATGGCTGTTCTTGCATATTCAACACAACGGAAAATTCAAGTGGCAGGTGGCAGATAGTATAGAAGAAAATAAACAAAGATTAAAAACCAGTAATAATTAATCCTGAAAAAGTATTTAGTACATGAGAACACTTGACTGTATGGATGAAACACCTAAAACCTTACAACATGTTTCAAGCAGAAATTGTAATCACCTCGTTATCTTGCACTAATATCAGTTACCAATCAGAGTAAAGAAAAGTACTTTGTCTGACAATTACGAACATGCAATCTCAGCAGTCTACTAATCCCCAAGAGAAAATTGAGGTGGTGAAATAATGTTGAAAAGAAGAAGCATAGCTTGTGACTAAAAAAATATATATTACTCGCCCGAGTTTTGAAGGCCTTTACTATTTGTAATTTGTCCTTGAAAGTTGAAACAGCTTCAGCTATGTAGACTGTAGTCAGGATTATAATGAAACTTCCCCCCATTTCCAACCCAAAACTGCTGCCAATCAGTCTTGACTCAAGTGTGTTGAATCAGCTTCAGATGAATACACTAAGTTGAAGGATTAACTCATTTAAAACCGACAAAACAAATCTCAACTAGCTATCCTTTCTATTGAATGTTCAATATCCTCCTTTGATTTTGTGGTTTCTTCTGCAGATTTTACTTCATTAGCTTCAAAATTATCTTTCTCATTGTCCGTACATTTTTCAGATTCTGTTACTCTCTCATTGACATTTTCAAGGTCATCCACTACCTTTTCTTCTTTCGAATTCGACTCACCCTCCATTTTCTCCTCTTCCTTCACATCTATGACTACATGAAGAAGATCTGATGGAATGGCTGCCGGGTCCAGCTCCCAGCAACCTTTTGGAGCATTTGGACCTTCTTCACCTGTAAGCAAGTATGATGGAACATGATGTGAAAAACGAAACATCTCTTCCCTTGGAATCCTCCGTACTTCCCTGGAATCCAAATGCTGGTGAAACACTGTCTTGAAGCCAGCAACTTTTACAAGGGGTATAACAGTTACACCATGTTCTTCACTATAGTCTTCAACTACTTCCACCATGTCATACTTGTGTATCACCTCATCAGTTGTCAGCTCATTCCAATCAGGGGACCAGTTTCGATAGAGAGCCCAAACGTCCCCCTTCCTGGGGTATATGCGAATTACACCTCGTGTGCCCTTTGTCCATCTAACCTTGTGCGAAAAAGAATTAAACAAGCTATAAATCTCATATCTCCCTACTCTGAAGTCACCACAACTTTTGGGGAAGCCAGAACCGACCCAGTTTAGTGGGCCCAGCTCATTGTTTCCTTTTGAAGTAAGCCAACTAATCTTCATCTTGAATGGATTCAAAGAAATTATACTATGAATCATGGCATAATACCGGGGCATCCCATCATTATCATCATATGCAGCCCATATCTGGTTTCCGTTGAAACATGTCTCTGTTCGGTCCTTATCAAAATCATGAAAATCCGGATCTGGAACATTTATAATCATTGATTCCCGTGGTTCTGCATCTACTTTAGTATCAGAAGTGCCAGAAGAAGACTTGTTGCCATCAAATCCATTGCTTGTCTTCATCGGCTGATCAAAATCACTTTGATTAGGCAGAAGAGAGTTTGTTGACGATTTTTGCACTCCATCATTTGTTTTCTTGTTCACCATATACTCTTTGGTTGTTGAGTTAATTGCACTAGCCAAGTCCCACTCCTTTAGCTGCTCACGGATTCCTTTCTTAGCCTTCTCCACCAGCACTGTTTGAATTCCAAATTGTGACAAATCCCTTGAGCCATATGGCCTGGTGATTCCATTCACCCTAACTGAATCAAAATTATCCAGTTTAATTCCAGGTCCAGTAGATGTGCCAACCCCTCCAGATCCCGTTCCCATTTGATATGCAACATCACTCCTGTAGCTCCTCACATCAATGTCTTCCATGCCTCTTCTTCTCTTTGCAGAATTAGATTGCCCACTAGAAGATACACTACCATCCCTTTTGGAGGATTGATTCTTCCACTTGAGAGCCTCCTCTCTTGTTGTTGCAGTATGAGTAGCAGTTGTCGCATTGCCTGTTCCAGAGAACAGACCCCATTGGAAATTGGACTGATTAAGTGAATCTTGACCATTGAAACCCCCCGCACCCGACATTGAAGAGGCTGAACCATTTCTTCCTGAATTCAATGATTTTTCACTAGAAGTTTGATGACCCATATTCTGCTGCTGACATGAGAAACTCCAAGGTGATGGTTTTGCATTACTTGAATATGGCGGGGTTGTTTCAACAGCTAAAAAAGGTTCATGACAATTGGGACAGAGGAGATTATGATTAAGATATACCCTAAGGTATTCATATTGCATCTTGCATCTATGGCAAACAGTCCAAAATGTATTTGGCTTTGACTTGTGAGATGAAACTGGAGTCGTAGAATGAGTACTGCGAGGAGTACTCTTATGTGTCTTCACATTTTGTTTAGGGACATTGTAGAAAACATTGGACCGAGGTGCTGCAGATGGACCTCCGGCTGGAGTTGAAGCCTTCTGAAACATTTTAGCGTCTGTAGTCTTCTGAAACATTTTAGTGTTCCTCTTTTGATCATAGGCTAATCTCTTGGTCTTATCAGACAATAAACTCCATGCCTCTGAGATAAGCTTAAAAGCACCATCAGCTCCTACAGACTTATTTTTATCAGGGTGAAGCATCAAAACTAACTTCCTATACTGTTTCCGCACGGTCTCATCATCAGACTGTGGATTTACACCTAGTACCCCGTACCAATCAGCTTCTCCATTTACCTTGTTTTCACCAGACAGATACACATCAAAGGTCGCTATCATTTGAGTAATTCCTTCAAGCGCAGGAAATAAATTCTGGGCCTTCAAAGCAAATTTCTTAGCCCCTGCTAAGTCCTTGGCAGAGAACTTCTTCTCAGCAATCTCTTTTGCCCTGAAGGCCTCATCTTTATTACATTCCATTTCCCTCTACTAAATTATTCTCCTCTTTTTATAGTTCCTTCTTCTTAATTGTCCAGGATCTTTATGCCAGGACGGCAGTTTAAAGAGGCTATTCAATACTGCACCTCAACGTCTTCTCATGCTTCAGAACATGAGTTATCATCAAAGGTCATACATTATCTACACCAAAAAAAAAAAAAGAAAAAAGTTAGAGAAATAACCCAACACTGACAATGGCAGAAGTATAAAATGACCAAAAAAAAGAAACGTGCAAACACCAATAAAAACTCCATAATAGAGAATATGGACATATAAAAGAAAACAGAAGTGCCAGAAACAAGCCTTTAAGTGTGTGAAACCCGTCATGTTTTTCACTCCCACTCGGAAAGGTTTTTCAAGTCCTCTATTTAAGACCGAACCAATATCAAATCTGTAATAAAAATATTTGAAAAAAGAAACCAGACATAAAAACACATTACTACTGTCTTTTCAGTGAACCTCCTACATTACTGTAAGGCAAACAATAGACAAAATCTTGAGGGGCATTGAAGACTCCAGCAAAACACAAGTACACACCCGACAGTCAACTAAAAACGGAAATTCAGTACTAAATCGGGTTTGACTTACGTCAAGAAAAGGGACAGAAACACCTGAAATTGACCGATCGAAGACCCACAAATTTTTAAGATAAGGGAATTGGAATCAAGTCCAAAAACCATCGAGCGAAGTGCGAAAATGAATCAAATAAAGTATAACCCAGAGTCGGGGGAGAGTGTAAATACCTAATTATATGGTGTGTGGAAGCTCATTGGAGCATTGAATCGGAGAGACACCATGGACAAACCTCCATCACCGGGTTTTTTCTTTTTATGCCCCTGCTTTCTTCAGCAAATCCGAAAAAAAACCCCAAATTTCTGGACCTTTGTGAAAATCTCTCAATAACCCTGATTGGCCTTGGCTATTGGAAACTGGGGCATGGGCATGGGCACGGGCACTTTATTGTCTTGCGAACATTTTTAGACCAGCCTTAACCCAACCTCACTTTCTTTTTTTATTAAGAATTCCTAACTATGGTTACTTTTTAGCTCTAGCAATGGGTTGGGATTATTGAAAATAAATATTGTGATGAATTGAAATATTAAATATTAAATATCATTATTGCCGAAGTAATATACATTTTAAACTACCTTTTACCTATATCATTAAATTAATGTCTTATATTAAAATAAATATGATATATGATAATATATAAATTTATTGCAAAATACCTAGAGCCTCTAATCATTATAGACATTTCATAAAGAAAATCATACCGTATAAATTAAGTAACAATAATATTTGATTATTTCATTACGAAAATTTGATATTTTAGTTTATAATTTTGAAATTTAGTTTTAACTTCAATTTTAAATGTTTAATATATAAATTGTATCGAATATATTTCGATATTAGCTTTATTAGTGATTATTGTTAGTTTAGATGACATAATTGAGTTATTTAATTAATTTTTATATGCGCATGATTTTAATTAAAAAATTCATCTTTTGTTGACCCTTCTTTGTTCCTCTCTACTTCAAACCTTTATTTCAATTCCGGTACAAATGATTTTTAATTACGAGTCTTATAGCAAATTTGTTATTATTTTCTAACAAAATTTTCGTTAACAGTTCATCAAATTAATAGAACTTCAATAGCGATTGTATCAAAATAATCCTGTCGGTACAAAACTTTTGAGGGATGCCAAATTTAGGTATCTTATTCAAAGTTGTGAATTCTGTACTGGAATTGATACCGAATTAAATTCTGGTACAATATTGTACCGGTACAGGTCAATATTGGTTACTGTTTTGGGTAATTTTTAAAATTTATTAAATAGTCTCTGAAATTTTATAAATTTTGCAAAATAGTTCATTGGTATATTATATAATTATATACTATATACTTTACAAGTTTACATCAAACTTGTTTCTAAAAATCATAATAATAAATAATAATCACAATTAATAATTTAATATAAAATAACAATATTTTTTAAATATTTCAAATATAAATAATAATTTCAATTAATATTGAAAATAGACCATCATTATAATACAAATATAAAAATAAGAATAATACAAAGTATTTAAAATATTACAATAATACAATTACAATTTTATCATTTTAATAAATAATAATTACATCAAAACATCCAATAAAAAGAACAATAAATATCTTTAACTATTACAATTTCATCATGACGAGGAAACAATGAAGTTGATGTTAAACCTGAAATAAAAACATTTACAATTACATCACATATGTAGAATTTAACATAAACTGATAAACATCAAATATAAGTAAAATTAAAAGAAGAGAAAAAAATGACCTGGAACAAAATTCAATCGTCAATGGGAGGATATCCGGTATAACTGCACTGACCCCAGTTATTATTTGGTACAAAATCTTCATCATTGAGAGTAGTTTCATCATCATTATCATTCAAATTTAATGCGCCAAATGACATGTCAATGCTTTCCCATCAAATATTATCTTTCAAGTCATTGACATCTACCAAATTCGATTTTTCAAAAACTCAATCCGTCAAAAGATCGACGTTATCAATAGAAATTGGATCTGTTGAACTATTTGTACTATTAAGACTCCTAGTAAATAATAAAATTTAATTATTAGAAAATTATAAGAAATTATATCAAAAATAGTAATGATAATAACATATCTTTCCCAACAATTCTCAAGAATTCACATTTCTAACAATCACAAAACATGCATAAAATAATTTCCAATTTCAATAATTCCCAAAATTTGCATTTCCAACAATCACAAAGCATACATAAAACAATTTCCAATTCCCAACAATTCACATTTCCAACAATCACAAAACATTCATAAAATAATTTTCAATTCCAACAATTTCCAACAATTCTCATTTCCAACAATCACAAAACATTCATAAAATAATTTTCAATTCCAAACAATTCCCAACAATTCACATTTCCAAACATGCATCAAACAATTTACAATTTCCAATAATTCACATTTCCAACAATCATAAAGCATTCATAAAATAATTTCTAATTCCAATAATTCCTAACAATTCACATTTCCAACAATCACAAAATAAGCATAAAACAATTTCCAATTCCCAAAAATTCACATTTCCAACAATCACAAAATATTCATAAAACAATTTCCAATTCCCAACAATTCTCATTTCCAACAATGACAAAACATTCATTAAATAATTTGCAATTACAACAATTCCCAACAATTTATATTTCCGTCAATCACAAAACATTCATAAAATAATTTACAATTACAACAAGTCTCAACAATTCACATTTCCAACAATCACAAAACATGAATAAAACAATTTCCAATTCCAACAATTCCTAACAGTTTACATTTTCAACAATCACAAAACATTCATAAAATAATTTTCAATTTCAACAATTCTCAACAATTCACATTTTCAAATTTTCAATTCCAACAATTCCCAACAATTCACATTTCCAACAATCACAGAAAAGGGATATAATTTAATTATTATAAAATTATAAGAAATTATATCGAAATTAATAATGATAATAACATACCTTTTTCGAAGCTTTAAATTGCATCGAACAAAAACCAAGTCATTCAACCTCTTATGCTCCAATCTGTTCCTTTTTTTGAAGTGAATAAATTCAAATGTGCTCCAGTTTCATTCACAACCTGTTACACTCACACATTGACTTAAAATCTGAATTGCGAACTTTTTCAATTCTGAAACACTATTTCTGAATTGATCCCACCAAGAAACTATCAATTATAAGATAACAAAAGTAGCGTTATACACAAAATAAAGTGATAATTCATTTTCAAAAAATAAGAAAACAGAAATAACTAATACCTAGAAAAAGTTTTCCTCTTTTTCGAATAGCAATCGACATTCCAAAATCTCCATAAGACAACTTATAAAGCTCTATTTGTGAGCTTAAGAGATCTTGCATCGCGTTAGTGTTAACTATTGTTGTAATAGTTAAACGCATTTCTCTATTAACTTTAGCTTGCTTACTAAGATCCAGTCTAAAATAAGCACTAGGATTCAAAAATGCCCCAACTGTAAATAATGGAGAAGAAAGTTGTCATTCCCTTCTCTCATTAATGATTGAAAGAAATGGTGTGTACAAAGAAGACCTATGTTTCATATTGGCCTTGATTGCTTCCGTCGCTTTGTCTATGGCATCAAAAATATAACCTATTGTTGGCTTTTCTTCACTATCAGCCAAGCGAAGCACCCTCACCAAAGGCTCACAAATTGACATTGAGACCAAAATTCTCTATTTTCTCGTATAATATTACAAACCTCCACTCCAGCATTAGACCTAGCATGCTGAGATGCAATCCACTTATCAGTTGTAAACATTTGTCTTAACTCTTTCTTCAGCGAAATAAAAGACTGAAGTGATAAGAAATTTGTTGCAAATCTTGTCACAACAGGACAACAAAAATTCCTACCATTGATAAATTCCTTTCTCATCAAATTCAACATCCATGCACGATTATAAATGAACTTTGTCACCTTTTTAGCTTTTTGTATAGTCTCATCAACAACAGGAAAATACCTAGGATCTCCTATATTCTCTAGCATTAGTTCAATGCAGTGTGCAACACAAGGAGTCCAAAAAAAAGAATTATAAGTATTCTGCAATCTTTTCCCTGCCGCTTTATAAATGAAATCATCGTTAGTAATAAACTGAACAATGTTTTATGGCCCTGCTTTATTCATAACTTCATCAAATATCCCAAACAAAGTCTCAGTATTTCTGTAACATCCCCTCACTTATGGGAAGGGGTAAATTGGCAATTTGGCACGGGTTAGGAGTGTTTACTATGGCATTGACATTTTCATGCATTCATATATACACATAAATAGTAAATAGTGAATTTTTGCACATGTAAATGTTTGTACATGCATTCATGACATTTTCCCGGTTTAAGTGTGAAT
>JANZXR010000003.1:7475628-7489495 GCA_027575705.1 Erythroxylum echinodendron
GCCAATTCTCTCCCCATGCAGCTAGGCTGCCCCAAAAGTTATTACATCACCCGTACCCCTCTCTTTGCAAAACTTTCTCTAAATACTTTCTAACCGTTTCTCCTTTTGTCTGACCAACTCGCTCCTGCCAAGTGTCCCTTCTGCTAACAACCCAATATTCTCTATATCAGCCATATTGAATCCCCTGTTTCTCTTCCTATGCTTACGAGTATAGACCTTACTCATTAGAGGCCTATCAATAAATTTAAATCTTATTATACAAAAAATTCTCTACATCCTAAACAACTAGGATAGCATATATAAAATAGAATAATATATTTAACTTATTATTATTTTTTATTTAATTAGGATTCCTATCATAATTTAAATTTCGGCTCTTATCTTTGATGTCAACTTAATTCTCAATCCTTATTACACCAAATTAAGGCTTGTGGTTGACTAATTTTTTCTCTTTTATTTTTTTCTATATACTTTAAGCACTTTTGCATCAATTTTTCCCCCCTTGTTCGAAATCTTTTTCAATGTAGAATATGATAAATATTGATTATATTAATTTGGATTTAATTTTTGAAATTTAGATTCTAAAATCCAATTACTGTTAGAAATTAGTCTTCCTTTTCATTTGACAAGAAATTGTCGATATTTTCTATCACCTGTGCTACAATTCGTTCATCAAAAACATCCTCTATCTCCTCTGTAAGATAACTTTTCTTGTGGGAGTTTTGACTTTCAGGGAGTGTATGTCAAGATTGTCTAGCCTCTCTAAAATTGGTTGAACATGTTTCCTTATAGGAGTTGTTACTTATAAGTTGGTTTTTGGAAAACTTTGTGAACGAGGATCATTAATTCCCAATTTCTTTGCAATATTCAAAAGTATTTCATCTTGCTCTAGGTCGCTAAATATTCTTCTATACACCCTTGACGTGTTGTCATTATGAACCAAAGTTTTGATACCAAATTGATGTAGAACAAATAGAAGAAATATTAACTAGCAGCTACTAATTACAAAATTAGGACACATGACTGATGTTAGGCTGCTAGATTAGGACTGAATTTCAGTTAAGAATGCTGAAATTTTAGTTTGGTATAGTTAGTGTTTTAGGGTTTGATTACTGGAAATTTAGGCTTAGAATCTAAGGATTTAATATAGTTGGAATTTAAGTTTAAGATGACTAGAATTTAGGTTAAGTTTGCTGAAATTTTGTGAATACAAACAATGGAGAGTAAGAAATTAGGAATCACTCCTAGAAGAAAGCATCATTCTTTCTCGGTGAAAAGTCAATTTTGTAGAAAATTTTGATTTTTTTTTTATTGAAGAACTAAATAAACACATATGTAAATAATTTTTTATAATCCTTATTTTAGTAGGAAATGGGTTGCTAACCAATTTTAATTCTGTTTTAAAAAATATTTTATGTCATAAATAATTAGGATAACATATCTGAAATAGAATAATATATTTAACTTACTACTACTTCCCATTTAATAAGGATTTCTGATATAATCTAAATCTCAGCCTTTATCTTTGATGCAACTTAATTATCAATCCTCATTCCACCAAATTAAGGTTTGTGGTTGACTTTAAGCTCTTTTGCATCATGTAGGTACCTTGGAGGAGTCTTTGATATCGAGTCCCTTGTTGAAAAGTTACTTCAACAGCTTGCGAGTAAACAAACGATTTTGGTCAATGTATACGACACCACCAATCAGTCTCAACCAATTAGCATGTATGGTTCAAATGTCTCGAATGATGGGTTGGAACGTGTCAGCACACTTAACTTTGGAGACCCATTTAGGAAGCATGAGATGCGTTGCAGGTAATTAATATTTTGAACTAATTTGTCTTTAATATTACTATTCACCATACCAACTAAACCAAACATGGTAACTGTGTAGTTGTTTGCTGTTTCCATGATAAGAAGTTTTCTTATGAGAGAATAACTAAAGCATTTCAATGCTCTAAATGAAATTTAGTACAAATGTATAAATTAATGCGGTCCTTAATTTTTGGATTTTAGATTTAAGCAAAAACCTCCATTACCATGGTTGGCAATAACAACTGCAATTGGCATTCTTGTCATTGCATTGCTTGTGGGTTATATATTCTATGCAACTATGAATCGAATTGCCAAAGTTGAAGATGACTATCGTGAGATGATGGAGCTCAAAAAACGAGCGGAAGCAGCTGATGTTGCAAAATCACAGGTATTTTATATCTTTACTTGCATAAAACTTCTTTAGGCTTTTAATTATGACATGCAGTTTAAAGAAATTGTCCTTATTGCAGTTTCTTGCTACGGTTTCTCATGAGATCAGAACTCCAATGAATGGTGTTCTTGGTAAGTTTTGAAGATGTACTTAGTATGTTCAACTTGTAGCTATTACTTCACCTATTGACAATGTCAAATTTGCTCGATCATGATGTGACTATGTTCAATTTCAGGGATGCTAAATATGCTTATGGATTCAGATCTAGATGGAACACAACAGGATCATGTTAAAACTGCCCAAGCTAGTGGAAAAGCTCTTGTTTCAATTATAAATGAGGTTTTGGATCAGGCAAAAATCGAATCTGGCAAGCTAGAACTTGAACTTTTGTTGTTTGATCTACGGGCAATTTTGGATGAAGTCTTGTCACTCTTTTCTGACGAGTCTCAGGAAAAAGGACTTGAGGTACAGCGAACTTTAACAACTATTATTCCTTCTTTGCCCTTGTTTTAGCAAACTACTTTTTGGGATGTGGTGCTTATATTTGATTGTTTCATAACTCTATTCTTGCATTTGTATGATCAACTTGTTGGGAAGAGCAGTTGGCAGTATACATCTCTGATAAGGTTCCGGAAATGCTAATTGGTGATCGAGGGAGATTTCGACAAATCATCACCAATCTCATGAGTAATTCCATTAAAGTAAGTCTTTGATTTGCTATTTACAACATTCTTTGGATATTAATAACTTATATTTGAAAGTTGTTGAGCAACATTTGGAATCACACACAACTGCAAAAAAATTCTCTCCATTTTGCGCTAATGTAAGAGGAAATATGATCCGTCTTAAAAAGAAATTAAACTTCTACTTGACAAGAACAAGATTTGATAATGTCATACAGTGTACTGTGCATTTTGTGAAGCTTTTGCTTTTGGTAGTACTGTCCAGATTGGCTGGTTAATTATGTACAAATTAGCACCGTTACCTTCTTGCTATATGCCAGATGATTTTACTTTTTTCTCGTGACTTAAAATATTTTTATATGAAAAAGTGTGAAAATTATCTAGTCTTTATCTTCACCTTGTTGGTGTTTAGTGTGAAGAGTACTGGACAGTAACTAATTTGTACCAAATCTAACTTGCTTGCTATTTTCTTTTTTAATTAAAGTTGTAAGCACTTCTTCGCCAATAAGAAATGTGCTTCTTTTTCCTTCCTGTTCTTTTTGACAGTTCACAGAAAAAGGACACATCTTTGTCACTGTCCATCTTGTCGAAGAGGTCATTGAGTGGATAGAACCTTCCCCTGGGAACACCTTGAGTGGTTTGCCGGTTGTAGATAGACGACAAAGTTGGGAAGGATTTAGAACTTTCAGTAAAGAGGGATCAAATAATACTCTCTTGTCAACCTCTGAATTCATCAATCTAATTGTTTCGGTGGAGGATACAGGAGTAGGGATTCCTTTGGAAGCCCAATCTCGTGTTTTTACTCCTTTTATGCAAGTTGGTCCTTATCTTTCCCGAATAGGGGGCACTGGTATTGGTTTAAGCATAAGCAAGCATCTGGTTGGCCTTATGAATGGAGAAATTGGGTTTGTAAGTACCCCAAAGATTGGATCAACGTTTACATTTACTGCTGTCTTTACCAATGGCAGCTCCAGTTCAAATGAGTGCAGAAGTCAAAAATTGAATAAACAATCTAGTAGCATTTCTTCAGAATTCCAGGGAAGGATTGCGTTAATTGTGGATCCAAGACCTGTCAGGTCCGAGGTTTCAAGGTATCATATCCAACGGCTTGGGATTAACGTTGAAGTGGCTTGTGACCTGAATCAATGTTTATCCATTGTAACAAGTGGAAATAAAGTTTTTGACTTGATCCTTGTAGAGCATGAAGTTTGGGATAGGGATTTAAATTGCTCTTCCTCTTTTGTTGATAATTTGAAGAAAATAAAAAGTGTTCCTAAACTCTTCCTTCTAGCTAATTCTATAAGTTCTTCGGATGAACCAGCAACATCTGGTGTCTATACTCCAAGTATTCTTAAGAAGCCTTTGAGGGCAAGTATGCTGGCTGCATCTTTACAGCGAGCAATGGGTATCAGGAACAAGAAGAATCCCCGCAATGGTTTGTCTCTGTGCAACCTTCTTCGTGGAAGAAAAATTCTCATTGTAGATGACAACAATGTGAACTTGAAAGTTGCTGCTGGTGCTTTGAAAAAGTATGGAGCTGAAGTGGTATGCGCTGAGAGTGGGGAAAAAGCAATACAACTGCTTAAGCCACCCCATCAGTTTGATGCGTGCTTCATGGATATCCAAATGCCTGAGATGGATGGGTATGTTACAATTCATCTTTTACAAAATGGTTCCCTGTGAGCCTTGATCGTAAATCTTTGCTTGTCTGCTTGCTTTAAAGTTTGTCAGTGTATCAATCATAGCCTTCCATTTATCTGACCCAGCTTCTTGGGCTTCTTTTACTGCCTCTTTTCAGATTTGAAGCTACAAGGAGAATTAGGGAGGAAGAGTGGAATGTAAATAGCCTTACTCAAAATGCAAATATGTCGATTGAATCCTATAGTAATGTTTCAAATTGGCATATTCCGATTCTGGCTATGACTGCGGATGTGATTCAGGCCACTCATGAGATCTGCCAAAAATGTGACATGGATGGATATGTTTCAAAACCATTTGAGCCTGAACAACTCTATCGAGAAGTTTCACGTATTTTTGACTCAGCTTCGAATACCAATTTGTAGACAGTTTTAATAGATGGTGTATTGAAGATAAGCAAGCTCCGGCCCTTGGTTCTCCAGTGCAACTTGGAGTGCGTGAATGAGTTGAGCATTTACCATGAGTGTGAGTATCACATTGTTACATCGATTATGGCATCAGTAGCCTTAACATGTTCCAAGTTATTTGTTTGGCTGAAATTGCCTGTGCATTTCTTATGCTTATGATTATCCAGCACTCTGGGACCTAACGTTTTGATGTGCTTGTCATCCAACAGGAAGCTGATTGTTTTATGGGAGAGAGTGTATATAGAAGCCGTAATCGATTGGTGGGGCCTGAGTTTTGATTTGATTGTTTTAGGGTCCATTTTATCATTGTAAAGTTGGATCTCAGTCCCAATTCCAAACAATATCCCTTGGTTGGTTTTGTAAGATCCATGTGTAGAGGCAAAGTTCTTAGAATAGGAAATCATCCAAATTCAATTACCACTTGCAGGTGGATGCAGAGAATCCATCTAGTTTAAGCATTCTGTAGAAGCTCCGTTAATTCCATGCAGTAATAAATTGATAATAGTTTCAGAAAGAACTTTTTTCTGACGTTTATCGTTTGTACCATAGACATAGATATATAGATAGATAGATTCAGTGAAAAGGGTATGGCAGCAGAGACAGACAGTTGTGTAAATTCTATGAATAAAAGTTTTAAGTTTGTGTAGCTCTTATTCTATTCTTCTCAGTTTTGCTGTATCGGGGACTTTATATAATGCTTCCGAGTAATTTCATTTTATGCATTTTGGGGGTCAAGTGTTATTCTGGCAGCTTGAGCCCAGGAATGACGTAACGTTAATACGCTGCCAATCATCTCTCTTAACTAGTTCTAGTTCATACCAAAGTCGTGCTATTATCAGTGTTTTTTAAGAATTTAAGTCATCACTGGTGCAAAAAGTCGATATGTCCGAGTGGTTAAGGAGACAGACTTGAAATCTGTTGGGCTTCGCCCGCGCAGGTTCGAACCCTGCCGTCGACGATTGGGGCATTTAAAATTTTTATGAAATTAACCCAAAAAAATAAAGTAGTCCCTTTTCCTTTTTTTAAGTTCCAAAACAATCATATTAAGAGCTGGCTTAGCGAGTTGGTTGGTGGCGTGGCGTAGATTATAAGCTGTGAAAGTGAAACAAACCAAAAACCTCAAGAACTCACTCTTTCTTGTTCTTGTAATGGATCCAGACGCAGTAGCCAAGGCCTTTGTAGAGCACTACTACTCTACTTTCGATGCCAACCGCGCCGGATTAGCCAACCTATACCAAGAGGGTTCCATGCTTACCTTCGAGGGCCAAAAGGTTCAAGGCGCTCAAAACATCGTCGCTAAGCTCACCAGTCTTCCTTTTCAACAGTGCCAACACAGTATCACCACCGTCGATTGTCAGCCCTCTGGCCCCGCCGGCGGCATGCTTGTTTTCGTCTCCGGTAACCTCCAACTTGTCGGCGAACAGCACACCCTCAGATTTAGCCAGGCACGTCACTTTTTAAAAAAAATATGTTTTTTGATCCGTGATTGTTGCTTCTTTTAATTTGGGGTTTTAGGGTTTCGTGTTGATCTTAAATCGATCTTTTATTTCGATACACGTTTCCTTTTCCTTTTTTTTTTTTTGTTGATAAAATTGGGAGCTTTAGCCAACTGTGATTAGGTATTAGGGGTTTGAGGGATTTAATTTGTTCCGCTATTGGATTTGATCTGAGACTGTCTTTTGTATTTGGCTTCTTTTTGGTCTTTTGTAATTTTGTTATATGCACCGTCTAGATCTCAGGTTCTTGTCTTTGTGATCCCAGCTTTTCAACTTACTGTAAAGGTCTTAACTTGAGTTCTTCTTTGCTATGTTTTATAAGTAGTTGGGTGGTTCTGGTTGATCACTGTATGGTTTTCGTGCTGAAATATCTTATTCGAGACTATTGTTTGATTAGTTACAATGTGAATTCTTTTGCAACTTTGAACAGAATGATCCCGTAGCATTGCCTTGTGATTTGTCGTATGGGTATATCTTTAGTAGTTCATGACCTACTTGCTTGGTATTATTCTATATGCTATAAAGACTTACTATGAGATTTTTTCTCTATTTATACCCTTTTATTTTTTTATTTTCATTTTTGTCTTAGTATGTTTTCTTCAGAAATTAAAGTTTCTGATACATCTCAGTAGCTTTGCAGAATGAACTTTCTTCCTGCAATCATGGTGAACAATTTATTCTCGAAATTATATGTCCTTGTGCATGTAATTTAGGTGGTGACTAGTGACTGTGTGGGGAGACGTACTGGATGTTCTGAATCTGAGTCTAAATGTTCATTTGAGATATACCTCGATATTATACTTCTGAATGGAAAAGTGCTTCAGATGGATGGACTCTATGATTCTAAAGCATATTTATAAGAGTAATGGTCTGGGTAGAAGTGTTTAAGGGAAAGACAGATTATACTTCTGAATGGAAAAGTGCTTCAGATGGATGGACTTTTATAAGAGTAATGGTCTGGGTAGAAGTGTTTAAGGGAAAGACAGAATGATACTATCATGGTCTAGTTATGCACTTAGTCTGTGAACCGAAAGTTGAGTACATAAACATTATTTGGAATTCAAGCTTCACAGCGTTTAGCATACTCATCATACAACATTATATGCTTATTTCAACCGATTTCCTTTCATAGGACATTGTTAATACCTGTTATACCTACAGTACTTTACTTTCCTTAGATCTACTTTCCGTTTAATTTTCAAAATTTTTGCGGCCGTACTCTGGGACCATGTTTAAAAGCATTTGGATTTATTTTCTAACTACAATATTCTTGTCTCAGATGTTTCATTTAATGCCAACACCCCAGGGAAGCTTTTATGTCTTCAATGACATATTCCGGTTGAATTATGCATGAAGAGAACATGAACCGCCCAATGTCTGAAAGGCCTAAATGTCCAAGATGAAGTCCGCTTCTTTGTGTTGAGTTTTGAGTCATTTCCAAATGAAAATTGGGACCTTGGTTGGTTATGCCTAATGTTCCATTGTGTCTTACTTGCTGTCTTCAATGTTCAGAGTCTGCCATGTTGTGATTGGTTGAGTCACCGTTGCAAGGAATTGGATTGGATATTGGAGGTTTTGGAACTTCATAATTTATTGAAGTTTGTCATTACTCTCAATCTTGATTTTAAGATCTTTTGGGGCGTGGCTTCGCTTCTCTTTTACCGCAAATCATAATTTTGGCTTTTATTTTTCTAACGAATTTTTTTATTTGATTATTAATGTTAATAGTTGTTTTATTATTGATAATAATTAAGATTAAATAAAATTCACAGAATTTTTAAATAAATTATAAAATTATATTATATCAATCACAATTCTTTTAAATTATTATTAACATTAAATGATAAAAAAGTACAAAATGTTTACCAACTTTAAAAGAGCAGCACAAATCCTTTAGATGATCTATAGACAATAAATGTATTGGTGTTGTTAGGTTGTTTAAATATATTTTACTTATTAAATCAAACTTTGTTTAAATTTATCTATTTTAAGATATTTTAATTTTAATTATATTTATTAATTAAATTATTAAATAAACTTAAACTATTTATAATTTATATTAATAATTAATTTTAATTAATTAAATATATAATATAATATAAAATTAAATTATTTATAATTTATTAATAATTAATATATTAAATAATTAAATAAAGTATATTAAATTGATAGTAAACAAATTGTTAAAAAAAGAAAAAAAATACTTTTTATTATTTCATAATTTTTTTTGAAAACAAACGAACTCTTCGACTGAAACGTCGAGGCTGTGAATTTCGATCAAATTACCATGCTCTTCAGTCAAAGTTGAGAAAACAGAAAATCCATTAGCATCGAACATTTATTCCCAAGCACTGGATCTTCTGTATCTTTACACTTGACTCTGAGGCATCCCACTCTTTGCCATATCATACGACTTGAGGCTTACTTTTCGCCATTCAAGCCCAAATCCACATGCGGGATCTCTGGCATGTTGAGAGCAGGAAGATAAGCTGCTTCTGGGGATTGTTGAGTAGAAGATGAGTTCTGTTTCTCTGCTTCTTGGATATTGGTTACAGGATTCTTCACCAACCCACTCAGCAAGCTTCCAAAGGATTTAAATGGGTGGCTCAATCCATCCTTAACTTTAAAGATCAGTGACAGCTCTGAAACTTGCCACATCACTGTAAGCACGATCATTACCGATAACAGGCAGTGAGTTACCGTGTTTTGCCTCTTCAACTTTCTAAGCTCTTTCACTATCTCCTCTCCACCATCTAATCGACCCGCCTTCTCATCTTCCTTCAACTCGCTGCCGACAAGACTCTCCGCCGTCTTCTTTTTAGGATTCTCAGAGCTGGCATCTTCTTTTAACGACTCAAGCTGTTAACATACGCCAACACTTATTGATAGATCTTTCCATCCAAAACATTTGTCACGTGTTAATGTAGATTTCATCGAAATCTCATAGCGCAAGTAATAAATTTTTCAGATTCATTTGACTTTCCGTTTCTCAGAAACTCATAATCAATTAATCGAAAACCAAAAAGATAAATAACGATAAGAAAAGTTGACCAGCTCTTGAATAAGATAACTATCAGGTAACAGTATGAATGAACTAAATTACCACCTCAGCAAGCAATTTGGAGAGGAGAAGCTGATCGTTCTCGTCATGGGTCAAGAGAGCATTATCAGCTTCATCATGTTCCTTCTCTGCTAACATTTTCTTGATTGCCTGATCGAGAAGCTTCAGCTTCTGACGTGATTCCATGTTTTCTTTTTCGTTTTCACAAAAAAAAATCGACAATTTAATAACAGAAAGAAAGGGTTTGTCCACAAAAAGCTCTTCACCGATTCAGGACAGAAGTCAAACTCCGTAACTCACAACCCAACCGCCAAGTTTAGCCAATTATCGATTGAAACGTGGCCACTGCTACATCATCCATAGTAATCTACCAATTTCAATTATTGCAGTATCACTAAATTCTCTGTTCCGATCCGGTTACAGTGTTTCATCCTGATTTATTAACATTTATTTACATATTTATGTATATTCCATATAAATGCGAAATGACGATGATAATAATACCGTAACCGAATCAAGGATCTTAAAGAGCTGAACTGATATGTCTTAAGTTTCTATCTTAAATGATTATCTGACTTCAGCCCAAACACTTAAGATAAATTCTACTTATCCTTAGTGGATCTTTACAAGATTAAGACTTAACTCATCGGAAAAAATATTTAATAATTCATTTCATGTACGGAGCAATGAACGTATATCCCTTTTATCATTCACGATGCTTATCCGGAATTTTGCATTTACTTCTTCTGGGTTTTTGTCCGACCTGATTTTTGGTTGAAGAAACTATCGTGTATCTACGGCCCCTTCACTTTCAGAAATCCCAGTTCAAATTGTTTCATTCCAAAGTCCAAACCCAAGAAACAAGTTTTGGACTTTCGGGTTCTGAAATTTCGAAGCAGCACTTTAAGGTTCAGGAGGTAAACAGCTCCCTCCTTATGCAAGTAAAAACAAGGAACAAGGCTTTTTGTTGAATACACAAATCTACCTTGAACCCGAAGGTACTCTCTCTCTCTCGTTTTCTCATACCCTTTGTGTCTGTTGGAACGTGTTTTGTCCATCGTCAGCTTCCAAAGTACAATTGTAAGGATCCCTTCTTCGTTTTGGGCATTCGGGTTATCATTATTTCGGCATACAGTTGCTGCTTTTGAATCTAGTGTTCCAAATTTGATTGTTTTGAAGATCACATGTTAAAACTTACTCTTGCTCGTCGACCTATCTAAGTTTATAGGTTTTTGCTTATACAATTAGATTCTCTTTGCAAATAACTACTGGTTTACAATATTATTGAAAAACACTGACTATTTTTTATGCATACAGAGTAGTCTAAAAGTCAATCTTGTGACAATGTTCTCCTTTTATATTTTTCAATCTTTGACCTTTGTTTGTAAGTTTTGTAGAAGCTTAAGAAATGTATTTTATTTCTTATTGATAGAATTGAATCTTATTTCTATACATATGTGTGTGTGTGTGTGTATGTATGTGCATTTTTTTATTATTGCTTTCATGGTATTTATTTTTCTCTTGACGTTGTTTAAGACCTTGTCGTGCTTATCTTATATAGCTTGTATTGGGTGGTTGGGTAGTGGTTACTTTTAACTTCTGATGATAGAAGTAGTTTTGGAGTTAGGAGGACATAAGATATTGACAGATTGCGGATAGATTCATGGAATATCAACTCTTATAGGAAAGTCATTAAAATTAGTGAAAATTTTAGATAAATATAAAATCCATATAGAGTACATCCAGGAAACAAAGTAAATGGGGATTAAAGCAAAAGAGATCAATGGGTTAAAAATTTAGTATTAGAGGCAACAGATTAATTTAAGTATCTTGGTTGTCAAGAAACTCATACATCATATTATAAGTGTAAAAATAACTAAAATGAGATTTTCTCCTTAAAGATTGTGGTGAAAGATGTTGTTTTCAATGTAACGTATACTTGTACACTCCAAGTAGGGTTTGAAGAATAACTTAAGCATCAATTTTAACAAGAATTCGATGAGGTGATTCAACATATTCTCCTTAATGAGAAAGTCAATATAGGAGTAGACTTTAATGGCCATGTAGGAGTGACCTCAGATGGGTATTTGTGTACTCATGGGCGTTTCGAATACAAAGATAAGATTGATGGTGGGACTACTTTGTTAGACTTTTGGGTAGCATTTAATGCGGTGGTAGCTAACTCGTTTTTCAACAAAAAATGAGGAGCACTTGTTGACTTTTAAGGGTAGAATTACAAATACTCGGGTTGACTACTTGTTTGTAAGGCGAAGTGATCGATCGAGTTGCAAGGGTTATAAGGTGATACCTAACGTGTACTTGCCAACTCAGTATAGATAGTTGGATATGGATCTTATAATTAAGGGTTGGAGAAATCAAATAAGTTATTGGATCTGTACTAGAGTTAGATAGGGGAATATAAAAGGGGGACATTATAGAACAACTTATTGATAGATTAATGTTTGGAGAAGAATGAAAACTAAAAAGGAGATGCTAACAAAATGTGGGGGGAAATAACAACTCTTCAAAGAATGTAACTAAGGAGATATTGGAAGTTTCTAAAGGGTTATGGGTAGTAAAAAGGAGTCTTGGTGGTAGAATAAAGATATATAAGAAAAGGTGAAGATTAAAAAGGCTGTGTATCAAGCATTATTGGATAGCAACACAGATGTAGAGAGGATAGTTAATAGAGATAGTTACAAGCTGTTAAAAAAGATGTGAAAAAGATAGTCTTAAAAGTCAGCCCATGAGAGATGATACCAACAATTGAAAACTAGGGATGAAGAAAACGATATATTTAAGTTGGCAACAGCTAGGAAACAAAACGGAAGAGATTTAGATTCAATTCGTTATATAAAGGTTGAAGCAGGACGAATGTTCATAGGTGAATATGACATTAAAAGAAGATGACATAAATATTTTATAGCCTTTTTAATGAAAGTAAAGATGACAATATTTTCTTGTATAATCTTATAATTTATGAGAAATATTATAGCTTCATTTATTTTTGCCAGATCACAAGGAAAAAAAATAAAGGAGCTTTGAGGAAAATGAAAATGGAAGAGTAGTAGAACTTGATGGGCTACACATAAAGGTATGGAAGAGCCTAAAAGAACAGGGTTTTACTTGGTTATTAAGCTTTTTAATGTGATCTTCAAATCTGCCAAAATACTAAATTGGTAGAGACTTAGCACATAAGTCTCTCTCTATAAGAATAAAGAGGGCATCCACTACAATAACAACTATATAAACATCAAACTACTTAGTTACTCTATGAAGTTACAAGAGAGATTGATTAAGAAAAGAGTGAGAAATAATGCACCTATCTTGTAAAACCAATTTGGTTTTATGCAAGGGAGGTCTAGGACAGAAGCTATACACTTCCTTAAATGATTAATGAAATATTATAGGGACAAATAGAGAGACCTATGCATAGTTTTCATTGACTTAGAGAAGACTTATGACAAGGTATATAGGGGAGTCATGTAGAAGTGTTTAGAAGTTAAAAGAGTTTATGTAACCCATATACGAGACATTAGGGATAAATATGAAGATGTTAAGCCTAGAATAAAAACAACGGAAGGAGATACAAAGTATTTTTCTATTGCTATCAGGCTACATCAAGGATTCTCATGAAGGCCCTTCCTATTTACAACAGTTATGGAAGAGTGTACCAAGAATATTTAAGGGGATATGCCTTGGTGGATCTTATTTACTGATGACATTGTTTTAGTGAATAAAACAAAAGAGAGTGTTAATGTCAAGCTTGAACTTTGGAAGGATAGGCTAAAGTCGAGAGATTTTAAATTCAACAGGATTAAGACTAAGTACTTAGAATGTAACTTTTCAAGTTATATGATTGCATTCAATGTAGAGATAAAGATTGGTTCAAAAGATATACCATAAAAAGATTGTTTTAAGTATCTTAGATCTATCATCTAAAGCAATAATGAGATAGATAACAACATAGTTCACTGTATTAAATCAAGGCGTCTTAAATGAAGTAGCGCATCGGGAGTTTTATGTAACAAGAAAATACCATTCAAGTTAAAAGATAAATTTTAATATTTAATAATTAGGCTGGCTACGCTCTATGATGCAGAGTTTTGGCCTACCAAACATGTGCATAGTTATAGGTTAATAGTGGCAGAGATGAGGATACTATATTGGCTGTACATTGGATGTATAATCTTGCAAGAAAAGATAAGGTATGAAATGTAGTGGTAAGAGACAAGTCGGAGGTGACTAACATTGATGGTACATTAAGGAAAACAAAACTTATGTGGTTTGCACATGTTAAAAGGAGCTATCATA
>JANZXR010000003.1:7489595-7539504 GCA_027575705.1 Erythroxylum echinodendron
CTTAGATCTATCATCTAAAGCAATAATGAGATAGATAACAACATAGTTCACTGTAAAATGAAGTAGCGCATCGGGAATTTTATGTAACAAAAAAATACCATTCAAGTTAAAAGATAAATTTTAATATTTAATAATTAGACTGGCTACGCTCTATGATGCAGAGTTTTGGCCTACCAAATATGTGCATAGTTATAAGTTAATAGTGACAGAGATGAGGATACTATATTGGATGTACATTGGATGTACAATCTTGCAAGAAAAGATAAGGTATGAAATGTAGTGGTAAGAGACAAGTTGGAGGTGACTAACATTGATGGTACATTAAGGAAAACAAAACTTATGTGGTTTGCACATGTTAAAAGGAGCTATCATAATGCTTCAGTAAGAAGACATTAGAAAATTGTATTTAGAGACTGTAAAAAAAGAAGAGGAAGAATTAAAAAGAATTAATAGAAAGTGATCAAGTATGATATGACTTTATTATAACTTGTTGAAGATTTAGCCTTCAAATTTTAACAAACTAGAGTATAAGTAAAAGATTTTATATAAAGAGGTCATTTTGTTTTCAGAAGTCTTTTTGAATCTTTTTCTTTCAATTCTTATGTTTTGCATTTAGCCTAAATAAAACAAATTATTTTATTTATTTGTTTCTTATCTTTTCTCTTTCAATTATTTGTTTTTATTTATTTATCGGTCTCCTTTTTGTTTATTTATTTATTGACTTATTTATATTTTGATTTTCTTTAATTTTATTTTGATTTTTATTTTTACGCAAGTTTGTTTATGTTTATTTTCTTTAAATTATTTTCACTTTTTCTTTTTTATGTAAATCAATCAAAACTAACTTCTCTACTAATTAAAAATAAAATTGCATACTTTAACTCTCCAAAGCATTTGAAATTTTTGATCTGTTATTGTTGTTGATGATCTCCATTGTTTACACCGAAAATAAAGTAACTTCTAATTTGTACGAGAATAATAATATCAACCTACCAAAAGCCATTTACACCAAATACTAATAAGCATTTACAGACAATATGAGAACATGATGCAACTACGAAATCAGGCCATTTTTCAGTGAACCCTATGTTATGTAGCCTTCTAACTTATAATTTGTAAGACAATAATAAAATCAACTTATCAAAAGCCATTTACACCAAATACAAAGAAGCATTTACAGACTATGAGAACATGATGCAACTATGAAATCAGGCAGTTTTTCAGGAACGCTACGTTATATAGCATTCTGGCATGCACGACTACGAGTATGCACTTCACTAGTTTGTCCCTCTACTGGAACTCAAACAGCTCGTCCTTTTCCATGTCAGAGACATCATCCACAGATGTTAGTGTAGCTGCTTCGCTCGAATCACCAAGTTCAGCCTGCAAGAATTATCCAACAACTCACGATTACAGCAACCAAAATTTTTCAGGTGCCAATTTGAGAAATTGAACTGCACACTAAATATAGGAATCGGATTTGTCACGTATTTGTTTCCGCGCATGTGTGGCTCAATTTGGTAAAATATTGAATGACATTGCCATTCACGAAAATTGATATTTTGATAGCATATACTGTGAAGGTATTTTATTCCACCGGAAGCCCTCACCGTTATTTACCAGATTCTCAGCCATAATCAGGTGCATGATACAATAAACCAAAAAGATGAGCTGCAGAAAAGTGTTAGGCCCTGACATTTACAGGCATTTCAAACCAAAAAGTTCGCATGACTAATTCCTGTGGCCAAGATAATCAAGAGTAGTGTCTTCACTGATGCAAGCAGTTAGTAGGACCAGTGCTCCATTCCCCAAATTTCATTTCAACAGGAGTTTACCGTACCTTAGCTTGGTAGTATCTTTCCAGCATCCGATGGTACTGCTGGCGTGCTTCAGGAGAATCAACCATGTTGAGAACACGATGCACAGCCTCATCAATAGCTCCATCTACCTTCTGTTTACGGAACACCTTGAGAATATCTTCATCTTCGCTGCTTTCATCAACACGCTCTGTCTCATTCCGGAAGCCTCGCAAACCAACTCCTTTACGACGCCACCGTAGCACAGCCTTATCAATAATTCCAACAGCCCAACAAATTACCGTGTACTGCTTCCTAACCCGATAGCCCCTCACGTGAGCCTGCCAGATAAAAAGGGTATGACCTTTAGTACATGACCTCTCAAGTTTAATATTTTCCATGAGCCGCAAACTTTTGCGAGTTGAGTTCTATTTGGTCTACATATATAAAACTGAAGGTTGTTAACAATTTATGGACGTTAATCTTTCTTTTTTTCCTTCAGGCACATAGAGTGTATTTACTGGAGCTGAAACATGAAAAGAAAAGAAAATAACTAGTACCTGTATCTCCACAACTTTTTGTCGTAATGCAAGAAAATCTTTGCGACCTTTCCATCCACGATACTTCTTCTGTATAGATAGAGCGGCCGAATTATAATCCCGAGCACTACCAAAGGCCATCTTTGTTGCCACGGAGAGCCCTGGAATATCACCATAGACGATACCATACTCATCTGTACTAAAAGCAGAATTAGATTCTCTGTATTGACGCTTTCTAAAAGAATGTGCTCGGAAAGCAGCCTGTATCCGTGCAGCTGCCTGAGCTGCATTACGGACAGCAGCTAAGGTTTGTTTCATTGAAACCTGATCTTCACCAGAAGCTAAGCTCATACTTGAGATGCTATTTACAGTTCCTTCTGCTTGGACCTCAGCAGAGCCTTTAGAAAGCTCAGTTTCTTCAAGTCTGAGGGAAGAAAGATGGCTAGTCAGTGCCACCTCAGAAAGATAACCTCCAAGTCCCTTGTGCCCACTCGTGGCAGCAATAAATGCTGGGGTTTTGCCAACAGGGTCTTGTGGATTAGGATCCGTCACAGCTCCAGGTGATGCACCAGAAGCTAAAAGAGCCGCAACCATATTTTCCCTGTTGTACAGAATAATCTACATTATTCAAGAACTTGTACATATCTAAACATTTGAAATAAGTTTTACCAGATTTAAACTTGTAGATTAGGAACCGATCTGTTGTTTTAGTTCATAGTTAAATTATATACCTCCAGCTGTCCTTCGAAGCTAGTTAAGCATTATAATTTCTGACATTCAGAGATTCTGAGCACTGATGCTCGTTCGTTTCAAATATAACGTCCTTAACAGACAAAGATTCAAATAAAGATTGTTCATATGCAAGGATAAAGTTCTGGTTTACCTTCCAAAACGGGCAGCCCAATGAAGTGCAGTCCACCCATTAATGTCACGGAAATCTATACTGACGCCTTTACTAAGAATTGGACTCAATGCCCACTCGAAGCCCAACCCAGCAACCATGTGTATAATTCCTTGCTCTCTCTTGGACAAGGAACAACCAGAATCATCATGGCTTTCTTTGGACCTAGAAGAAAGCCACTGACACAATTTGTCTTTTACAAGCTGTTGCATAAGCCAGTCAATAGTGCTTGATGAGGTTCCAATGCCAAATAAAAGAGCCTCTATGACATGACCCCATGATTCATCATTTGCTTTCAGTTTTCTAAGTAGATGAATTCCAGTTTCTGTGCTTTCTCCTTTCTGTACAAGGGAATCGGATAGAAGCAACTGCACAAACCTGACAAGTAACAATAGTTCTTCTGGACTTTTGGTTGCTTCCATTGGGGATTCATTACAGTGACAACAACTACTAGCTTTAGCTCGATACTCAAACTCTCGGATCTCACTGCAGGCCTCCCTATTGCCAGCAGTAATGCAGAGATTGACCTTTCCAGGAAGGTGAGGAGGAGCTTCACAGCGAATAACTCCTTCCTGAACGATTTGAAGAGGGACCTCAGTGTCACCAAACATACATGCTAAAGCAGATTCTGATGGATCACAAAGAAAAGACCCAACAATGATTACCTGCATAAAAAGAACTCAATCTCATTAAGTTTCCTCCATAAAAACTGATAAGCGAACCTCACTCACTCTAAAAGACGCCTTAAGAAGAAGAGGATGCCCAAGCATTAAAAAGCTTGATATGCTCATGCCCCTAGTTGTTGTGGGACATGAACACATTTAACACACCCAAGAATGAATACTGGATGCGTGAAGTTTGCAGAATTAAACATGTATGGGTGGGTGGCTGAACATCAAAATTGAGGTGACGCTGATATCATGATAAATTGGGCCTAACTCTGCCCCAAAAGTCTCCTCAAGGGATTATGCTCATGCTCCTACGCACTCAACAAAGGCAATAAAGGAAAATGTAGCCACTAAAAATGCTCGTGCTCATGCTTATGCTTATTCAATCACTTGGGATCGGCCCATAACTTCATACCTAGAAGGAAAATGGAGAAGCATTTTTGTTAAATCTAGTATTCTGCTGAGTAAAGACAGAGAAAGCCCATTTCTATAGTTCATAAAAGCAATGAGTAAGCAGGTTCTTTAGTGTCAACTCACAACAAAAAGAGTAATAGTGCAGCAAAGATTTCAAGAAGACAGAACCAACATGCCACATACTTTCGTAGCTTCAGTAGGATAACCCCACTCTGGGGATATTTCATGGATTCTGAACTTCTGTTGTTGTGCAAGAGTCAACCTTGAGCCAACTTCAATAGGCAGTTGGGTGTGCTCATACAACATCGCAAAGTAGCCAGAACTGATGTCATGAATTTCTGGACTCAAAGAATAGGGTGACATTTTGACGCTTTCAAGTTCTTGAGGTATTGAAGTAGAAGCTGATAACATATAAGAATCGTCAAAAATGTCATTAGCTAATGAAATTTCTGTATCAATAACTATTAAAAGCAGTGGACATACAGTTTCCAACATCAGTCCCATTGAAATTTTGCCAACAAGTTTCTTCTTCTTCAGTAAGTTCGTTGCTCAAAGTAGAATGGGCCTGTTCCTGCTATAGAACATGAAATGGATGTAGTAACAAAACCTAAAACCAGGTCTGCATGAAAAGAAACAAACTAGTTTCCTAAAAACTGAAAAAAATATAAGCACATGCTACAAATTGAAGAAAACACTGAAGCAAATAACTCTGAAATATAACAAGGTTCATTGTATCTAAGTGTTTCACCTGGAAATCAATTGGTGATAAAGTGTTACATGATTCCAGCATCTCATTCCAGGATAAGGATTCTTTATTTCCATCTTTGTAATCATGAGAATAAGACTGCTGATAGGCATCACAACTACCTAGAAACCATAATCACTACTATCAGCGCTCTTTCTGTTCATCTTTCAATAAACAACAAAGAAAAGTAATGAACAAAAGCTCCATACAGACAAATCCAACTAGCATAAGACTGACACACAGTTGTACTTAGTTGAGCAAAGAAAAGAAGAGATGAGAAAGGTATACTTATATGTAACAATTCAGTATTAAGGATATTTTATTAAATAGTAAAGCTTGAGAAGAATATAATAGGTAAATCAAATAAGGGTTCCCTCATCTGGGATCCCTAGGGAAGAGGATCAAGTTGGCCCTTGTTAAAAGAAAAGATGTATGCTAGATATTCTAGCATATATGATTTAAATAGAAGTTTAAAACCTGCCCACAGGTAAATTTAAAATTACAATTTACAAACCTCCATCATGAAGGAATTCCATATTGTTTGCTTGCAGTTGCATCCCGCAACTCTGGTTGCCTACAATATATCCTGGTTTATCTTGAGAAGTGACAGATTGATATTGCTTGGACATCTCTCTTCCATGTTCCAATAGTTCAGAATTATTTATGGCCCCTTGCTGACTGTTCAATGTATCAATATCTTTGATGCTCTCATCGTTCAAACTCAACTGCTCTTCCAACTTCCGTAAAAATTGACTAACTTCAGTTCTAGGATAACCAGCTAACTCTGTGGTATAGTCTACCCCACCGTCTTTGATGACTCTTTCAGAACTAACTTCGGCATACCCTGGGCTACACAATTTCTGGTGGAGCTCCAATCTATCACTCACCACAGAGGTCAATCCCTGATTGTCAGTGGCATAAGGGCTTGGACTAGGAACCAAAGTAGAAGATGATGCTGGTGACAACTCTGCAGTAGACGCGGGAGATTGCTTTCCCTATAGACATAAAATTAACCACCATATAATTTAAAGCTCAAAACAATTTTCTTCCAGAATGTCAAAATGTAAATTGACAGAAGTATTTTGTTGTTTAGATGGATCATGGACCAAAAAAGTTTAGCAACTTTGACAATCAACTGGTTCCAACTTCCGTCGGAACTGAAGAGTCTAGCTAATAAACTTCGAAACATCACCATCAAAGCCCATAAATACTCGATATTTACATTAGTTTCTGAGAACTAACCTCAGTAATCTCCCTATAATGGACAAGAACAATGTGCTCGTGCGCCCTATAAAAAAATGAGTTATAAGCAGATCCAAAAAGGAAATAACCATCTTTGTCTCGTTCAGTTTAAAGATAATTTTCCAATTATCTGAATAAGTCACCCGTCCAATTCCAAGATTTCATAGTCTCGATCAAAGGCAATAATTTATAAACTAAGAAAAAGAGCACCAAAATTTATAGGCATACATACGGGTCCAGCATCCAGTAGCTTCTTCTCTGAAAATTCGGGTTCTGTTCTCCATGGGCGTAATAACAATTTAAAGTTTCAACATTACCCACCTAGCAATGAACAAAAAAGCATCAACTCCAGGAAAAATGATAAAAGAATAATATACTTGCAAACACATAAACAGACATAAATTATGTCCCTAAACACTAAATTAAATTCCTAAACCACCCAGCACAGCTATTTCCTTCATTTTCCCTAGTGACAGATGGATCATATAGAAAACCCAAGATATGTTCCATAGTGACAGATGGATCATATAGAAAACCCAAGATATGCAAACACATTGGGATATAAACCTTCAGTCGTTCATGCGCCTCTCCAACGGTTCTTCCATCTTTCTTTTTACGCCAATTATGACCATCTCTACGAAAAAAACGAGTAACCCTCTTGTTGAAAAGAAACACTGATCCACCTAGTCAAATATTAGCAAAAATGATAGTTAACCCAATTACCAACAGAACAAAATTGGCACTGAAAATGGGCATATAAAAACAAGGAACATACTACTTGGCTTATGTACAGGCTCTTGGGTGAGTTGGTACTTTCCTTGATTCTGTAAAATTGACAAGATCTCTGGTGGCTTTAGCCACCTCGCCTGTGCTTCTTGAAACAGCTTATCTATATCATCTCCTGAAATTTATGAAGAAAAGCACAAAAAGTTGGTTCTTGGTAAAAGTAACTTCGTTAAGGAAAAAAAAATCTCATGAAGGAGACAACAGAAAATTGAAATTTAGTCTAGTAAACTGTCACCTGATTCCGACATGTCGGAAAAATTCGGGAACTTCAATAATTGGAGAGAAATGACACGACTGAATGAGTTGTTACATGTGACGAATCGACTAGTAGAACAACTGCAGCTGCTTGGAGCTGAAGACGAAAAGCTGAATCGAAACCGTGGATGCGAGAGGGAGGGAGAGGATTTGTAGTCTGATATTGAAGCTTAGATCGTTTTGAGAGAGTCAAGGCTGGAGAGACGAGACTGGTATAAGAAAAAGGGCAAAACGACAAGGCAAAAGTAGGCCGATAAATATTTAAGAAATAGGGGACAAGGCAGTCATCGGAGCTCAGATTTTTTGTGTCTAATTTGAAACGACGACTATTTAAATTTTATCTAATAGTTAAAGTGCTTTGTTTAGAATATTAAATGGAGTTAAGACATTAAAAAATTAAATAGAATTAAACATTATAAAATTAGACGTTGTTTTATGCAATATACAGAAATTAAACACTATAAAATTAAATGGAGGATACTCGCACCATAACCGGCGTTGAGACATCGCCAGATACCTACTACTACAGTAGAATTATTTGTAGTCTATAGCATGGTTACCTAGATTAGACGTTGATTAAGGTAACAAATAATTCCAACTGCTTTTGCATGAGTTGGAATAACTTGTTTCAATTAGTATGTTTTAACGGAGTCACAATCACATATTTGTGTAAACTTTCACATAAATGTATGAATAAAATCTAATAAAATAAGATTAAAATAAATCATATACAACAAATGATTTTATTCCCCTCACAATGCTCTTGCATAATTTGGTGGACCAATGCTTGTGTTCCTTTTATCCGAGAGCAACCTTATCTTATGCCTGCATAGCCCCAAATACATAGTTGCCTTAAATAATTGTCGTACACATCTCGTAGGTTGTGGCAGGTCAAGTGCGCTATAATAAGGGGTTACCCACAGGGTACGGACAAAATATAAGGAGCAGAGCACCTTCAGGTTGAACCAGAAGTAGATATATATTAATCACGTACAAAACGTGCTGCTGCAAGAAGACAATTATAAACTAGGGAGTGTAGATAAATGCAATTCAAAGTCTTTCCTGCTATGAATAAAATCCTCCTTTGTAACCTTTCCCTTTTCATCCAATGTGAAACATCTTTGGTTTTCCTTTGAATCCATCCTTAGATTTTTCAGAGGCGGATGGGAGGGATGGGAAGTTACGTCGCCAACTTGGGGTGGGTCCGACACCAAAGTTTCCACTTTCCAGCCTTTTGTCCTTCGACGTCCTCTTTGAAGTTTCCCCAATGTCCTTCTGATTGAAGTCTCTACTACGTGTGAAATTTCGCCACAACTTTCCGGAATTAGTGGAACTGCTTTAGGACTTGACACAAAGCTTACAAATTTGATCAATCAAATCATGAGAGTGAAACGCTCATCCATGGACCTTCGGCGAAATTTCAAGACATGTACTTTTCAGGTTTTCCCTTACCATCGTCCCTCCAATCATATCAGATTATAATTAACATATTGCCCCTCCAACAATATCAGATTCTAATTAACATGTTCTCAAGGGCAATATGGAAATTAAATATAGAAAGAGGAGGGATAAATATTTCAGATAATTTTTTAAAATTACGTAAATAAACTGTAAACATTTCAGATAATTTTTAAAATTACATAAATAAACTGTAAATTTTATAAAATTACAAAAATCCTTCAATATATTATATTAAATAGTTTTTATATAATATAACATTTCTTTAATTTTGTTAAAATTATTCTTACACATTTCTCACAAAATTAAAATATAGCAATAATATCAACAACACTAGCTAACACGGGAAGTCTGAAAAAAATGCCGTAAGTATTCTTTAACTAAAAATATATATAAATCTTAAATATGAGATCCGTCAATTTTCAAATTTTTTAATAAATACATTTAAATTATATTAAACTAATTAAATTATATAGTTTATAATCACTTCATACAATACATAAAAATTATTTAATAAATTATTATTTGCATTTTATTATTTATTAAATAAATTACAAACAATTTTATCATATTTGTTTTTATGTATAGAAATTATTATTTTATATAAGAAATATTTAAAAATTTTCAATTTTATTTTTAAAAAAATTTAATTAAACATTTGACCGATATTTTAATCACCAGCCAGACTACTACCAATCGAAAGAGCCGAACCCAAAGTCCGAGACGATACTTTCGTTTGATACCAATTTTTAGCCAATACAGACACGCTACCGTATTCAAACATGCGATACATATGTATAAAGCTACAAAAAACGTTGACATTCAGCCCACTAATAGTCGGGTACTACAGCCTTTCCTTTCGTAGGCCCACAGCAAATAATAAATGTTTCTCACTTATTAATTTTCATAACCAACCCAACTTTACCGGGCTTACACATTTGCTCATTAGTTGGACTATCAATTCTAGCGCTTCATGTTGCATTACACATCAGTGACCAATGGAAGTAATTCAAGATTGTCCATGACAAAACAATCTATATTATCACTCAAAAACACATTAACAGACGCGTAACAATCTCTACAGGATTCATTAGAGGACATAACAGGTTCAACTAAGCCACGAACACCTAATGCAACCAAGGCTTGTATACCAGTATAGCAAAATCCTTAATGAGTTTTATCCGAACCAAAATCCTTAATGGGCCTATCTTTACCAAAAATCTCAGGTTATTTCAATTCCTTCATAAGCATTTTTGTGTGTTAGGCAGAATGCAACAATTCAGCTCAAATGATAAATACTCCGAGTAGAAAATGTAACTAAATCAGCGAATGAGCTTATAACTAATGTGGCATGCTCCCCTCTCTCATGGAAGTCGTAAAAAGCTCATGAATGATGAGATCAGGATATTTGATCGAAACCGTGTTCCAAAATATCAACAAACTGATTACAAAACCTATTTATTGAATGCAGCTGATTGATTGCTATCAGGTAAGAATCCCAAAGTTTAAGCAACCTTTTGGCACCACAGAATAGTAAAGTTCATAAACCCTGAAGAATGCGACTGATGCGCTCAAAATGAAAACCAGACAGAAAGCCTCAAGCCAGCCCATAAAAACTGGCTTGGATAATGCAAAACACAAGACTGTCCAACTCAGGCATCTCCGCTACAATGCCTCAAACGATAACAGAGGCCGAAACAATGATGCCACTGGTCATAACGGAATCAAGCTACTGAACTATCAGACACATTTATTATAGAATACCTACCTAAATTTTGCAGCTGAACTATACATGCATCCAAAGGAGCATTGCCAGAAACGCTGATACTTTCACGTCACATAGACAATCCAAATGAGCAAGAATGTGAAGACTAACATATTCTAAGTTCAAGGAAGCATACCCACTAGAACAGATGAGTTCGTCTCAATATTATAAAGCCTAAAAGATACCAGAACGAACCTGTATAATTTTTGCCGGATCAAACTAGCAGACACATGATGCATCAAATAATCTGTAAAGACCACAAGTACAGTAGCAAGTAATACAACAACTTGACAGACATCATGAGAAGGTAGAGTAACTTGACAACCGCTGCAACATGAAGACCACAAGACTGACTTTCAGACACCACATTGAGCAATCCTGGACGACAACTCTGGACCTTTTGAACCCTCAAACATGTCCTAGTACTCACTGGAACAGTAGACAATTGCAAATCAATTGTTGCAAAACACAAAAATAATGAAGAACTAACAGCACATATTGCAGAATCTACAAATAGACTCAAGGAAGAGTAAAAACTAAAAATTAAGTAGAAAAGATGGTAGGGTTACATTTGAATAAATGACCTTAAAACCAATGCTCATTGAATTTTTTAAGTGTACAAAAGTAATTGATGCTATCACTTTCAAATAGCAAACGGGAGTACAGGCAAAATGGATCACTTGACAGACCTGATCATTCTCCTCTGCTTCTGGTGAAGAAGACTTGTTTGACTCGGGTGGCCTCTCAGCACCACAATTCTGTCTGTTGCACTTGGTTCGAAAGGGATAATTTATATTGTTACACAATTCACACTTCCAGCTTCCTTCGGGCATCTTTTGCTCTGCATTGCAAGTAAATGTGTAACTATTGTACTCAGAAAGAGTAGCCCTCCACATAATGGAACATAGGGAAACTTACTGGAGTTTTTTTCAGACTTTGCATCCTGCAGCACAGGTAAGAATATAAATACCAATAAGTTTACATTGTAATGATTGATGATAAATAAATACTATATCAATACAAGTAGATAAGCTGATTCATATCATCATGTTAATCAATATAAAGTACAATCACTGAAACAACAGAATCATTGTAAGTGACAACAATAGATATAAACATGAATCATCAATATGGAAGCACCACAAACCAGGGTTCCAGGCTTCGGCGTATTGCATTTCCTCATGTTACAAACAGTTCTGAATGAGAAGTTGATATTCCCACATTTTGGACATGTCCAGTCATTATCACGGGTAGCATCTGCAAATGCAATATCAAGATGGAGACAAATTAGATGACTTAATCTCCCAAGGGTTTGCTAACAATTAGAATAATTTATCATGAGCTTGCACCTTTTTTCTGGGATTTCTCATCAGGGAAAAAACCTGGCCTTGGCCCCTAGCAAGAAAGACAACTCATAAATTCATAATCATGGAAAACAAAACAAAAATTTAAGAAAAAGAACTTGGCCCATCAAGTTCTATGGATCAGAGTCATGTCCATGCAAAAAGTTGAGTGTTTCCTCAAATACTTAGTAGTTAGTGCAGGACATAAGCAAAACACTGACGGGTAAATTGATAAGATATCTGCCAATATTCAAAGTTGAGGTAGTCCAACAGAACATAAATAGCCATTGCACAGGGTCTGGGTGTACAAATTAAGCAATGCAAAAAGACCTGTATGAATCCATACATTATAAATAAAAATGATGGAAATAAGTTAACATACCAATGCAGCAGGCCCCATTGGCATACCCAAACCATAGCGATCCATCAAGGGAGGCATACCATACATGCCACCTGAATAAAAATAAGAAAGCTTTTCACTTCAATGAAACTCTCTAAATTAGATTGAGAAAATGAAATAAGTGCACTGAATCTAAAGAAAAGGTTGTGCATACGATGCGAGTTCAGATACAAGATTACATGTTGAAAAGAATCACAAAATTTTCTTTCATGATCAATAAAAAAAACTTTACATAGAACATACAAAGAAGAAATGAAACAATTGGACAAGTGTACTAGATTGGTGGTTCTATTAAGTAGATAAAAAAATAAGCAAAGAAAACGAAGCTAGCAGTTATATAACAGCAAGTTATACATCAAGCTAGTGAAAAGTATCGTACCATTTCCCATCATAGATCCACTAGAGTAAGGAGGAGGTCCAGACATGTGCAGAGGTCTATAAGGACTACCAGCAGAAATGCGGCTGCCATAATTGTAATGATAAGGCGAACTTCCAGAAAATGGCACATCATATGGAGGAATGGACGATCCATTAAAGAGAGAAGAACCATATGGAGGCACACCCATATATGGTGCACCAGCACCTACATAAGGAGCTGAAGAAGAATAACCAAGTGGGGGTTGTAGAGGTTTCGCAGCAGATTTCTGGAGATCAAATGATGTGAAAAAGCAAATTTAATGTCAGATGCCCTAAAGGATAACAGATGTCCTATCATGAAAATATGGGAAAGCTTTCAAGCATCGATCCATTAAAGAACAGATCAAAAAGCAAGAATCCCACACAAAGATCGACATGACCGGCCAACTACTCGTCTTCAAACTAATGTTACACACAATTACCGTCCTGTTTTTGTAACCCTTAGATTCCAGCTTAAAATTCAAGTGAAAGTAAACACTCAAGCACACTACTTCCCGAAAATTCAGTTCTAAATTGTTGACACTGTACCACAACCACCTTGTGAAGAAAAACACTGCATCTCTTTTAATCCATATTTTCATTACCAAATCATATCCCACATGAATAGTTCCTATTCACTACAACTATCACTTACCACATTGTGATCGGCTGGCCTAGGCTGGGTACAATTACGCATATTGCAAGTTGTCCTGAAAGAAAAATTAACGTTGCCACAACTCGGACATGTCCAGTCATCTTCTCTACGACTACCTGCAAACGGACAAACAAATATGAAAGAACCCGCATCAAGTTCAACGTAATAAGCCAACAATAGAACATCAGGTATCAAATGTCTAAGCTCAGCCTATTCAAAACCCTAGCTTAGATAAAAATATACATAGGAGGAAGTCGAATTGATACCGTCAGTTCTGGCACGCTTGGCCGCCGATGAATTCCTGTTATCGACCTGAAAAACATACCCAAAATTACAGTCCGAATATATAAAAGAACTCGAAAAGAAATTGTAACAGAGCAGTAATTGGTCAAATTGGAAGATGAAGTACCCGAGACATGTCGAGAATTTGAAGATTAATCGACGGAAAGGTACCCGGATCTCTTAGAAATTGCTAGGGTACGAGGATTTTTCTGGCTCACCCAACTATCGAATACACAAAAACGCTAAAAAGGGGGAGAGAGGAGATATTAAGAAACAAAAACCTCTCTCGTCACCAGAGCCTTACTAGGGCTCTTTAAAGCCGCGACACATTTAACTTTCTGTTTTTATTTTAAAATCCATTTATTAATTTACCTTTAAATTAATTTATTTATTTTTATTTTTATTTTTGTTCTTATTACATCAAAATTAAAAGTAAAACTGGATAATCCTAAAAAACTCTTGCCGGATTTTAGTTTTGGGTGGACTAGTGTTTAGCGGAGTTACCTCGTGCTAGAGGTGGCTCAGGTTAAAATTTTGCTCTTCAAATTAGATTAAGTAATAAAGTTTGTCAATTATGAATTACTGTTTGTGGTTCCGTCGTACTATTAGTCAAAAATATACATTTAAATATTAATCCTTTTATTTTATTTTAAAATTTTAACATTTTTAAATAATTTATTTTTTAAAAATTTTAATATAAAATATTTTAGTATGTAATTAAATTTTGAAAGTGTAACTTGTATAAAAATCTGAAATCATCGGTCAAATAGCTTAAAATATAGTTTTCTTTTTCTTTTTTCTTACAAAGGAACGACTACTAAAATTATGTTAATAATCTGTGATATAAAGCTCCTTGTTCGTCGCGGTGGATGAGCTCTATGATTTTCATTGGGAGTTCCTGAAGGATGTGAATTCTTGGACTTGACTGCAAAGTTATAGTAGCCAGTCTGTCTGCACACTGATTCCCTTCTTGATAGACATGATAGAACTAAGCCTCCCATGCTTGGTGTGCTAGGTCATGGATACCTGTCATCAAAAAATTTTCCTCAGTCAGTACAAGGGTAGAGAAAGAGAGAATGTTGATTACCTTTAAAGAGTCCACTTTAAAAACAACGCATCGATATCCAAGATTCTATATCAGTGTGAGGCCCGATTGTACTCCCCAGAGTTTGGCAGGAAAGCCCCTTCTAATATTTTGCATAAATCCCCCACACTACTACCCGTTGCAGTCCCTAAGTAATCCTCCCACAGTAGTGGAGTTGGATAATCCTCCCACAGTAGTGAAGTTGGACCTTGTTTAACCGCCTCATCAGTATTCAATTTGATCCATCCCGTCGACGGTTTAGACCATCCGACTAATTGACCCATTGCCAACCTCTGTGCCTGGCGCACTCGACTCTCCATAACTCGAGCCTTCTCCACCCAATCAACATAATCCATAGCTGCTATAGAGCCTAGGTCCGGCCAAACAAAACCTTCCTGAAAAAGACTCTTGTTTCTCTATTGCCATAATAGCCAGCATGAGACTCCATAGATGGTAGCCCACTCGACCGGCTGTACTTGTAATGTCTTTAGAAGATTGGATTTCACCCACAACTCCTCGTCTTGCTGAAAAAAGGCTTCATTAACGACTGTTGGAGGGAATTGAACCCAAAAGTATTTCACCCTAGAACAATCTCGAATTGCTTGCAACGTTGTCTCTCCTTGGCCACAGTAATGTCAGCGACTGTCTATTGATATATGTCGCGCTACTCTCTGTTGGTTGGTCGGCAATTTTCTCTTAGCCATTAACCAAAGAAACGACATAATCCTTTATGGCCTTACCCATTTCCATATGACCTTCCAAATCTTGTTGCACTCGTCCATATTGCGATCTTCGATTAGGTCATAGTCAGACGCTGCTGTGAATTCACCATATGTTGTTGGTCCCCACTCTATTTTATCCTCCCCCATTTCTAGTCTAAGTTGGCAGATGGCCGCAATAGCTATACAAACCGTGGAAGGAAGATAGTATTGGAAAAGGTTACAGTGCCAGTTGCCACTCTCGTCCATAAAATCTGAGACTTTAGCATAAATCAAGTTATTCTCAAGCGGACCTGTCATCAAGAGTATGAGGGGGCCCCAATCATCAATCCAATTATTCAACCAGAATGAAATACGATTTCCATTACCAAGTTTCCATTTTAACCCTTCTCTTACAAAACGTCACGTTGCTGAGATCCCCCTCCAAATAACTGAGGCCCTGTTTCGATCCAGCGAGTGAGGGATGTGATGATCATCTAACCGGTATTTAGTCTTAAGAAGTTGGACCTATATAGCTATTGGTTTAGTAATCAAGTCCCAGCCCAATTTTGTGAGAAGCGCATCATTTGAGGATCGAATTCTTTTAAGTCCAAGGCCCCCTGCTTTTTTTGGTTGACAAACGAACTCCCAGTTTACTAAATGCATTTTCCTCTGATCTGTCTTTGAAGCCCAGATAAAGCTCCTCATTATTTTCTCCAAGTCATCGCAGAATTACCTCAGAATTCTCACTGTTTTCATCGTATAATTGGATATGGATGAAATTATTGACTAGGTTAAAATGACTCGTCTTGCTAAATACAAAAGGCGTGCATTCCATCCTACCAGTTTCTGATGAGCTTTATCTAGGATGTATTGACAAATGTTCCTCGTTGTACGCTCATAAACCACTAGTACTCTTAGATATTTACCAAGATTGATCGTAATAAGAATCTGTAGTTCTTGACTGATTTGTCACGCGTTAAATTATAATTTTCTATAAATTCATATAGCGCACTGAAAAATGGTAAGTTATGTTTTAATTATGATTTATAATTTTAAATATCATATACTACTTTATAATGTTTTTCAAGATACTTAACTAATGTTGTTCTTCTTATTATGTTGCATTCTTTGGGAGTAATAATTTTATGTATGCACAAAAATAAAAAACCATTCAATTTGTGTTAAGTTTATTTGAATAACTAAAAGTGTTAGACGTCAATTCTGTTAGTACTATGCACTATTTTTATCATTTTTATTAATAAATATTTTTTTGAAGAGATATTAATAAATATTTTGTAGATATGTTTTTAGATTCACTTAATTTTATATTTCTTTAGTTTTAATGGAAGTTTTTCTGGTTTATGCATTACACCAATTGATTGAATGTAATTTTGTGACATAATTAGTTAATAATATTCTTTTTCTTATGCATATTTAAATATATGAGATAAAGTCTCTAGAACTAATATATATTGTAAATAAAATTATGATAAAATCATAAAAACTTTAGCGCATATTATATTTATTCTAGGATTTGACATCATAAATTAAAGTATTAATATATTTAAATAAATGCGTAAGTGTTTGTTAGATAACAAAATTACTAAATTGACCTCACATAAGAAATTAATTTAAATCATTACTTGTATATCTGTAAAAATTCCCACTGTAGTAACTATAAGTAATCATTGTTAGAAAATCACATGTAAAGTAATTACATATCAAAAAAAGATATAAGGATGAAGTGAATTATATACAAAGATATGACTCATATCTCATTGTCTTAAGGAAATATGATATCCTAATTATATATGAGTTTACTTTGATCCAATCCAATTTTTCCTCAGGCCCCTCAAAACCCTTCAATGATATTATAGACGGTTAACAAAGTTTGATGAATAAAAATTCATGGAGTTGAGTCAGATGAATGAGAGATTCATAAAGCAACTTAAATAGCTTTGAGATCTATATGGTATCATAGTTGTATATGGAGTTACTTGGATCCAATCTAATTTCTCCTCAAACCCCCTCAAAACCTTCAATCATTTGACTTAAAGATCACAAAAATTATCTTATATAAGAATTTTTATGTCTTAATACTACTTATGACATATTATAGTCAATGATAGTTACCCATTAGCCATTGAATGTAACATAAATTATATAGAGATAGTTGAATGATCAATATAAGACTTATAATCTTAAATGATTAAGAAGAATATTCTATTTTTTCGATTAATATTAATTTGAAAAATTTTGGCCAAGGTGGAATGTCAAATGGTCAAATAATTTACAAATGTCATTAATTGAGTCAATTGCTAACGGTGGATAACTAATATGATTAGACTGAAATAAAGTAAATATTAATTTCATACTCTATATCTAATCAAAATATTGTACAATGAAATGATCGAAGTATATATAAATTTATGCACAAAAAAGTTAGTTAAAATTACTTTGACATTCTTAAATATTTGAGTAGTCATGACGTGTTGATAGACACTAATCTTGATATATAAATATAAATTGTTTAATTAGAGCATTAAAGATAAATTAAAGGAGCTTAATTTATCTAATTATATGTATATTTTAGGATTATAACTTCTATTCATTGTCAACTTCTTGAAAACTAAATGAGATATACACAAAGAATGAGTTGAAGTGAGAAAAAAATGTTTTTAATTAAATTAGACTTGATTGTAAAGTTTGAGAAACTTTACGATTATATATAAGATATTTAATAAATAAGGATCAATACGAGATATTATATCTTATTTGTACTGATATTTACTTATAATTAGTTACAATTAAAATTAAAATTTAATTTCAATTAAATTACTAAAATATTTAAAATATATTATAAATAGTCTTAAATTTTAAGGAACTAACACTGCTTACCTAATCATCTCTGCAATAACTATATAGTTTTCTCAATAAGTTTTGTGAATACAGTTAGAATCCGAATACTTACGAGACTATACTGATTGAGGTGAACTAATTTTAAAAATAGTTCAATAAATGTGACAAACTTTAGAATTAAAGTACGAGTTAGTACTTATATTTTATTATAATTTATGTGGTAATCTTTTTGTAAAGTGATATTAAATTTTAGAAAATTTATACGAAAATTTTCATAATTATTTAGCTATGCACGCGATGAGATAGTGCCTTGATTTTTCCACATATTGTAATATTATATGCAATTTAATTTTGATGGTCGATAAATATCACCATTCTCAAATTTATAAATCAACAAATTATAACTTAAGTAATGCAGATACATTCATGGTAATGTGTTTGTTAATTATTGAAAAAAATCATAAATTCATGAAAAACATATTAATGTAATTATTTTTATTAAAAATATCTGTTATAAAACGATATTAATTATATATGATTTGAAGATTATGCGTTCATGTTTAAAGACAATTTAAACAGTAAATTCATGTCTGGTAAGATTATATTAATCCATATGTTTAATTTAATATACATTAGACGTAGTGATATTGATTTGTTGTGTCAATGTCTTACAAGTGACTATTTCTTTTTAATTAGTGAGTTTACATATAAAAAGTGAATTTAATGTCAAAAGTAAAAATTTTCATCAAATTATTTATTTTTCAATAATTAATTACATTTAAAATTTCAACATAAATTGAATTACAAGCTATTTAACTTATATAGCTATATTTTTTATATTTTAAATGTTTGCTAGCACAAAAATAGTTAATTCAATATGTTATATCCTTCATCATTATTTTTTTGGAAAATTTTTAAGCAAAATTTTATTGAATAATATATAGTGGATTATCCTAAAATTTATCTTATTTATACTTAAAATAATTAGTAAGAATATTTATTTGTGATTAGAAAATTATTAGTTTAAATCACATAAATAATATCTTTGTAAAATATAAAATAAGACTGCTTAAATAGATTCAACCAATCCTCAATTCCAAATCATCTCCCTCAACTTATCGACGAACTCTAATAATCTATCCTCAATTTATTTGTTTGAAAAGGAAAAAAATTAGTGCAATAGATTGCATCTCTATAATTATAATAAATAACTCCATGAACTACAAGATTATGATATTAAAATAACATAATTAGTGACATCTATTTCATTTATCCTTAATAATCCTTTTCTTGTTTTTATTAATAATCCTTAATAATAATGTCCACTTTAATTACATGGATAATAATGAGTCGATCCATGAGTAAAGATTAAGATATTTTTAATCAGTCGACTCATGGGTTAGGCGTAGACTCATATTAACCCAAAGTTTAACTATTCTAAACAAAAACGACATCGTTTTTTTTAAGAATTATATCTTATGTAAATTTGGGCTCAAACTGAGGATTCAAGTAAAAAAAAAAGTTATTTTATGCTTTTGACTTTTAAAAATTTTGGAAGGCTGCCCATGGTCCCGTCCATTGCTATTCATATTTATTTATCCTTAAAATCCTTTATTTAGTAGTAAAATCTATTTCATTTATTCTCAATAATTCTTAATGATTAAAAGAAATTAGATTCGTGATTTTGTGTTTTGATATTTTTATATTTTAAAATGAGAGTTATTTGAATTAAATGTATTATTTAGTTTATAAAAAATAATAAGATTAAAGAGGCATAATTTTAATAATCAATATAACTGAAATTGCTCTAATACTCTTTAAATTATTTAATAATATCATATTTGTAGTTTTTATAATTATTATAATTAACATTATTTAAGATATCTTTTCACATCAATAAATTATTTAAAGTATACATAATTAATTTAGACAATATTGTTTATAATAATTATAATAATTACTGAAAACACAACTTTTCTGATCTTTTCCTGAAAGATAGAGTTTACTAGTAATTTATACCCACTCCTAAAAAATAATCGCTGCCGCTAAGAAAACTCGCCTTTTAATAGTTGAAACAAAGCACGAAGGTAATAAAAGAAAGCAAAAGAAACAGTCGACATACATGGCCATCAGGACGCAGGTGGGCAAGTCATGTGGAGCCTTGTCAAGTGTCAATATGCCAAGTTCGCAGTTACGCGTACGCATGTACACTCGGGTTTTATTACTTGTGCCATTGTTCCCTTGTTCTAGTTTTAGAATCCCGTTTAAAAATTAAAAGCCAATGTTCTACACATCCCTGATCCCACCAATGCCAATCACCTCCAAAACTCCTAGACAAACACTCGCTAAACTGTAATCCCACCAAAACTTTACATAACTTACCTGCTCTTCAATACTTGATTGTCGCTTAATTTAACTGCTAGTACGCCAACCAACGACCCACCCAGATTTCGTTGTTGTCCTCGTTAAATGAATGTTAAAATGAGAAAGTGAATTCGCACACCTTTCGTTTTCTTCTCCAAGTTGTATGATGTTGCGATTTTTGTTTGGATAATGGAGACGATTTAGGACTTTGTGTGTTGCTCTGGATTTGTTGGCAGACAAGGATTTATTATTGATTGTTAATTTTTGCCTTTTCATTCTCGCTAGTGCTGAAACATTGAACTGTTTCATGCCGTTGGTTGAAAGGTGATCCAGATGTTAAATGATCTGGTAGTTCCTTTGGTCCTTTTAATGTTCGAAATCTTTTAGGTTTTCAATGTATGATGATTGTAGTTTAATGTTTAGCCGCTTCTTATAATGTTATTGATGTTTCTTCCTCACGTAGATGGAAAATGGAGTTGCTTCTTCAACGGTTAATGTTTCTTCTAATGCATGTCTCTCTAATGCCCACTCAATCTATTGTGAAGGTTAGTTTGTTCCCTTTGTTAGTCTTTGAATGTATTGAACGGGGTATATTATATATTTCGTTTTTTGTTAGCAATAAGTGTTTGGGCTATAATGTGTGATGATCTTCTGTTGTCTTCAGTTTCATCTGCCCACTTAGAGTGTTTCTTATTTGGTTTGATATTTTCGTTTTTGTTGTCTTTCAGGCTATAATGACGTGATTGGCAGATGGGGCACATGTCGTCCTGATGTTGATGCTCAAGGTCTCGAAATGGACCCTCGTGTAACAAAAAATTCTTGTTTTTCTTTTTAGTTTCTCTGTTTTAGTTTCATTGTTTTTTTTGGTACCATATTCACTTTTTTAATCTGATGTAGGGTGTTTTCAATGACTCCTTTTCGCCTTTATTCAATGGTTATGGCCATACTCGAGAAATTGTACAAAGATCTTATGCACCTTTCTCAACATCACTGCCCTTTGTAAGTGATCATGATCAGTCATACAATGGCCAAGGATTCACCAATCCGGATTCACACTATAACCAACATGTTATTCCTTCAAAAATTCATTTTGCTGCTTTGCAAAATGCAATTCCTCAAACTAGTTTGGCAATCATCATTGACCCACAAGTAGATGGCAATATGTTTGGGGCGAGACCAGGATACATGCCAGATTCTTTTTGCAGGGGAAGCAACTTTTCTGCAGACTCTGGAGAGATGGATTTGTTGCAGCAAGGATTTGAGGGATTTGAAAGTGGTGGACTATGGTCGGATTGCCCAAAATCTATGAACAATAAGAGTTCCTTTGTGCATTTGTCATCATCATCTGCAATTGGAAAACCAATTGCTTCACTGGGTTTGTCTGGACTGGTTAGTTTCCTTTGCTAGAAGATCCTTTTACAGTTGATTGATTACTGAAAGTTAGCAACAACCTTTTATGCTTATAAGGCTCCATGACTTGCTCTTCAGTTTAATTTATTACTAGTAAGTTAATGTGTTTGAAAGCGAACAATCTTTGTGCTTTCTGATTTAGCTATGTCACTTGATCCTGTTAAAGATTCATAATCAACTAAAACGCATTTGACAGATGATTGTTTATAGGCCTTTCGTATTCTCAGGAAAATTCAGACTCTTCGATGCAAATGATGTTTAGGTTTGCAAGATCATGTAGGAAGTGGATTTTAGTGTCAGTTGAAAATATATGTTTTTCTATACCCTTGTGTATGTGTGCATATATGCGCCTGATATATGTTCATGAATGTCAAGATGCTCACACACACTTCTTGTGGATTTTGGTTCACGAACGGATTTGATACGGACAAGTATTGTTTTTTTTCGTTTCATATGCTGCAGATATTCACCGTAAATAATCAAGGGATCCTTGTCATGCAATTCAGAAACGTTTGATTACTTGTTACATTATTTACTTGGTTAAAAGATCAATGTGTTTCAAACATTTCGGAATTTACGTTTGATTATAATGAAGTTGATTTTTTATAATCAAACAATAATCCTTGCAGGCCTCTCAACAAAAGGATTCATTTTATGGTTTTGGATCACATTTAGACTCTCGATATAAGAGTTGCACTCGAAATCCAATTGATGGAAGCCCTAGATATGAAGTGGAGTCCTCTTCAACTAGAGGAACTGATGGGCAGAACTGGCCCTCACTCGATGAAGCAAGGCAACATCGTAGGTGCAATGGCTTTTCATGCAATTGCGCAAATTCATTGGATACCATAGGAGAGTGGAATAGGGGACCTCGGGCACTAAAACGAAGAAGTCAGACAATGGCAAATAGGTCAGATGTGGATGATTGTGGAGCTGCAGTTTCTCCTGTTACAAAGTCTTATGGTCAAGCAGAGTTTGTAACTGTGTACAAGGACGCGAAGTTCTTTGTAATAAAATCGTACAGCGAAGATAATGTTCATAAGAGCATAAAATATGGGGTTTGGGCTAGCACCCAGAACGGTAACAGGAAGTTAAATGCTGCTTACCGCGAAGCAAGGGAGAAGCATGAAACATTCCCAGTCTTTCTTCTATTTTCGGTAATCCACTATATCTACTTGTCTTAATTTTGTATAACTGAAATGTCAAATCAGTTGATGTGAGTAGACTGTTGACTGCTATAAGCATCATAAATGGAGAGGATGAAATTCTTGGTAATACAGTAAATGATGTGGCTACTTGTAGAGATGATTATTATAAGCATCATAAATGGAGAGGATTAACTCTTGGTAATACAGTAAATGTGGCTACTTGGTAGAGATCTCCTCTGTTTTTATAAGCCTGTTTTAAATAGACATAAAACGTCGTTTTGAGTAGAAACAAGGTTAAAACAGACTTATAGAGCAGGGGATCTAAACCCGAGATCATTATGTTTATTCGATACTTGACTGACTATGTGGTCATCTTTCTTTTCTTTTCTTTTCCCCTGAGAGCTGAGTGCCGGACTTCTTCACAGGGTTAGTTTTCATGCTGCAGTCGGTGCATGGCCTCATGAATGCAGAAATTACCCGGACTTACTTTGCAATTAAATCCTCAAGAGTGATAAGATGAGGCGAAGAACGAAACTAGTGTAAAGCCAATCGAAAAGGACAAAAAATGGCGTAAGCAACATTTTGAGGAAACTCCTGATTCTTAAAATATTATGGAAACTTATTGAGGAACTAGATTACTAAGTATGGTCCATGAGAGATACAGACTTCTGGTTCCCCTAGTTTAGCAGTTACCATATCAGAGTGATTAATTTGACTGATTAGTTTCCCGCACAAAAGCAAGAGATTGATGGGCTTGCTGACCAACTATTTCCGGTCGTTTTAATGCATTTGTAATGTTGTTTTACTAAGCATGTTCTGTATACAATGATGGGGAAATCCTATTTATCACTTCGTTTGTGTCTCATTAAACCTTACGCAGGTGAATGCCAGTGCGCAGGTCTGCGGAGTGGCTGAGATGGTTGGACCTGTGGACTTTGACAAAAGTGTGGATTACTGGCAGCAAGATAAGTGGTCTGGACAGTTCCCTGTCCGGTGGCAGATCATTAAAGATGTACCCTACGCCATCATCTTTTTCCGGCACCATGAATTATGGGGACGAATAAGCAATAGCTTATTGCTGGTCTTTTTCTCTAAAAGAGTTCCTGATGTCCTGTTGTCAAATTTTGGTTCCTCTTTGCGGATTTAATGAGCTTCTTTAAATAGGTATTTCTACACTGAACTCAGATGATGAATATTTGCCTTACGGCGTTTTTGCTTGAGTTTGCTCTAATCGGCAGTCACTTCCTCTAAATTTTTGACTCAGTATCTCTTTGGATGGATACTAAGTATGCTAGTATGAAGAATCTTGTATTTTGCAGTCAGTAGTATTGAAACCTGTAATATTTGTGTTTTCTTCCGTTTACTTCACTAGCTTAGATCACTCATTTGTGCATGCGGCATGTAATCCATGGTACTCTAAATTTTACAGGTGGAACTAAAACGGGGTATTGAGATGTTGAACATTTTTAAAAACTGTGAAAGCCATTCTTCAATCCTGGATGATTTTCTGTTCTATGAAGAAAGACAGAAAGCAATACAGGCAAAGAAGTCAAAACAGCAAAAAACCTGCTGTCAAGTGCAGTTAAAGGACAAAATCCTGTTACGCGGTCTACTGACTTCGTACAGAAATTGTCTAAGAGCTTTGCTGAAGCTGTTTTTTTTTTTTTTTTGGTAATGAGAACAAGATGGTCTCACACTTACATCAGAAGACTATTGGCGTTGATCCTGAAATACGAAGCTGACAATATCAGCGTGATGATAGAGAAAGTATCTTCGAGATGCTGAGAGGGTGGATCTCTACTTAATAATTCATATTCTTAGGTTCTTTTTCCGTTTACGGGACTTTTCATATGTTTATATAGGATGGAGATGATTGGGATGCCTGTAATATCAATTATCTGATATCAGCTAAACTGATTATGGCCCCAAATTGTTCTCCAGTAGTCTTTGAAGTTTCATAAGATAGGAATTCCAGTGCTACCTGTGACCGGTAGGCAGCAGTTCTGCTACTCGGAAGAATATGAGTTGAACGTTATTATAGATTACGCACAGAAAATATGACGTTCAGGGAGGTATGATTCTAATGAAATTCGACCATGGTGCTGGCAAGATAAGCTTTGTGCATCTGTAGTAGCGAGTGGTTGTGTTGATTGTTGTCCATTTAAGCAACTCAGTTAGATGAACAGATTTTTAGGATGAACTAGCATAAGCTCTCACATCTTTTCCAGACATGGAAATGCGACCCAAAGTTTTATTTGCCAAGATGAACTCAGTTTTAGTTCAGGCCAGAGATGCTCACGGGCTGTGCACCCAGAAGTGTTTTCAGTTTCAATTTTCTAGCAAACAGTTTCAGGATTTGCATGCCAATGTGAAAGCTTGAAGGTTACCTAGTAGACTCGAGAGAAGTCATGGTATAGTAGAGATTACAGGTAGATGCAAATAAACATGTCCTTGAGAAATCAAAATGAACTGCAAACGAGACATCCCATTCGATAACTAGTAATCCGACATAGAAGGTACGTCAGGGAACGCATAGATAAGGATGGCCACAGCAATCACCAAAGGACCAGAAAAGAGATGTCTACGGTTGCTGCCACCGGAATCGCCACTTTTCTCTGGCGCTGCCGTTGTGGTTGTATTAGGAGCTGCTGTTGTCGAAGCATTCGTAAAAATCGCAGCATCAGGGGAGTTGGGAGGCAAGCCTAGAAGTTCTGGCAAGAAGCAAAACAACCATGTGTGAGATTCTTGTGTTGAACAGTAACTGTACTAAAACGAATAGCTTTACATACATCAATCATGCTCAAGTACTTCTAAAGTTCAGTTTCCAACTTGATACACTCCCGAGTGGACGATGTATATGTAAAGGTTCTACTCTCTTGCAAATATTGATCTTGACTTAACATTCGATGAGGTTTTTCAGTTTAAGTTCGCTTGTGTAAGGAAACTTGGATCCAGGACATCTCTTAACCTGGCTTATAAATCATCATTAGTAGTAGTACTCCTATTCGAAAATGATAGAACAGAAAACGTTATCTATTTTCTTAATTCTTTTGGGTAAACCCAGTAAGAAAAACAAGATTGGCGCATTCGACAGCATAAGTAGATCGATGATACCAAGTTGTAGTGAAGAACGTTATACAATGCAGAAAGGAGATCAAGAACTCAACATCATGCTTCAATCTACCCTCAACAAACAATCACATAAACTAATAGATATGAGAGTCATGAACTCACTAGGGCAGTAGCTGACAGTAGCATTTTGAAGTTGGCACGCAGAAGGTAGCTGAAGAAGTCTAGCCTCCTGAATACCCAAACTTCTCAACTGAGAGTTTCCAGATCCACTATGAGTCTGCTGCATAATATAACACAAGCACTTGGCATCGCTTCCTTTCACTTCTTGCACAGCACTGCAACAATCCTTTGTTGGCGTATCGGCTTTCCCTGTGGCATAGTTCATGCACTTCATCACCTTCTGGAAATCATCCTGACACTCCTGGCTTAAGCTCTCCCCACTAACCACTACAAAACCCGAATTACTCCACACAAACCACAAGAGCAAGAGACAACCCCAGACCCGCCCTCCGATCATCTTCAGTGCAAGGTTACGAATTGGAAGGTTTACTATATAATATAACAAACAATGGTTGATGGATATATGAGAAAACTATAAGGCCGGATTATGCAATCTTGACCGTCCAAGATGGCAGAAACCGCCCACAATATTTGAGATCAACGGTGTAGATCTGAGTTGCAGACGCCAAGTCAAACAGCAGTGAGACCATTAATGAAGGTGCTTATTGAGCAGTTGGACCGTAGTAAAGTCCCATAGTGACCCAGCTGTCCAGTCTACAGCCAACAATATCTTTGCCTTTAATAAGGTTCAGCCTTAGAGAAACCACGTGTCACAGAACTATCCACGTAGCAGTGATGCTATGTTTTAATGCCGAATTCTAATGCATGGCTTTGATTGTTCCGCCTCCATTCTGAATCGTCCGATTCTCACTTAGTATTGTGATATCCGTTCAACTGGTTTCTTCCTACTAATGGAGTAGTAAATGATAACCTATCTTTTGTAATTTTAATGAAAAACGCTTTTCGATATACGTACCCAAAGACAAACGCGTAATCATACCGTACAAGAGATATGGTAGAAGTTACCAAAATATCATAATATGGGTTACTCTTACCCACTTGTATAATAAGAACTTTAAATGTGTTTGATTCGAAGTGGAAATAGGTTCATTTAAAAATTGTATTTAATTTTAAATAATTAATTAAAATATATTATCTATATTTAATAATTTATTTACTAACACTTAAAAATAGTAATTACTATTCTTTAAAAACTTTTTTAATATTAATTCAAAAAGCTAAGATTTTCTATTTAATTTCACTTTTGTATTTCATGTTGTTATTTTCTGTTCGTGTTTTTTCAAATAAAAACAAAAATTTGGGATCTTGAGGTTGGTGATTTTTACAATATGGAAGGCACAATAGAGGTCATACAATAAGATAAGGGAGAAAAGTCAAAATTATGTAAGGTTATGTTTGGTTGAACGTAAAGTTTTTAATAGAATTGAATACTTTATAATGAAATATAATATAAATGAATGTAATATTAGAAAATTATGTAATATTAGAAAATTTTTATTTGAGAGGGATGAAAGAGTTCATAATGTAATATAATGAAATGCTGTTTAGAAGAAGGGTCTATAATATAATTTAGAAAAAAGTTGTTTATCATTTTACATTTCATTTTAAATTTCCCAAATCGGAAGTTTCTCATTTTTACTGTTTAGGATGGAATAGAATGTAATATGAAATCTTTTTCTTTCATTCCATTCCATTGTAAACCTTCCTTCTAAACAAATAATATTACATTTCATTCTATTCTATTAATAAACTTCCAACCAAACATAGCCTAGAGGATAACGCCCAATATGGTTTTCTTTGGTTAAACGAAAAAGAGCTCATAAACATCCAGGAGAAAATGTGTGTGGAGACATTTTGAATTATTTCCAAACTCCCTGAGAGAAGATGGAGATGGAAATGGAGAAGGGAGAATGATGACGACAGGGAAGATGAAAAATGGGCATAACTACACCATTTTTAAAGTTTTCCCCAATTTGTAGTTGTTCAAAAACTTTAGGTTTAAGGCTTATAAAGGGATACAGAAAAGACTAATAGGCTGTTTGGTTCAAAACTAATAGGCTGTTTGATTCAAAGAATGGAATAGATAAGGAATAAAATAGTTATTCTTAGGAATAGAAAAGATGAGGAATAGAATAGAATGGGTATTATTTTGTTTGGTTCAAAGAATGGAATAGATAAAGAATTTTTATGCCAGTGTTTGGTTTGAAAATATAAACTTGGAATGACAAAAGAATAATAACAAAAAGACCAAAATATTCTTATTATTATTATTATTCTTATTATTATTATTATTATTATTATTATTATTATTATTATTATTATTATTATTATTATTATTAAATTCCTTATTATTATTAATTTTTTTCTTATTATTAGTAATTTTATTATTCTTATTATTATTAATTATTACTATTATTAAATTTCTACTTATTATTGTTCTTCTTATTATTTATTATTATTTTATTAATTATATTATGATTATGATTATTAAATTCTTTATTATTATTAATTTTCTTTTTATTTTATTAATTTATTATTGTTATTATTATTATTAATTATCTACTTACTATTATTCTTATTAATATTAATTTTATTATTGTTATTATTATTAATTTTATTATTGTTATTATTATTATTAATTGTCTACTTAGTATTATTTTTATTAATATTAATTTTATCAATTATAATTAATATTATTAATTATTAAATTCCTTATGAAAGCTTGGTTACAGACGACCCAACCAAATTTCTCAATACAGAATGCCAACGGGCTGACCACAATACTAAATCAGAAAAAATCCATAACATAGTTCTCTTGTAGCTTCAATGGTTACATTAAACAAGACTTTTAAAGAGCGTGCTGCTCATAGATTTCAAAGTTCTCATTGACATTTTCTAGATTAAGGTCCTTTTTGTATCGTCGTGTAAAGCCTTAACAACCCATGCATTGTTTTTCAAAAAGCAGCCACTTTATCACGTCTGCATCCAACCCAAATTAAGGATCACAAACCTGCAACAAAACTAAGAATTTAAGATGCTAAGGTACCTGTAACAATAGTTTGGAGCTGACCATATAGTAACTATCTGCTTGTTGAACGTCCACTTGTACCTTTCCATTACCAACCGATGAGCATGGCAAATGTAGTCAATGTTGTTTGAATGATTAAATGAAGTGACAACACTGCCACCAAAAACATAACCAGCACCACGTGGACTCATACCCCAACCTTCAATATCTTCAGGATCTGACCAAAGGAGGTCACACATAGCACCATCATGAGGAACTTCTTGCTTCCTATCAATTGTTCGAATCTGAACACAAGTATTAGTAGTAGCTCCTTGCATAGAACTTCAAATAATTAAAAGCACGTTATCAGGTTTGATTCATTTACCTGATCCAATGTTAGAATAGCAGGAGAGAGACCACCATGAACGCTAAAATTTTTGTTCTCGATCAGAGCTGACAAACTGTCAAAATTATTTTTAGAAAAGGTCCATTGTAAGCAATTCAGTATTTATAAAAAACAATGATCATAATTATCACCCTAACGAGGATTAGATTACTGGGCAATAACATAGCAAAAGCCAAGCATATAGCATTGTATTCTGGGTTAATATCATCAATTTTTCGATACCCTATACAAGAACAAATCTGCTTGAGAGAAATTACCTCAATTAGAGTAATGTTAAAATTTGAAAAGTTTGGTGCTAGTAAGTTGAATAATAAGTTTATTATGCCAGAAGGACATTAACCAAACAACTACAATAAGATAGGGTGTCATGATAAGAAGTGCCACAGTAATAACAGGTAACACATATGAACACAGAAGAAGGAAGCTTTTACAAATAAATTTCACCAACACCAGAAAGTCAACTTTATAAGTAGCAATTTGATTGGATAATCATAACAATCCAAATGCATTAATTGTATTTGATGATCGACAAGATCAATTAAAAAGTAAATAGGAAATTATCCATTGAGCATTATATCAACCATTCCTACGAACTTAGCTTTCACTTTAATAGCTTTTCCATTATTCGACATTTTATGGATAGAGAAGACTTGCATTGCCTCTAAATAGCAATATTCATACCTTAAGTAATCAAAGATGTCAGTGCAATGTCTCCGTACATTTACAGATCCATATTTCCGTAGGCGCTCATCATAGAATCCATACACCTGAGTAGAACAAAGAAAGACTACTGAGTTTGCCACAAAGAAAGAAGTTGAAATATAATACTAGAAAATACATTTACCTAAGTAATCTGGAGGCTCTCATTATTCCCTCTAATGAGTGTTATCTTATCTGGATATCTAACCTAAGACATCCAAATTTACATAAATTTAAAATAGCATTTGAATGATGAACTTTTAAGAATCATGGTTTAACTTCAAATTTATAACTAAAGGTTCAGCAAGCATTCTCTTCAAATAGTATACAGAATGGAGCCTTGCTAAAGGTGGGGCAGGCCATATATTCCAAAATCAATCGGAGAGCTCAATATAACATGCAAAAAGAATTTACCTTAAGAGCTAGCAGAAGCAAAAATGTCTCAACAAAGTAAAATCCCCGATCAGCAAAATCTCCAAGAAATTTGTCTTTTAAAAAGTTCTTTCATGTCATAAAATTGTCCATAGATATCTCCACAAATCTACATAGAAGAAAACACTCATAATGAGTGTTTAAGACACATCAAGATGTTAGCATTTCCACCCTAGAAAGATAAATCAAGATATTGTAAATGTTAAATATTTTAAGTTATAAAAGATCATTTGAAATCAAGATTTGGATGTATTTGAGATGCTTAGCCAACTAATTACAGTGCCAAGAGGTCGAATATGCAATTTAAAACAAGATTTTAATGGAGAAAACTTGGAAAGCAGGACCAACATTTAAGTCATCTGATTTAAAGATTGTACATACACTGTCGAAGTTTTCATTCTTTATGTGATGACAGTCGCTGCGAAAGATGAATTTTGTAGTTTGTCAGCAAATTAGGCTACACAGGAGCCGCTAGCAGATGGGATGAAAATAAGAAATTCAAGCAGTTCAAAGCATGTTTTCACATTATACGAAAAGAACTCAAGAAGCATCTTATAAAAGACCATCAGTCGACGACAGCATACTAGACACCAAATGACAACTGTCAAACATTGTTCATCCTTCTTCTAATTCTTTTCAAAAATTACAGAAGAAATCACAAATCCCACCATTATTCTTCAAAAATTAGTTACTTCAGTAGGACAGTGTAGCCCCCAAATGCGAAGAATATGAAAACCCACATATTCATTCTGTAACATCTAATCCTTTCAAAACTGGATTATTGAAATCGACATCATAGCTAAACAAAAGACCTCAAATTGTTATACAATCTGCAATTTGCAGCATTCAAGTCGATACTCATTTTATAGGAAGTTAATCCAGACATCAAAATCGAAAAACGAACAAGATTATCAAATAAACCAATCACATCAGAATCAAGAAAATTCTAAGCTAGAAATATTGATTGTAGGAAGAAAAACAAAACCCAGAACAATAATTAAGAAAACCAGGAATTACAATTCCGTTAAGAAGAAACTAAACAACAAGCAAAGAGAGAAGGTGATTAAGAAATAAATCAGATTTACCTTTAAGCTTGAAGACAAGAGCCAAGAGGAGGAGAGCGACGGAGACGAGAGTTAGGGGGGTGAAGATGAGAGCGAGGGCGAAGGGTCTGACGAGGATAGAACGGTCAGAGAGTTGGGTAAAGATTATCCCCAGTTACCCGGAATAGCTAAAGACAAGGTATAGTTGTCTTTAGCTATCCCCTATAGTCCCGGAATAATAAAACATAAGAATGCCTATTCTACTTCTTTTTTTATAACCAAACGTAAGAATGCGTAAACGTTAGGATTAGGGCAGGAATAGAATGTATATTCCATTCAACCAAACATACCGTAAAAGACTCAAGGCCTTCATTAAGAGAATCTCACTCTCTCATTAAAAAATAATAAATAATATCATACTAGTGTTAATGTATCATTTAACTAACGGATGTTAACCCATCGAATTTTCATCTAATTAAGATTTATTTTAAATTTTTAAAAAATGTTAGAATTTAAATTGAATGCTTTAAAATGGTAAGATATAAGTTATATTTTGATATAAATATTGAGATTCAAAATATACTTTTTAATCGACTCTGATATTTCCAAAGTATTCACTTTGAAATGATGGAACTATGATGACACAAAATTATTATTTTTAATATCTATCTGAGTCTTACTATGCTATGTGAAAGTTACAATCATGTACTAGAAGCAACGTCATATAATTAAAAGGGTCTTGTTAGAGTAGTGCTCTAAAGACAATCACCTTTAGCACTTTTATACAAGCTTTATTTTGATTAATAAAGCGAAAGGCAATTTTCATTAATTTGATGTTCGTTTATTTATGAATTGATGTCGATCTTAAATCGAATTAATGAAGTCTAGATACAATACATAGGATGAAGGAAGTCATGATGAGATCATAATAATGAGATTCCTATCATGTGCAATTATGTTAGTGTCTAAATTATTCCTAGTCATAGGATTAATAAGACAGGACATTATCAATCTGGATAGACTAGGACATGTTATACTCCTTGATTTGATCAAGCAATGGATCTCACAGACTGTAAGCATGAGATGTTTATAGTTAACATGTTGATGCTTATTAAGAGTAGTAAGTATATCGGATCACCAGCTATGAGATTATCATATGGATGATCTCTCAAATGTTAATGATTAATCTCATCATAATAATGGTGAAAATATCCTTAGACTTGAGGTACTCAAGAATATCTTGGATATTAATCCCGTGCTTTAACATCATTCCTTGTTGCTTCAAAACGAGGAATCTTATAGGGTGGTGATTGGGTATATCTATCAGTGTTCGAAGGTAATTAGGTAACGAATAAAGGATTCACCACTCCTGATAGAAGAAGATGATACCTACAGCCTCTTGTCAGGGTCATTACTCAGGAATCTCTAGCCAGAGCAATTATCTTTCATTAAGAGAGTCTTCAATGACACATAGAGTAATGAGATCCCAAACAAGAACTACATCACTTGGACCAGATGCGACGTAGTCAGTTTAGTGGGAGTTGACATATAGTCCATACTTCAAACTAAGTGGGGTATAATATGGTGAAACGACGAATTGCAAGGTAATTGTCTATGGAAAGGTTCGTAAGTTAGATAATTAACTATCAAAGAGTTCGTGCTAATCCACTCATATTCTGGTAAATTGATATCATGAAACTATTAAGAGTTAATTCAAATACCTAAAATAAAAGGAAACTTAAAGGTCACACAAATAAAAGATCGGATGAAAAACAAAGTGTATATGATTGTTTTTAAGTAGGCTACGATCGTGTCTCATAGGCCACGATTGTGGCCGAAGACTCAATAGATGTACATAAGTGAGTTCTTCACTTATGCACAAAAGGAGGCTAACCAGTTCTAACACACTTAAAGTGAGATCATAAGGGGTCTAGAAGTGTTCTAGAGTGAGATGGAAATGTCTTGAGTCTTGTTCATGCAATTTATGTAATTGTTGCATGAATCAAATTGCATGCAACATAGCCTTAATCTTTCTCTCCATTTGAGCATCTACTTGAACTAATCTAGTTTGGTGCTCAAACCACCCTTACATATTTTTTTTTCTTTATCTTTACGTGTTCTTGGGTGATCAAGGAAGAGTTTGGTGTTTGCAACAACTCCAACAAGGAAAAGAATCAAGAAAGGAGGAGAATTAAAAAGTACATGTATTGAAATTTCATGTTCATATATTGTGAGTATGCATGCATCTGAGTTTCTGAAAGTTTTGGGGATGTCATATGGTTGGAATTAGATTCGAACACTTCCACTGCATTGTCATGCATATGATGCATGAATCCATGGCTTCTTTAACAGTGGTATCAGAGCAAGCTTATGCATGTACTAGATGATGTATTAAACATGTGTAAAGTGTTTGCTGCGATATAACTGACGTGTATGTTGATTTCAAATAATTCGTATAAATTATAGATTTTTTTTGATTTTCTTTCACATAAATGTTTATAAGATGTTATGTTATGCTACGTTTCTATCAAAGGAAATTGCAATTGAATGTCATTTTCTATTTTATTTATAATTAACATCCAATCTGTTCATATGTTGGTTTCTGGGAATTTCTGAAAAACTGAATGCATCTATTGATTTTGAAAATTTCTTAATAAGTCTAGATTTTTTTTTTATTTTCTTTCATAGAAATGTTTATAAGGTGTAATGTTATGTTTATGTTAAAGGAAAATGCAATTTCATGTCATTTTCTATTTTCTTACAAATATAGTTTCAACCTGATGCATGTATGAATTCTAGGAAATTCTGGAAATCTGATGAACATGCATGCTTATAAATTCCATATTAATTTTTATAATTTTTTTTATGAATTTTCTACATGCACGTGCAAGGTAAGATATTTCCATGTGTATGAGATGCATGACACTTGTTGTTAAAGTGATTATCTTATGCATGCATGATGTAGAGTATGATTAGTATTAGAAGTAATATGACAAGTGTCATAGACATGTGATATGCTGGCTAATTCCACTTACTTAATAAATAATTCCTAAGAATTAGTTTCTGGAATTTTTTTATTAGACACATTTAGAATGTGTATAAGACTCTGGGATTTTTTCAAAATTAATTAAATTTGATTCAATTAATAAATTAAGTCAAAGTCAACACTAGTCAGCTTTTTGAAAGTTGATAGAGTCGACTTGTTTAATGACTTACGAGTATGTTTTTCGGTTATAAGACCTTAATAAAGTTTTCATGAGATAAGAAATATATTATTTTGATGGTAGTAGCATGCTTAGTGTATGTGCTTGAAATTAAGGTTTAAAAAATTTTCTGAACATTGAATTGGTTTTTTTAGTATCTAGTAGGTTAACTTATTTATCTTGATGATTTTGGCTGTCAAGATACTTTTAGCTTGGCCGAAATCGTCTAGATAAATTTGAGACAACCTAGGGATATTATAGATAACTAATTGATGTATGAGAATTTTGGAAACCTTAGGGATTAATTTAGAATTAAACCAAGTAGAGTATAGCATTTCTAGTGTGACTAGAAAAAGGCATGTGTACTAGAATTAATGTATTTAATGTGGACATCAAAATAATTGAATTTTAGGGTTCCTAGTTGAATCACATTCATAATTCGAATTAGCTGAGACTAACACTAGTATCCGATTCAGTTCAAGAGTTGAATACAATCACGTTCTTTTGATGCATAATCAAGTCACAACCTCAATTAAACCTCTTTTGTGTGATGCATGAATCAGATGCATTTTAAGGGTAGTTATGGACATAGGCTCAATTTAATTGAGTTGTCCATAATCTGAATATATATATGAGATATATATAAAACATCATCCAAATTTTAATGAGACCCAACAACAAATCCCTCAACGAAATATTAGGACTTAGACTTTCTATTGATATGACAAAAACCAGAGTTTTTTAGAGTGGGGTTGTTAGGCAAACCCAAGCCCACTCTACATGAATATGTTCAAACCATGGAAATTAGATTTCCAGCTTAATGGGTTGGTCTTAACCGGAAACGCTGGTTTGTTAGGAAAACCCATGGTCATCGTGGATAGAGATGAAGTTGGGTTATATACATGGAATGTATACAAATCAAGAGTTGATAACCCAATGAGTGTGCTAAATCAACAGTTGATGGCACAAGTCGGTCGTTGCATAACTGAATGCAATTGGTATGAATGATACCTACCGATTGACCTAAGGAGGCTTGTTGGGCAAACCCAAGGTCATTCTTGGAGATATTAGATATTGACCCATTAAGAAAACTATAAGTTTTCTCGAATTCGTAGTGAGGGCTATGGATTTGAATAAGAATAGTGGGACCCATAATTCATGCGATTAAAGTCCTTATTGATAAGCATTAGCATACATCCTAACACTTTCTCTCGTTCTTCTAAGTTATTGAATCGCCACAATGTCTTCGTCCAGTGTGAACTTATGCTCTCTATTAGACTCCGATAAACTCACGAGACCTAACTTCTTAGATTGGATATGGAATTTGAGAATTGTTTTCAAATCTAATAAACTAGGATATGTCCTAGATAAACCACTTCCTGATTCCCCTGCTGCCGATGCATCTGATGAGGATCAGAAAGCTTACAAGAAGCTACTGGATGATAGTGAGCTGGCTAGTTGTATAATGCTGATCTTTATGTCACCAGAACTGCAAAAGTAGCATGAAGCTATGGATGCTCATACCATGGTCTACCATCTAAGGGAACTGTTTGATGAGCAAGCTAGGTTTGAAAGGTTCGAGACCTCATGGTTGTTTTTTCGCTCTAAGATGGCTGAGGGATCATCTCTAGTGAAGTATATGCTAAAGATGTATGGATACATTGAGAGGTTAGCCAATTCGGGCTTCGTAATGGATCATGAATTAAGTATAGACTTAATTTTGACTGGTTTTATCGATAATTATTAATAGTTTGGCTTAACTATCGGATGAACCAAATATCCACATCGATACTTGAGCTAATTAATTTACTCAAAATAGTTGACCAAACTGTCAAGAAAGACAGTAAGGTTCTGGTGGACTCCCCTTTTGGTTCTCACAAGAAGAACTAAAAGAAGAAGAAGAAGTCCAAGAAGCCAGTGGGAGGTGTAGTCAAGAAGAAGGTAAAGGAGACAACATCAAAGGGGATATGGTTCCATTGTAACAAGGAAGGACATTGGAAGAGGAACTGCAAAACTTATCTGGAGTCATTGAAGCAGAAGAAGGCATTAGATGTCCTACAGTTTGTTTCAGGTATGTTATTTGTCATTGAGGTTAATACTATTTCTGATCATAATATTTCGGTATTAGATACTGGATGTGGCTCATACATTTGTGTTGATATGCAGGGTCTTAAGGATAGTAGACTGCTCAAGAAGAAAAAGATAGACCTACGTGTGGGAAATGGAGTAATAGTCGTTGCATTAGCCATAGGAATATATGTTTTGTATCTTCCTAGTGGGCTAGAGCTAATTTTGGATAATTGTTATTATGTACCTGTTGTGACAAAGAACATTGTATATGTTCCATGTCTTAATAAAGTGGGATTTCATTTAACTTTTCAAGCAATGGTTGTTCAATTAAGTTGAATAAAATGTTGTATGGTAATGCTACATTGTGCAATGGTACTTACATATTAGATATGTGTAATCCAATTTTAAATATCAATGACAATAAAAGACAAAAATGAGATAACTTAAAATCATCTTACTTATGGCATTATCGACTTGGCCAGAAACGCATGACTAAGCTACATAAGAATGGTAGCTTAGGATCATTTGTTTATGAATCATATGGCACATATGAATCTTGCTTGTTAGGCAAGATGACTAAATTAACTTTTAAAGGAAAGGGTGAACGTGCGAATTGGTTATTACACCTAATACATTTTGATGTATGTAGTCTAATGCCCATTCATGTCAGAAGTGGTTTTATGTACTTCATTACCTTTATTGATGATTATTCATGATATGAGTATGTGTATTTAATGAGATACAAGTCTAAAGCATTTGAAATGTTTAAACAATTTAGATATGAAGTTGAGAAATAGCTCAGTAAAAGTATCAAGACACTTCGATCAGATCGAGGTGGTGAATACTTAAACGAAGAGTTTCTAACTTATCTCAGAGATAATGGGATAGTATCCTAGTGGACTCCACCCTACACTTCGCAACATAATGATGTGACTGAAAGAAGAAATTGAACCTTATTGGACATGGTAAGGTCAATGATGGGCTTTGTAAATCTACCAAAATCCTTTTTAGGTTATACACTCGAGATTGCTGTTTATGTGACAAACAGAGTCCTTTCAAAAGCAGTTGAACTTACTCCATATAAGATATGGACTAACAAAAAGTCCTATCTTTGTCATACGAAAGTCTATGGTTGTCCGGCTTACGTGAAGCAGATTCAATCAGACAAGCTTGAAGCGAAATATGATAAATGTCTGCTTATAGGATATCCTAAGGAAACAATTAGATATCAGTTCTATAATGCTTTAGAGCAAAAGGTATTTGTCTCAAAGCATGTTGTCTTTTTAAAGAAATAGTTTCTTTTAAGAGAAGACAATGAGAGCAGAGTTGAACTTGATGAAGTTCATGATGCTCAAACAGACGCAAATCAACTGCTTGAATCTGAAATTGTTTTTCACGGAGATGAGACAACAGCTAAGCCTTCTGACACACAAAATGTTCATAAGTCAAGTAGGATACACAATGTTTTAGAGAGATAAGGATTTCTCGTAAGTGAACAAAATGACGTATTACTCATAGAGGATGATGAGCCTACAACCTAGAAAAAGGCTTTGAAGGGTTCAGAATCTAAAAAATGACTTCAAGCTATAAAGTTCGAAATAGATTCCATATTTGAAAACCAAGTATGGACTTTAGTTGACCCACCTAAAGGGCTAAAACTGATAGAGTGCAAGTGGATTTTTAAGAAGAAAATCGACATAGATGGTAATGTGATTACCTATAAAGCGAGGCTAGTCGCTAAAGATTATTGCCAAAGACAAAGAGTTAACTATGACGAGACATTTAGCCCCGTAGCCTGTTGGAGTTATGTAAATATAGTGCCCTAGAAAGCAAGTATATTTACATGTACCTTAATCTTCTTTAGTTATAGTTTTGTAATGATTTTAATGAGCATTATATATCTAGTCATAAGGTACCAAGATTCTTTTGTCAGTAATATACATATACATAGAAATGTATGGGAAACATGTATATTATTAAAATCTAAATTCATAGATTCATAGTTGAATAATCAAGTTGGTTACTTAATTATGGTTTAGACTGCAGTGTTGCGATTTATCTCCGTGTAAGTAAAAGAGTTTACTTCAGGAGAATGATGAGTTTCATATCATGATAGTAGTTGACTATCGATAATGGAATTATTAAATGAATCTGGAATCAAGTATGTTTACAAGAATAAAGTGGGCCATTACTTTAATCTTAAAATATACAACTTAAGCATTCGCTTATTAAACCACAATCTTGATGAGTGGTGAACTCGTATGTGTTCCATTATAATTCTTGATATGATCGCAATGAATGTTCACAAAGTATTAATCCAGTGTCTGCATGCTAGAATTATTAATTGAAATATGTATCAGGGAACTTTCACTCAAATAAAGAGTTTATAGTGATATCATCACTTCTAGATATTTTAAGGAGATTTGGTGATTAAACTAGCGCCAGTAGTTTGATGGACTAGCTACCTATCAAGTCTTAACACCAAGATGAGATCTTGTGTGTTAATCACCATATAAAGTAAAACGGGAGATCTAGAAGGAAAAACCAATATAAAGGCAAAGCGGTAATTTTATCCTTTATTGTGCGAATGGCTACAATAAGGTTCTAAATAGGGTTTGCAATTGGACATAAAATATGTGTTCTCATAATGTTTAATAGTTCAAGAGTTCAACTAATTGTCTTTAGTCGAATGACGTTTAGTTAATAAGCTAGAATTAATTCTAATGAAATTAAATTAATTATAGGCTTTTTAGAGCTTGAATTATCAAAGTCCAATAAGATTCCCCATTTAGCTTCAAGGAAGGTTATCAAGCTAAGTAAGAAATATAAATAGAGGTTTTAGAAGCCCATAATTGAATGTTGGGCTTGCAATAATTAATGGTTAATTAGAAGCCTAAATGTTCACTTAGAAATAGGCTAGACTTTAGTTTAATGTAATCGATTAGATTAATTATATTAAACAAATTTTTAACAAAAGGAGTAGCAATTTTGATTTTAATGGACTGATTGTGCAGCTGCACTTTGAGATTGAATTACTAAATAAAGATGGTCTTTATTATGGTTTATCGTCATTAAATGGAGTTATGAACTTACCATTAAATGGTTTAATAGTTATCTTTTAATTTTAGCATATAACCTATTAGCATTCATTGGATTAAAAAAGAAAGATGTGCATTGGATGGACTATCTTCCTTTTTCCATCTTCCAAAACTGAAATTGGTAGGTCATATTTAGGTTAATAGTCTTTTCATATAGCCATCTTAAAGATAAATGAGAAGACTCTCATTTATTGGCTACTTTATGATTGATTAAAGTAAGAAGTGGTGCATTGGATGCTATTCTCTTCTTCCATTCCATGCATAACCGAAATAGAGGGTGTAAGAAGATGTTCTTGCATGGTTTGACTCTCTTTGTCCTTTCATGCATGAGTGAGCCGAAATTTGCATGAGAAGAGTCTCATTTTTGGTTCATTTCTTCTAAGAAAAATGTCCTTCAAACATTTCTTCTCCCTTCCCACCAAAGGATTTTGTTAACTAGGTTATCCTGGAAGAACAAGAGGTAAACCAAATTGGTTGAGGATACAACAACAAAGAGAGGATAGATTGACAAAGAAAAGGATTCAAAAGCAAAAGGCTTTGGATACAAGAAGCAGGAGAGGATAGCGCAGTGAGAAATTAAAGTTGTAGCGAAGGACTCGGTAACATCACTATCTTGTTTATGTTTATTATTATCCTTATACCATATCATGTAAAGATTGGCATGATGATTTGGATATATTACTTCCACTATAAATAAGATTTCTAAAAGTTTTGAAATCTACCGGTTCTCCAAATATGTCATGTTTTCTTTTCCTGATCCATCATAGCCATGCTTAAGTCCATTAGAATACTCCTAACCATTGCAGCTCATTATGATTATGAGATATGGTCAAGGGATGTGAAGATGACTTTCTTGAATGGAAACCTAGTTGAGGATATGTATATGATACAACCTGAGGGCTTCATATCCAAAGATGAAAAAAAGGTATGTAAGCTTCAGAAATCTATTTATGGATTAAAGCAAGCATCTAAGAGTTGGAAAATCCGATCTGATGAGACAATCAAAGAGTTTGGTTTCTCACAAAATCTTGATGAGCCTTGTGTGTACAAGAAGGTTAGTGGAAGTGCTATCATATTCCTTATGTTATATATAGATGACATATTATTAATAGGAAATGATGCCTCAAGTTTGCAATTAGTCAAAATTTGGTTATTCCAGAATTTTTCCATGAAAAAACTTAGAGAAGCAACTTATATATTAGGAATAAAGATCTATAAAGATAGATCAAGGAAGTTGCTAGGTCTTTCACAGTCGACATACATAGAAAAAGTGCTAAAGAGGTTTAGCATGAAACAGTCTAAGAAAGGTTCTTCCTATGACTCATGGGATAAAATTCTCAAAATCTATGTGTCCAAAGATGCAAGATGAGAGGACTCGTATGAGTATGATGCCGTATGCTTCGGCAATAAGATCAATCTTGTATTCTATGTTATGTATAAGACCTGATATATTGTATGCTTCAAGTGTTACGAGTAGATATCAATTGGATCCAGGTGAGTGTCACTGGGCGGCTGTCAAGAATATCCTAAAGTACTTAAGGACTAAGGATGTATTCTTGATATATGAAAATGGATATCTCGTAGTGAGCGGACATATGAGTGTCAGTTTTCAATCTGACCAGGATGACTCCAAATCACAGTCAGGTTATGTTTTCATACTGAATGGTGGTGTAGTCAGTTTGAAGAGTTCCAAACAAGAGACAACTGTAGATTCAACAATCGATTCAGAGTACATTGTAGTTGAGGAAGCGACGAAAGAAGCTATTTGGATCAAGAAGTTTGTTATAGAACATGGAGTGGTTCTGAGCATAGTGGACCTGATACTGTTGTACTGTGACAACGCCAAGGAACTAAGATCTCATCAGAGGTCCAAGCACCTACTCAGGAGATATCGTCTAATCAGGGAGATAATTGATAGAGGTGATGTGATGATAGAGAGAGTGCTCACAGATCAGAACATCGCCGATCTTTTAACTAAGCCACTTCCTCAAATGATTTGATTCTAGTGTACTCGCTTATGGTATTAGAAACAAAGGCGAATGACTTTAGTGCTAGTGGGAGATTGTTAGAGTAGTGCTCTAAAGGCAATATTGTTAGAATAGTGCTCCAAAGGCAATCACCTTTAGCACTTTTGTACAAACTTTATTTTGGTTAATAAAGCAAAAGGTAATTTTCATTAATTTGATGTTCATTTATTTATGAATTGATGTTGATTTTAAATCGAATTAATGAAGTCCGTGATACAATACATAGCATGAAGGAAATCATGATGAGATAATGATAATAAGTTTCCTATCATATGTAATTATATTAGTATCTAAATTATCCCTAGTCATAGGATTAATAAGACAGGACATTATTAATTCGGATAGAGTAGCGCATATTATAATCCTTGAATTGATCAAGCAGTGGATCTCATAAACTGTAAGTGTAATAGCCCAGACCACCCACCTATAGATATTGTTCACTTTGGGTTGTCTATCTGGTCAAGACCCTCATGATTTTGCTCTTCCCACATCCAGAAAAATATGTCTATGGGGAAGAGGTATTCATACCCTTATAACGCGTACTTCGTTCTCCTCTCTAACCAATGTGCGAAGAGTAAAACCGTGAGGGCATTAGCCCGATAGGCAACCCAAAGTAGACAATATCTATGGGCAAGTAGTCTGGGTTGTTATAGTAAGCATATCATATTAATTATTAGATAGATACGAAAGAATTTAAATAAGTTTAAAGTTAAATCATTACATCTTATAAAAAGATAAGAACTTTTAATTTAAAATATGTTAGTTTAATATAAAATTGATATTATGTAAATAATAATTTGCTTAATATTTTATTATATAAAAATTATATTTTTAATACTACTTTATATAAAAATATATATTAAATTTTAATATTTTACAGTGTTAAAAAAATCTTAACATTTTAAAATTATTTGAATTTAATCATAAATTGACGAAAATTTGAGTCAAGTTAATACTAGAGTTTAATTAATTTTAAATATATAATAAATTTTAATTAATATAATAAAATCTAATTTAATATTAACTCTAAACAATCTTATTTAAACTTGAAGTAATTAACATTCCCCTCTCTTTTTTTAATTTTTTGGCATGGTTCGACCACCATACTGACGATCAATCACCCTTACAATATCTCAAATCCCAATTTATAGGAGTTAATTGAGATACTGGATGGAGCTCCTCCTATAATTCCCAGTTCAAAAAATGGCTTCAAAATCTCGTAAAGGACAACACCAACTCTATTTCTCTTCTTGAACTTCTTGTTTGCATTTCTTTAATCGATAATGTCCTCTAGCTCCTTCAATTTTCCACTAAACTTTCCGAAGCATCTTGTATGAATGGATTCTCTACCTATGGTGATCCTGATTGTCCACCTACGGTGATCCTATTAGAGTAGTGCCCTAAAGGCAATCACCTTTAGTACGTTTTTACAAAGTTGTGTATAGACTTTATTTTCAATAATAAAGAAAAGCATATTTCATTAATTTGGTGTTCATTATTTATGAATTGATATTGATCTATAAGCAAATTAATGAAGTCCATGAAGGAAATTATAATGTGATCATACTACTGAGATTTCTATCATGTGTAATTATGTCAATATCTAAATTATTCCCAGTCATAGGATTAATGAGACTGGACATTGTTAATCTGGATAGACTAGCACATGTCAAACTCCTTGATTTGATCAAGCAGCGGATCTCAGAAACTGTAAACATGAGATGTTTAGAGTTGAGATGTGGATGCTTACTACAGGTAGTAAGTACATTGGATGACCTACTATGAAATCATCACATGGATGTCCTATTCTAATGTCAGTGATAATCTCATCATAGCAATGGTATAAGTATCCTTATAATTGAGGTACTCAAGGATATCTTGGATACTAATTCTGTGCTTTGACTCCATTCCTTGTTGCCTTATAGAGGTCGCTCATAGGGTGGAGATTGAGTGCAGCTTGAGGTATTCGAAGGTAATTGAGTAGCCAATAGAGGATTCACCACTTCTACGATAGCAGAAGATGATACCCACGGCCTCTTATCGGGATCATTACTTGGAAACCTTTGGTCAGAGTACATGTTTCATGAGGAATGTCTTCATTGACATATAGAGTAATGAGTCCCAGGATGAGAACTGATATCACTTGGGCTAGATTTGACAAAGTTAGTTTAGTGAAAGTTGTCACTTTGCCCATACTCATAACCAAGTTAGGTATAGCATGGTAAAAGGATGAATTACATAGTAATTATCTATAGGAGGGTTCCTGAAATGGTTCGTGACGAGCATGGATTCGTTTATCAAATCACTTACTTTTCAGTCAACTGGGAGTTATGATGTGTTGCTAGACGCCACTCATGACTTGCTTGGATTAAGTGTTAATCCAAATGGCTAACATAAGCAGGAACCTAATAGGTCACATGCATAAGAGTGACTAGGAGGATTCGTAAAATGGTTTTGGATAGAGATTCGTTATATGGAGAGCAATAGAACCAAATGGATCCCGATGAGATCATGACGTCCATATTGCTGAAATAGGTCTTCGATGTTTTTTCCACACCCAAGACTCGGTATATATATATAAGATGTGTTAATGTAGAAGATGAGGGAGGGTGTTTTAAAGTTAGGCATTTATTGTCTTTAAAGGAGAAAAGACAAAAACAAAAGCAAGAAAAAGGATGAAGATCGTGAAAATTGTTTAGTAAGCTATTCACTTCTCTCTCATCTTTCTCATCTTCTTCCTCTTCATTTGCTTTCATATTTTTGCTCTCCTTTTGCTTCTACGTTCTTGCTCTCCATAGAACAAAGAAGAGAGTTAGCACTCTTGTCTTTGTTCTAGCCATTTTCGGATCAAAGTGTTTGATTCAGTTAGTTTCTTCGATCTCTACATGGATAACATTGGAGACGGTCTGTTTTGGTTGTTATGATTTACGACAACTTGATGAGTAGAAGATTGAAGAACAAAGGAGACTACTGAAAAGGTACATGGTTATTATATGAATGATCAATTTGTGTAAATGCCATGAATTCCTATACATATATTTGTGTGTTATGAACATGTATGTGAATTGGAAATTTCACCTAGGTTTAATGGTATTTCCTTATATAGGCATATAGATCCTGGACTTTGGGAAAGTCTCGAAACAAATTTTTTTATTTTTCCGCATCGTGTGTATATGATGCACACACTAGGATTTTCCTACAGGTCCTATGTCTTGATCAATATACTCTCTCGTATAGAGGGTGATTACACAGAACATTGAGAACCATCATGAAATTTGTGTTCGAAATATTGTCAAAAGTGTCAATATTGTCTTTCGCAAAATTAACTTCCAAGACTTCTAATGCTAGCGATTTCTAGATAGGAGAAAGAATCCCGGAATTTGTTTGCCTGACTTTAGAAAATGAAGAAAAAATGGAAAAGGAGGAAAAAAGATATAAAAGATTGAGAGAGAAGATAAAGGAGTTGTCGGAAACAAAAATTTTCATACCCCTTTCTTGTATTCATTCTCATATTTATAATAACTCTGTAACAACCTTGATAGAGTTCCTATTTTTGCTGCAACAACATATTCACTCAATCGTCACACCTTTCACACCTTTTAGGAGACAAGATAATCATTGTATTTTAACGACGTTTTTTTTATCCTAGTAGTTCTGCTTTGTGAAATCGATTAGGACTGATATGGGTTGCTAGCAATTGAATTCTGTTCTGTAACGTTGCTCCCCCTTCAAAAGACACCTTGTCCTCAAGGGAAAAGTTAGGAAAATCCGGCTGGAATTCATGTAGAGTTTCCTAGGTAGCATCAGAAGGTGGTTGGTTCTCCCATTGGACTAAAATTTGAGGACAAAGCTGGCCTTGTTGTATGATCTTGTGATACCCAAATGCAACAGCAGGTTTAAGAACATATTGAAAATTAACAAATTGTAGTGGTGAAGGAATAAGTTGTCCTTATGGATCACTAACACATTACTTCAAATTAGATACATGAAACATATCATGTATTTGAGCTGAAGGGGGTAGAGCTAGCTGATATGCAACCTGACCAATTCGCTCAGTGATATGGTATGGACCAAAGAATTGCTTGGAGAGCTTGTTGAATTATCGGTAAGCCATAAAGCATTGGTGATAGGGTTGCAATTTCAAAAATACCTAGTCATTCACCTAAAAAGAAACATCATTCTTTTACAATCGAATTGATTTTTCATGCGAATTTAAGTATACTGTAGGTTGGCCCGTAGAGTGTTTGACACATCAACTCGTGACTTCAACAAGTCTTCAATAGTAGCAACCGTATAGTCCAAAAATGTTCGTGGGGAATGCCCAAATATAGCCTCAAATGGAGTCATTTTAATGACAGAGTGCCACGAAGTATTGTAATGCTACTCAGCCCATAGCAAAAACGGAAACCATTGCTTGGGATGGTCTGAAGCGAAGCAACACGAATAATCTTCCAAGCAGCGAATAAGTACCTCGGTTTGTTCGTCGATTTGGGGATGATAAGTGATGCTGGTTGCAAGAGCAGTTCCCTGTAGTTTGAACAATTCTCTCCAAAAAGAGCTTATGAAGATAGGGTCCTTATCTAAGACAATGTTGGTTAGGAAGCTGTTGAGGCACACTATATCTCGAATGAAGTTCTCATTAACTTGTGGAGCTAAAAAATGTGCTCATAAGGTAAAGAAATGGGCATGCTTAGAGAGTCCATCCATTACTACCAAAACTGTGGTTTTGCCATCAGAGAGGGGTAGGTGAGTCGTAAAATCCATAAACAACGAATCCCATATCTTTCCGGGAATGGGGAGTGGCTGGAGTAGGCCTTGTGGTGCTTTGTTGAATGGTTTAACCGTCTGGAAAACTTGACATTTTGCCATATATTCCCAAATAATTTGCCTCATCTTTGACCAATAAAAAATGGTAGTAATGCAAGCAAGTGTTCGTTGCATTCTGGGGTGTCCTCCGATGGGTGAATTGCGGAATCTTGCAAGATTAAGGGTTGAAATGCAGATTCCAAAGGTATGAGAACTATGCCCTTGTACCAAACTAATCCATCCTTCACGATGTGGTGTAGAAAATCAACAAGGGAAGCTTGAATAAAAGTAAATGAGTTGGGTAGAAGCTTTATGAGTCTTGTAAAATTCTCGTAAAGCATCCCAAATAGAAATCACTGGCTTAGAAACTATCTAGAGGGCAAGGAAAGTGTTGTGGGTCAATATTGGTATGCTGGACAGGGCCCTCTCTAAAATTTCAAATGCTATGGTGGCCTCTATATTCCATACAAAAACATTTTTTCATGCAAAAGCATTTGGTGTACCTAATTCAGTACAACCGGATTCGCATTTAGAGAGCTTTGAAATAAAGAGTTGTTTTATAAGATAGTGAATATCAACTCTAAATGTTGCAAATACTTTTCCCAGTTGGAGCTATACACTAGGATGTCGTCAAAGAATATAAGGACATGTCGTCGCAGATTCTCCCAAAACATTGAGATCATTAATGCTTAGAACGTGGAGGGAGCGTTAGAGAGTCCAGACAATATGACAGTGAACTCGTAATGACCTTCGTGTGTTCGAAATGTTGTCTTATCAATATCGAGTGGGTGAATTTGAACTTGGATAACCTATACGAAGGTCAAGTTTAAAGAATACAGAAGCTCCATAGAATTCATCTAAAAGCTCATCCACCATCGGCATCGGAAACCGATCCTTGATTGTTATCGTGTTTAGAGCAGGATAATCGATGCAGAAGTATCATGAGGCATCCTTATTTTTGACCAAGAGTATTGGGGAAGAGAAGGGGCTTATACTGGGACCGATTATACCATCCTTTAACATTCTTCAACTAGTTTTTCGTCCTCAGATTTCTAAAAATGGGGGTAGCAGTATGGCCTTACGTTGACTGGTGAGGTATTGGGCAAGAGAGGAATGCGTTGATCTAATAATCTATAAGGCAGTAATCCAGTGGGAGTAGAGAAAATTTTCTGGAAATTGATAAATAGGGTGTTGAGGGCGTTGAGAAAAGGTGAAGGGGCATAGCTCAGGTCACTGGTTTAGGGGAGGAGTGAATTAAGTCGATGGAGAGATGATAAAATTGGGTCACTGCTTGAGTATTGTTGTAGCATTTGAGTGGTTGTAGAGATATGTGGGTCAGGTTTGGTTGTTGTAGCCCACTTAGCTAGATCTTAGAACCTTAATGTTCAAACTCCATCCATGAAGAGTTGTAATCAAACAAAATGGGCCCCAATTCAGAGAGTCACTGAACCCCTAAAATAAGGTTTGTTCCATAAATGCATAAGAGCAGTAAATCAATGGTAAACACCACCTGTCCCAGTTGGATTGGTGTTTGTCGACAAGTACCAGCACACTCTAGAGATTCTCCATTGCCCACGATCACTTTGAGATCAAGTGAGGCTTGGATAGGTAGCCCTAAATAAGTGGCTAATCGAGTTTGGATGAAGTTATTTGTTGATCCCCCATCAATCAAAAAATGATCGGTTAATCAGCGATAGAACTCTCTAAGTTTAGGGTGGAGGGAACTAGCTATCCCGTGAATGCTTGGAACAAAATCTGAGGTGGTACGTCCAGGCCACCGGTAGAGTTTCCCATATTAACATCATTGTTTGCTTCACTGGCATCCCCTTCTGTTGTGATTGAGTCCTCTTCAACAATGAAACAGAGAAATTGAGGTGGCCTGCACTGATGTCCAGTGGGATGAGTTTCTCATCGTAATTAAAGCATAGACCCTTTTCTAGTATAGTTGCCATTTCAGCCGGAGTGAGTTTCTTGATGGATAAGGCAGTGTGTTTGTCAGACCCTGCTTCTGAAGCTTGGCGATCACATTCAGATAACACATATTTATAAAAGATCTGATATCATAACTATCGGACCTTGCTTCCGGAGCTCGACTTTCATGTAGAATATCGTAACACATGAGCTTATTTCCAACCTTTTGACCATTATCGGATTATCTTCTTTTCTCTGATACCACAAGATGTCGCATACTTATAACTCATATTCATCACCCATACTTTCATTCAAACACCCCTTTTTAGTTGAGCTCCACTCTTCGACTATCCATTTATCCATTTCAACCTGAATACCTCAAGGAACAATGTTGGTGAGTCCTCACTTTATATATAAACATGCTTCGGGATTGTTGGCATATCTTTTTCTATAGATATCCAATTCAAGGTTTCTTTGGATAGTTTGGAAGAGGAGTTCAAGGACCACAACTTTCATGAAGACCTCGATGGCCAGTTTTACTTCTGAATGGTCAAAAATAGGACAGAAGATAACCATAAACAGTAACCCAAACGATAGCGTGAAAAGTAACACAGACGAAGTCTGTGAACAGTAAAATAGAGGAAGTCTGTGAACAGTAACATAGACAATACTCTGTGAAGAGTAACACAGACGAAGTCTGTGAACAGAAACACAGAGGAAGTCTGTGAACAGTAACACAAACGATACTCTGTGAACAGTAACACAAACGATACTCTGTGAACAGTAACACAGAGGATATTCTTCAACTCATATTACTTCTTAACTCCTTCTTATAATCCTTGG
>JANZXR010000003.1:7548193-7621675 GCA_027575705.1 Erythroxylum echinodendron
AAAAATCAAACCCTAGCTCAACTCTCTTCTTTTCTCTCAAACCACCGAAACTCTCTTTTTTTTTCTCTCTTTCACGAGTTTCTCTTCTTTCTTTCACTCCAATCACCTTTTTGGTCTTCCACATCCTAAGACCACATTTTACTTTCCCCTTTTACCCTTAATGAATGCTAAAGTCCACTTTATCCTTCCTTATAATTTAGGTTCTTTTAACCTTAAGTCATTTTCCAAAAACACCCTTATGTACCTTACAACATCTCCACTTTAATTCCATCAATCCATGAATTAAATCTTCTTAATCTTGACATATTAGTTAACCTCAATCAAAAATAATTTATCTAACAATACCAAAATTCATTCAAATCATGTTTACTAAAATAAAAAAACTCAAGGCCCAACAGTGTTTAAGTTTCTGGGTTGTTTGGTTGAGTGTCGTGTTTGGGCTTTGAGGTGGTGAGGAAGTATAGGAGAATGGGGTAAGAAGGGGTTGTGTTTTAGGGCAGATGGTTCGAGGCAAAGAAGCCTTTGTTACATTGCACTTGTCCTTCATAAGCATAACTATGCCCATGGCTTTATTGAGATTTTGTGGTTTCAGGAGGTGGAGCTCTCGTTGGATGTCATCTCTACAACCTTAAATAAAGCAATTGAGCAAGTTGGAATGACTCAATCCTGTTCTTCGAGTCGACACAGCCCAAATTTAGCAAGCTAATTTGTCGCGATGGTGTTTTGCTTCAGTTTGTAAAGTTGTGCTTCATAGTTTGTAAATTTCGATGACCCAAATCTGAGATCAAGTTGCTGAGTGAATGCCTCCCAATACATCAACTAAGAAGTGGAATGCATCCATTGATACCATTGCAAAGCTATGCTCGTCATATAAAATGCAACAATGGTGAATTTATGAGTAGAGGGGTGTTGTGATATGCAAAGAAGCGTTCAATCTGGAATAATCATCCTTGAACATTGTCACCATTAAATAGAGGAATCTCAAGTTTAGGTAATCTGGGTATGTAGGTGTGGGTTGGATTGGAGGGTTGTGCAGTTACATGTATAGAAAGAGATTGGGCTGCGATCTGAGAAGAAGAGGAAGTGGCAGTGTGCTGAATCAGGGGCAAGGTGTTTGGGACGGGAAGTAAGGGTGGTTGTGAGCTGAGTGTGCCCCTGTTAGAGAGCTTGCCCAATATGTCATGGAGGACGATGGTATGGGTAGATATGGAAGTGTTGAGCTTGTTAAGAGACTCATTGTGTTGTTGCTGTAGTGTCTCCAAGGTAGAAGTGTGTTCAACAATCACAATCGATTGTTGTTTGTATTGGTCGACGAGCTTGGAGATTTGGTCCTTAACAGCCTTGGAGCATGTGACCATTCCTTCGGTAGTTATAGCTCTCTTAATGAAAGCACCAAATGATGCTAGTGATTTCTAGATGGGAGAAAGAAGTCAGAACTTTTTAGGACTAACGTTAGAAGATGAAGAAAAAAATAGAAAAGGAGGAAAAAAGATATAAAAGATTGAGAGAGAGAGAGAGGGGGGGTGCAGAGAAGACAAAGGAGTTGTTGGAAATAACTTTTTCGTACCCCTTTCTTGTATTCATTATCACAATTATAATAAATCTATAACAACCTTAACAAAGTTTCTATTTTTGCCGCAATAACATATTCACTCAATCATTACACCTTTCACACCTTTTACGAGACAAGATAATCATTATATTTTAACGGCATTTTTCTGATACTAGTACTTATGCTTTGTGAAATCAACTAGGACTGATCTGGATTGTTCTGCCCTACAACAACTTCTCAATAGAATCTTTAGAGAAAGGAAAGATGTTAGAAGCGACGCCCTGCCACTATCGTCAACGCTGATGAGATGACCCTCTGGTGGTTGAATCTTTGCCGTGAATGAGGAAAATCTTGAGATCTAAGAAACGCCTTTGCTTATTTTCACTATTGCTAACTTAGTTCATTAGTGTTTGTCTATATACACACATCTATAAATATAAAGAGAGAGAAGAGAAGAGAATAGTGGAGAGAAATCGAAGACTGGGGGAAGTTTAAGCTATGGGAAAGTCACTGTATCCAGAGCTACTTTAGTTGTTGGGATTGAGATTACAACTGGGGATATGGTGATGGTGGCTAGGTCATTGGTGATGGTGGTCGGAGCAGGAGAGAAGAAAAAAGGGGACAATGTTAATTAATTTAAGTTCAATTTAAATTATTTAGAGTTAATTTTTAATTAGAGATTGTTATCTTAACGAGGGATTATTATTATTCTTTAGGATTTATTAAAATTAATTAAAAGTGTTTAGTGGATTTTTCTGGATTGAGGTTGTTATTCTTGTTGTAGCATTATAAAATATTAAGCACGTTTTTTACTATCATGAAAATGGCATTTATTTTTCAAAGTAATTTTTTGGTGAACAAAAGAAAGAAAATAAACTGGAACTAAAGGAAATTAACTTAGCTTACAACCTCGAGGGAATTCAACTCCCCATGCATCAGCTCGCAATGCCAAGACTGAGGATGCTGGTGTCGTTCTCAAAACTTCATAATCCACCTCCAAGTCATAACCCATCTTAGATAACACATCTGCACAAAAATTGTCTTCATGTAATGTATAACGGAAACAGCATTTTCAATCTTGACCACTTAACACTTCGAGGTCCGCGATCAAAGCTCCTAAAGAGTGGAAAGAGATATCTGCAGAATTGATCAACTCTAAAACAATCTTTGCATCAGTTTCACAAATCCCAAGCTAGAACCAAACCCATCCGTAAAGTATGTAGTTCTGCTGCTGTATTGGAACAAATTCCAAGATGTGCAGTGAAGCCCACTAACCATCTACCAGAAGCGTCACGTAGTAATCCACCGGTACCTGTAATACCTAGATTACCACGTGATGCCCCATTCGTATTAAGCTTGACCACATTAACTGCTGAGGGCAACCATCGAATCTTGCAGTGAGACCTTGGATGTATAGGCCCTTGTATGAAAAATCTCACAACTAATCAAGATAATATTTTGAACAATATCAACCCTTAAATCATTAGGCTCATCAGTTTGAAAGAACACTCTACAATGACTAGTCCATATTCTCTAAGCTACATTTGCCAACAAAATCACCTCCCGTGTCTCTCATGTCTTCACATCTAAGATATTTTTCAAAGTATTGAGTTTATTAGTTTGATACAAACGCTTTATAATAATAATAATACATTGTTTCAAATAAAATATAGAGAATGATACACACCTTAAATATAAAAATTAGATAATTACATTCATAAAAAGTAATTAGATATCACATACTGGCTCAATCATGATGATTAGCACTTTTTTTTCACAAAGAAGATGTTGATGGCCCTCCAATCCATTCAGTCCACCATGATAGACGAAAAGTATATGTTAGCCACGTTAATGGCCATTTCATTAGGGACACATATCCATCTATGTGCGATTCTGATTGTGATTGTTGGATGAATGATGATTTTGATAGTAATGACAAGGTTTACATGTCTCGATGGCAAGAAGAACCTAGTCAAAGGTCAAAATCTTCATGTAAACCAGAACATAGAACTCAGAAATCTTCCATAATGGATGTGGACGATTGAATTGCTCATGACTTTTCCAGGCAATACTTTAAAAGTTGATCTTTGATATCTTCATATCCGGAAGAAACATCTTGTAATTCAAAGATGTTGCAATCTTTAATGTATTTCAAATTTCAATATCAAACTTCATGATTCGACACTATCCACGAGGCTAAAAGTACAAAATCCAAATTGTTAGAGCATATCAAGACCCTAGAACATCAACTTTAATCTAGACATAATGGACGTTAGAATTGAATGTACAAAATTTAAAAGACATAATCAAATTTTATTTTAAAAATATTTTTATCATTTTAATTGACAAAAATATCATTTGATATTAAAATTTTTACAATTTATTTTTGTTAGACATAACTTGTAATTTTAAGAAAAATATTATATAATTAATCGTGCCTTTAAATTACTTTAGAATAAAATATTAAGTAATTAATTGTTACTTAAATAATCAAATTTATGTGGTTATTTAATTCATATTAGTAATTAATTTTGTTAAAATAATTTGATAACAATTAATAAAATATTTTATAATTTATAATTTCTTAAATGAATAAACATAAAAAGTATTTTGTATCTTTAATCAATTTTAAATACGTCAATTATGTCAATGATCCACGTTTCCTTAAGCTATAGTGGGTTATGGCCCAAACATTTGTACCAGAAGTGTAGGCCTCCGAAGCCCTGGTCTGCAGTGAGATGAATACCATCGTCGTGTTACGATGTCGCAGACACTTTTGAGTTCTGAGCCGAGAGATGGTCCCGGGTTCATGAAAAATTGAAAAAGGGTTTTTTAAGTGATTCGCGATAGAAAAGTCTCTTCAAATGTAATATTAAAATGATAGATGTTTACAAGTTATAATCAAGAAGGGGACCTTTTCGGGGAAGAAAATAGATATAGGCAGTAAGTAACGTAGATGGTTACACCTCAACCAAAACAATAATATAATACAATGGGTGATTTTGTTACCTAACCTATACCTACTGCAATTAAATTATAATTGACCTGATTTTAATAAATGATTTAAGACATAAGCAATTAAAGTATTTAATCATCAAATCAAATTCTATATTTATTTAATTACGGGTATAATTTGCACACAAAAGAGTGTCCCATGTTGGTAATTTCTCTGCATTGACTTCGACGCCTTCGTCTCTAACGTCCCTGTCGTATTCGTATTGGGGTTGCGGTCATATTATTGTAAGCTAATTTCAGATAAATAATGTTTGGACAGAGTTTTGGAACTCTAGTTGCCAAATTAATTATACGGTGATTCATTAAAATATGTCTCACCAGGATTTTAAATTGATTCTAATACCATGAAGGCAAACACTTCGCCAGACCGTAAAATACTTGTATAATTAATACCTTCAGTACTCAAAAAGTGCTCGGAAAGTACATCTATTCATGTTTTTCGTCAGGTAGAGAACTAAGATCTGAATTTAGCATCATAACTTTATACGTTATCAACTTTAGATTATTGAATATTGGAGTTCAATTCAATTAAACCACCTTGAAATATGTTTACGAGAATGTCACTATCATTTATTGTAATGTAAGCCAAGATTATGCGGAGATGCTTTAGAAGTTTAGGTTTCAAGGTAAGCTATTATCTTGCAGTGTCCAACGAAACCGAAGTATTCAACTTGCGCTTGATACGCATCTCATTGTTTTCACAGGAAAACTGCGCAAGTGCCTACCAACCGTTGTTTCCGATCCAAAAGATAATGGAAGATACATTCTTGTTCTTAGTGAGGAGACAAAGAGAAGAATATTCTTTGGGAAAACATTATGTACAAGTACTAAATAACGTTGAGGTTCAATTTGAATGCTTCAAAACGTTAGAATCTGTTCTGTATTTTGTTGTGAATGTTGACGTTTAAAATTTGCTTTTAGCTTATATACTTTGGGAAAACATTATAGACATATAGTGAGAATCTTTATGAACTTTTCATAGCTATTGGAAAGGAACATTTGTTCCTTCCAAATAAAATCCTAAACAAAATTGTGCCAATTATACCCTTTATTCATGTTGCTACTTCTACACCTATCTCGTGCATGATGATGCGACTTTATTAGGAAGAATTTTCTCCATGAAGAGACCAAAAAATGACATTAATAGTGTTATTCCGAACCCTTACATATGTACTACAGTAATTACTTCTCATAGTCCTTTTAGTTCAAATCTCATTGATGTAGTACTTAATCGGCAAACCAATAATTTTGTTTCTCAAATAAAGTTCTTCGCCGAATTGATACTAAGCTTCATGGTCCAAAATATTGAGTATTAATGTATCTTTTTATATCAACATCAAGTTGAACCATTTGATCAATGGAAGTGCTATCCTCACAATTGCTCTTGATTTTAACATCTGACTAGATGATTCCACCTTGTCTAAAAGGCTACAGGTCCAACTTCCAAGTTCAAATTATTAGAGCAGAGCAAGATCCTACAGCAATTATGGCCACCTTACACCATCAAATGATTTATCATCTGTAAAATCATATTGTAGATCTCAACTTTCCAAACTCAACTTCTGATGCTTTGTATATGACAGTAGACCGAGCCTATGATCAGACCCTATTTGAAAGGCAAGTGTAGAACATACTTATCTTTCTATATAACTTAAACTACATTATTCAAGATTCAAGATTTCATGAGAGAGAAAACTTAGAAGAAAGCCATAAGATAGAAAAGAAACTTCATATTATTAATGAAACTATGTGAGAATAAAACATGCTTATAAGGAAAGAGAAGCCTTACTTTTACTGGTCAAGCAAGGGAGAACAAGACAAACAACTTTTAAATAATCCTATATAATAAAATAATGTAAACTAAGATACAAAAGTTTATGGTAAAAGTAAAAATTATTATAAAACACTAGGTCCCAATAATATTTCTAAAAGATAATATAGAATCTCTCAATACGGTGGTGCAGATAAGGATAATGGTCTACTATCATCATCAGATATAGACAAGTTATCATCCAAAATTTCCATTTCTTTAATAAAATGGTCTATTTCAACATTTGTCTAAACTATGGGCCACAGATCTTGAGTGTCTTGAAAATAGTTTAGAATGGATTTAAGCTCTTTTTTGGACTTTTGAGCAATGAAACTTTCTCCATCATAAGTCTTCTTGGGTTCATATCCAGTGGACATGGTAGCTATCATGCCATGACGTTAAAACCCATGTGAGCAAATTGGTCACTAGAAGACCAATATCCAACAGTTAGTTAAATGGGCTCTGGTAAAGCAAAGTCTCTAGGATATGGACCTAGAGATGTACCTGTGGTAGGCTTATTATATTTCAGAGGATGACTAAGGTGATCAAGAAAGTGGTAAAGATCACACATTATGTTTATATGGTTTTTAAGCTAGTCAACGAATGTCTTCCAAACTTGAAAATGATTAATAGTATAAATATAAACACTTTTAGTCATGCTATTAGGATACGATGATGAAAGATCGAGCTTTCTGTTCTTTCAGGAGAATACTCCGTAACTAGTATTTGTTGAGTGTTTGCCCTAATTGGATACATCACCTTGCTAATGGTTGAAATCATTTCAAGAATGTCCACAACAGAGAGTGGACCTCCAATCCACTATGTAAAATCTGATGGCTAATGTGTGTATATTAGCCATCATCGAGGACATTTTATATGGGTTATTGACCTATCCTTATGTGAGCCAGATTGTGAGACATGTCTTACTCTAAACTATAATGAAATAGCTAGCGAGGAAAAAGCCTATGATCGAAAAAAGCTGGCAAAACTCTGACGAAAAGGAAGGCAACAACAATCCAGAGAAGTTCGTCATTTTCATCATTTACAACAAATTCATCCTAAGCATGATGATTATGACCTAGATACAAGTGTTATAATGTATTTTGTGGGCTACAATCAATTGTGGTTTTGGTTTTATTAAAAACAGGCTAAAGATATGATCCTTATTGAGATGCCTATAATCCACTAATATTGTGATCCCTATTGGACTTAAGCACTTTATATCATTAATGTGATTAATGGTATAGGCCTAACCCTATGGCCCATGATGGGCAAGCCTAGGGTTACTATCTGTGGCTAGGTCCCTACTGCACTCCCTAAATATACACATGTATAATCTCTCTATAGTTTGCCCCATTAAGAATTGTATTTTCTAAAGAAATCGAAGTTGTGGTGGAAGCCCTAGCTGTCACCAAACACTTACGCGATGCTATCACAATTTAATGATCATATCTTCAACACGTAACTATCTGTGTTCTCTATCACGGTAATTGATTCACAATTTTTGCTTCTTACATTTAGTATCAGAGCCTAGGAATTATGTGATAAGGAATCTAATAATTATTGTTGATGATTGAGAATTAGGATCATGATTTGCACTTTTATATGATCATATGTGTCATTTTCGTGTTAATGTAAGTTCGTAAAATTGATCCCTAAAACCTTAGGGCTTTTGTAAATCCTAATCTCAAGACTCTATTGATATTTTTTTTCATGAATTGTGTACTGAGAATTTTGTAACAAAAATCACGGTTTGGGATTCTTGAACCCAATTCAAAATTTACCAAATCTACATGAAATCTTAATTGTTTTGTTGATTCACGTTTCTTTTACGTTTTTTGTTGATGATATGTGTTTAAATTGTAAAAAAACTAAGTTTTCGGGGCTATTTTTTGAAGAACCCATTTTGAATTTTTAAAACCGATTTCGACCCAGTTTTGATCCATAAAATCAACACAAAACTTGCAATTTCTTGAGGGCTTTTCATTGAAACTAGATTTAAACAAGTTTCTGTACTGATTAAACCTGAAAAACGAACCAAAATATAAGGATTTTGATCGCGACCCGTATTCTGACCCACGACCCATAAAAATGGATCTTTGACCTTACAAAAAGACACACCAAGGACCTTCCTTGAAGGTAGTTTGCTTAAGACCTCCATCATTATGATAATGAGTATTCCCAAATTTCTTGTAGTCCTGATTTTTGTTATGAGCACTGCAAGAGTATTTCTTATGTTTCATATGACTCTTGCCAGAATGGGATTTGGCATGAATGGTCAGGAGGGCTAAATCACTCTTTTCTTTCCTAAGTTTCTCTTCTTTGGCCACACATTTAGTAATAAGGTCATTAACACTCCACTTCTCACCAATGGTATTATGTGCTATTTTGATTTGGGTAAATTCAATAGGGAGATAGTTTAAGGCATGATGAATAATGAAATTTTCATTCAAGTCAATAGATTGAGCTTTTAGTTTGGTTTGAAGGTGAACCATTCTCAGAATAAATTCCCTAACACCCCCGTTATGGTCATACTTCATATTCATCAACTCTTTCATTAAATATCCAATCTCAGCATTATTGGATACCCGGTATCTATCTCCTATGGTAGTGAGAAAATCCCTAACAGATGCTGTGTTGGGCAAACCACTCAATAGGTGTTCAGTAATGGTCATCGTAATTACAATCAAGCTAAGTTGATTAGATTTCTCCCACTTAGTCAGACTCTCTCTTTGTTCAGGTGTGCTTCCTTCATCAGGTACGACAGACATGTTTACCTTTAGTGCCATATCTAGGTCAACTATTCCTAAGCAAAATTCTATGTCTTGCCTCCCGGCTATTCTAATGATTACTTTGTTTATCTGAGTGAGGACATGTATGATACTGTGAATAATGTTAATCCCAAATCTTATCAGGAGGTAATGTCTTGTGCTCATTCTAATATATGGGTACATGCCATGAAAGAAGAAATGCAATCTATCGCTAATAATGAAGTATGGAACTTATTGAATTGCCTAAAAATTATAGGCCGATTGGTTGTAAATGGGTTTTTAAAACCAAGAAGGACTCGAAGGGTCAAGTTGAGAGATATAAAGCTAGGCTAGTAGCGAAAGGTTTCACGTGAAGAAAGGGCATTGAGTACACTGAAACTTTTTCTCCAATGTCCATTAAAGATTTATTTAGAGTTGTCATGGCTCTTGTGACACATTTTGATATAGGGTTACATCAAATAGATGTCAAGACAACCTTTTTGAACGGTGATCTCCTTGAGGAAGTATACATATAACAACCTGAGGGTTTTTAGTCAGATGATAATGAGCATTTAGTGTGCAAATTGAAGAAATCTATTTATGGTATGAAACAGGCTTCTAGGCAGTGATACCTGAAATTTGATGAAGTTGTTTGGTTTTGAAGAAAATAAAGTTGATCAATGTATACACCTAAAGGTTAGTGGGAGTAAGTTTATTTTTCTCGTTTTATATGTCGATAACATTATACTTGCTAGCAGTGATCTTAGTTTGCTGAATGAAACTAAGCAGATGCTAATGAAGCATTTGAGATGAAGGATCTTAGTGAGACGAGTTTCATGCTGGGAATTGAAATTCACAGGTATAGATCTCGTAACTTGCTTGGCTTGTCTCAAAGGGCTTATATTAATAAAGTTTTGGAGAGATTTGACATGCAAAATTGCAAACCTGGTGATGTACCAGTCGTCAAGGGTGACAAATTCAATAAAAACTAGTATCTTAAGATTGAAATTGAAAAAGTAGAGAGGAAGAACAGACCACTTGATGGTACGTTGGGGAGTTTGATGTATACTCAGGTTTGCACTAAGCCTAACATTACTTATATAGTTGGCGTTTTGGGTAGGTACCAGTCTAATCCTAGTAATGATCATTGGTACCCGTTAAGAAAGTGATGAGATACTTGCAGAAAACCAAGGAGCATATGCTTGTGTATAGAAGAGTTGACAACTTAAAGATAATCGGGTATAGGACTCAGATCTAACTGGGTGCCCTGATGATATGAAATTGACTTCTGGTTACATCTTTATGATGGTTGGGGGTACGATATCAGAGTAAGAAGCAGACTATGGTTGTGTCTTCTACTATGCAGGTTGAATTTATTGCTTGTTATGTGGCTGCTACTCATGCTGGTTGGTTGAGAAACCTGGTGACTGGACTTCGCATTGTGGATTCCATTGCTAGACCTCTTAAAATCTATTGTGATAATAGTGCAGCAGTGTTTTACACTAAAAATAGCAAGACTTCTATTGGTTCTAAGCACATAGAATTAAAGTATCTGATTGTCAGAGACCTAGTGAAGAATAAAGACATAGTTGTCGAACATATAGTTACAGAGTCCATGCTAGCTGATCCCTTAACCAAGGGTCTTAGACCTATAGTGTTCTAGAAGCATGTTAAAAACATGGGGATTTTAAGCTCTTTTACTGTGCTTGACTAGTGGGAGTTTTTAAATGTATGTAATCTTTCCTTGTCTTTTTAGATCTTTATTGTTAAATACTTGAATGTTCATTTTGCATGGATTATGTTATTTTAATGCAATTGATTTGAATGTTCTCTTATTACTATTTTGTATATATATCAATTGCTATTTCGAAACTCTGTGTCCTTTTATATTATCATGTCTCGTGATTGACACCATCTTAGAGTTAGAGACATGTTGCAAAATTTTGGACTCGGGGTTCTATTAGATCAGAATGTCTCTTGGTCAACACCATATTTGAGTCTGTAGACACTATTATAGAACTCGATGTCCTTTTTAATCATCGTGCTGGTAGTTGACACCATATTGGAGTTCAAGGCATTATAGTTTTTAATGAACCATAAAATATCTCTTGCTTGAAGCCTATTTTAAGAGAAATTGTAAGGAATGACGTTGAAAATAGTACCTTACATTAATTATTAGATCACCTTTATGTGTTATTTTCATGCTACACTACACACTAATGACTGGTCGACAAGGTTGATGATATATGTAATTATGTATCGATGTTATATCAATAAAGGATGTCACAGGATGGCATAGTTCAATGTCATTTGATTTTAATCAAACTTAGACCTAGTGAAGTGTTGCATCTCGAATCATATATTTTTTCAAAATGTGGCCACATTGCACAAAATTTAGTTTATTAGCCTGAGAGTTGTTTTCAAAGGTTTTTTCAAAAATAAAATTAAACGATTGATTTTGCCCAAGTAGGAGAATGTTAGAATGAATTTATGGGCTACAATCAATTATGGTTTTGGTTTTGTTAAAAACAGGCTAATGATATGATCCCTATTGAGATGCCTATGGTCCACTAATATTGTGATCCCTATTGGACTTAAGCACTTTATATCATTAATGTGATTAATGGTGTAGGCCTAATCCTAAGGCCTATGATGGCCAAACCTAGGGTTACTATCTGTGTTTAGGTCCTCACTGCACTCCCTATATATACACGTTAAATAGTCTCTCTACAATTTGTCCCATTGAGAACTGTATTTTGTAAAGAGATCAGAGTTATGGTGGAATCCCTAGCTGTCACAAAATACTTGCGCGGTGCTCTGACAATTTAATGATCATGTCTCCAACACGTATGTATCTGTGTTCCATATCACGTAATTCATTCACAATTTTCGCTTCTTACAACAAGACCATGGGTTAGGCTTGAAAATCCACGACCCAGACCTAAGGATCTTTATGAACTTCTCAAAGTTATCGGAAAGGAACGTTTGTTCCTTCCATATACAATCCAAAACAAAACTGCACCTATTATCCCTTCTATTCCCGTTGCTTCTCCAACACCTATTCTATGCACGATGATGCGACCTTATGAGGAAGAATTTCCTCCTTTAGAGAGACAAACAGACAACATTAACATGGTTATTTCTAACCCTTACATTCATGCTACGAGAGTTAATTCTCATAGTACTATTGTCTCAAATCTCACTAATAAAGTACTCAATTGGCAAACTGACAATATTATTGCCCAAAATAAAGTTCTTTGCTCAATTGATACTAAACTTGATGGTCTCAACCAACACACACAAGCTACTAAAAAAAGTGTAAAATCTGTGTCTTCTCAAGTTCAGAAACTTCACAATTCTTTACGAGATCGAATAGTTCAACTTGATGTTGATATAAGAAGATATATTGATATTTTATATTTTTGGACCTAATTTCATCACCAAAAAACAAGAGCTTGGATGAGTTTAAGAAGTACTTCAAAGAAAGGAGGTTAACATGTAGACAGAATAATCAAAGACTATTTATGTAGCTTATCCTACAACCTTTCCAGTTATTTAGCTCATTTATTCAACCTCAACTTATCCTGAAGTACCGGATTATAAAAAGGTGTTCAAAATGAATTATCCTTTAATAAGACAATATGTTCATCCTATTGGCAAATCAAAATCTACCAAACCTACGAAACCTAAAGTTGAAAAGAAAAGTGATCTATCACCTTCATACACTAAGCCTACTAATCTATGGACAAAACCTTTACAAAATAAAGCTCCACCTTCTTTACTACCTACAACGTAACATGTTCCATCAACTTTTGAAAGGCAAAGCTCCTCAACAAAAGTTCATTACAACTCTTGAACCAATATCTATCTCATTAATAATCTATATTTGAAGATTTTCAAAATTTTGAACAATCTTTAGAGACTTCTGAATATCTTGCTGACTTATCTGAATTAGCCTAGATAATGATGGCTATGCCAGATACTTCTCAACCATCTGAGGTTAAACCAAACATAAGTGAAAGCTGAATCTATAAGGAATGAACCAATTAGACCTTCACCACCACCAATACAAGTACTTCTAAGAAGACCCTAGTTTATTTTTGATGATTTTCTGTAAAACCTATATATTTAATATGTGGCTCATTATATAATTATGGTTTCAATAATATTAAATGCTAACTTATAATTGGTCAATTTGATGAAGGAGGATAATGTTGATTAATTAAAATAAGATTTTATTTTAAACATACTGTTTGATTTCAAAGATATTTTTATTTAATTTGAAATTGGTCCTCTCTCTCGCACTATATACAACTATGTTTATTTTCACCATAAAAAAGTAGAATTATTGAGGGAAAGAGAAGAGAAACAAGTTTCTTTACATTCAATCTTTTAGAAGGGTTTGTCTCAATCAAACTTATGCTTATGGATCAAGGTATGTACTTTATATTTTATATTTTCAAGTAAACATAGAATTTTCAAATTTGGGCTAAAGAATTATTGTGATTATGTTTATTCAATAAATTATACTTACATTTTTCCAACAAAAAAATGGAGAGATTGTCTACATGAATTTAGTGTTTGAATTGATAAGCAAATTGCTTGTCAAATACTCCTTTAAGAGTTATCTTGTCTGAATTTACTTATGGTTTTAATGGCACTTTAAGTGAATAACGATAAAGTTTAGATAACCATCGAAGATTCTAATATATTCAAGTAGCATATGTTGGTATTCTTCTTGGAGTTACCTATAAAAAATTTATTGGTGATTTTCAGCTTATTGATAAGCCAAATATAATGACGAGGTGTCTTACATTTAAAACTTTTCCCTATTTTTCTCACACCGACGAAATTTTTTTTTAACCACACACTAAAAATTGCGCCACTTTTCAAAGCAAGTTCAAGGAATGCATGCAAGAAAGACAAAAAGAAAAAGAAGAAACATATTACAAAAGCGTAATCAAAGTTTTTAATTTAGATAATCAAGAAGTCCATTGACGTGCAGTACAAATCATAATAAGCTAATGATGTATCTATAGGACCTCAAAGTTTTTAATTTAGATAATCAAGAAGTCCTGTGACGTGCTATACACATCTTAATAAACAAATGAAGCCTCCAGAGGACCTCATCTGTTACAAATTACAGAGCAATACGTGCGTTGCCAGGATTGCTTTAAAGTTTGGACCAGTAAGAACTATGACAGATAGAACGGACACGATTGTTGACAGACACCTTACGGGACCAGATCATCTGTGGCATGTGGCCTTTGCTCTATTTATTACGAACCACATATTTTATTTATTTATTGTGAAATGTGTAGTTAACAATAGATGGTCAAATGGAAGACAAGATCTCCCTTCCGTCACACCTGACCATGACCAATTGCTAATTTTACATAATCCTCAAATATATATAAAAATGGAAATCGATTAATCAACAATTAAATAATGATTTTTCAACATGAGATGCAAACCACTCATAGAAATTAATAGTACATTATGTCCAAAATGTATGAAACAAACAAAAAGAGTCCATTTCCCACCCACTTCTCGTCTCCCATAATTCTTTATCTTATATTGTTGCTGTAAAGTGAAAACTTTTCATATAAAAAAGGAATCTATCATTTGATCTGCGAAGAAAACAGACTACTTTCCTTACAATTCCATGATTTCTGTGGCTTCGATCATGGGTGAGGTAGGAAGGGCTCTTTCAGTTCGATCGCCTTGTCAGTGATAATCTCCTCGTATATCTAAGAAAAAAAAATTATTATATTTAAAAATATAATTTATTTAAAAATATATATTTAATTACTGACAAGTCTTTTAGTTTTTCGAGGGTCAAATATTTAGGAGATATCATACCCATCAGTTATGTCCCTGAGAAAAATCTACCAAAATCATTCTGTAAATTACGATTGCATCCTCCCAACATTTTTATATAGCACAACACAACAGGAAAACTCAAAAAGTTCTTAACCTAATAAATATTTCAGTTAACCTCACAAAACCTATACTTCTGTCTGTCTTCCTACGGATAACATCAAGAAGACATGAAAATCCGGTACCTTCGCCCAGAGAAACCGGTCATCTTCTTCTTGGCAATAGCCGGGTTTATAATCGGCGGCGTACTCATTTCCAGCTTTATCCAACCTGTCGACAAGTCGTTTCTCTGTACATTAGCCGGCGTTAAAGCCCGAGAAACCGCCGACTACGCCGCAACTCCGATCCAGCTCCAGGCCATAGTCCACTACGCCACGTCACGGGTTACACCGCAACAAAGCTTGCCTGAAATCAACGTCACATTCCACGTACTCAAGAAGCTATCACCCTGCAACTTCCTCGTCTTTGGTCTGGGCCACGACTCTCTGATGTGGAGCTCCCTGAATCCTCATGGCACTACGCTATTCCTCGAAGAAGACCCTAAGTGGGTGCAGACCGTCCTCAAAGACGCGCCTACGCTTCAGGCTCAGACAGTACAGTACCGCACTCAGTTGAAGGAAGCAGATGACCTGTTGTCAACGTACAGGACGGAACCCTACTGTTCACCAGTCAAAACATACTTGCGAGGAAACAACCAATGTAAGTTAGCTCTGACGACATTGCCGGACGAGGTCTACGACAAGGAGTGGGATCTGATAATGATCGACGCGCCTAGAGGGTACTTCCCGGAAGCTCCCGGGAGGATGGCGGCGATATTCTCGGCGGCGGTGATGGCGAGAGGGAGGAAGGGGTCGGGTGTGACGCACGTGTTCTTGCATGACGTGGATCGGAAGGTGGAGAAGGCTTTTGCGGAGGAGTTTCTATGCAGGAAGTATCTGGTGAAGAGCGTTGGACGGTTATGGCATTTTGAGATACCGTCTGCCTCAGATCAGGAGAATCACGGTGGTGATTGGTTCTGCTAAGGAACAATAGTTAGCAGGTAAAATTGGTTTTGATTTTGGATTTTTTCAATGAATGGGACAAAATCATAGAGCCATATTCGACAGAGAGTATTAAAATCGTTACCTTTTACCGAGTTTCTGTGGTCCATTCAAATTCAGATCTATTAGGGTGATAATGTACTGTGCAGTGAAAATTTGATTTAGATTTACATTATAGGTCTTTGATTGCATTTGGATTTTTTTTTTTGTCTTGATGGCTCATTATTGCGCATACAAGTGTACGGTTGCATTTCGAAAGGTGGCCTTCGTGTGACCTGAGCGAACTGGTCCGTAGTTAAAGTTTCTAAATCTAGCTCATAATTTCTGGCGTGAAGCATGCCGCGTTTAGCTTAGATATCGGTCTCTGTGTTTGGCTTGCCGAATTTATGTCACGTCATGTAAGTAAGTCTTTGACTACTTAAGCTGCTAAATTAAGTTGCAGCTACTTGAATTTGAAATATCTTTGTTAGTCGTGTCGTGGTGGAATAAATAAGTACAATCTGATGCTTGTTGATTTTGAAACCGTCAACGTTTGGGGGATTTAATGATGATCACGACTTCTTAAACTTTATGAAGTCATATATTCAGCAAATATTTTAAGATGAAATTTATAAAGCTCTTCAAGTCTATGGTAAAAATACACTAATTTATTTAATTAAAAGTAATTATTTAGTTATTAATTCTTTAAATAACTTATTTAAATTATTAAAGCAGTAATAAATAATTGGAGTTGATAAATGTGTTTTCTTTCCAGCTTTCTCTTGGCCCAAGATGGGCCGGAAGGGCCGACAAGAAACTAGTCAGGGAAAAAGAACTAGAATTTATCCTGTTTCTTCTATTTTATGACTATTTATCTATTCATTTTTTTTTTTTGAATAAAAAGATTCTTATAAAATAAACACAAAATAATGAGAATCTGAACAGATGATTTGAATACGAGTGACCAGCACTTTTTAAGAGTCTAATATATGCATGGTAGCATTTCTAGAAGCCTATTAACACTAATATTGACACAAAAGTTAATATCTCTTAAGAGATATTTCAATTTTAACTAAATTTTCATACCTTTGAAGATAAACATGGCAATAAGATGAGCCAATCCAACCAAAATTTTTTGTCCGTTAGTCTTAGACTGATAGCTTGAGGACTAAAACATTATCATTTTGGTTATAATTAACAAAACAATATCAATTTAATCAATTGATTTTTCAATTATTAAATAAAATAATATCGTTTGGGCTAATTTAGTTCAAATCGAGTTAGACATACCTTTTTTACCTTTATTCAAAATCGTGCATGAGACTTTCATCTCGCACTCAAAACTTGGTCAATTTAACCTTGACTTATTGAATTCATATCAATCTTAGATCGAATCAATATTGGTAAATCAATTTAAGGTTAAGTTGGGTCAAACCGAGTTCGATTAAACCATTTTTTGAATTCCTATTTACGGATCTCCGAACAAATCCCCATCATTAATTAATAACTTCCCATTTTGAATTATTGATTTGTTACGCTCTTTACTGAAGAAATTAAGGGCATACTTTCATCATGATAGGAAGATTTCATTTTGTATCTATTCACCGTGATAGTTATGAAGTATTCCAATTTGATATTATCTTTTTTTGATGAGTTCAAGAAAGCTCTATAAGTGCTTAAAATGTGTATTGCATCACTAGTTATCACAACGTAATTGAGATATGCTATAAGAAGAACCTTTCGAATTTTCATAATATGAACATAACTATTTCTTATGAATCAAATTCTATAATTATTTTGTTAATTTTGTCAAATCAAGCATGGGATGATTGTTTACGTTCATGTGAAAGCCTTTTAAGCTTACAGATGATTAAACTCCCTTTGAGCAATAAACATACGTGATTGGTTTATATAAACTTCTTACAATTTGCTAAGAAAGAATGCATTATTGATACCTAACTTGTATAGTTGCCAATTATTGGTAAAGACATCAGAGATAAATATGTATATTGTGACCATTTTAGCAATCTGTGAAAAGGTTAATGTATAATCAATGCTGTAAGTTTGAGCATGCCCATTAGTAACTGACTAGGCTTTTAGTCAAGAAATAGATTCATCAGAATCCATTTTTACGCTAACCACCTATTTACTTTCAATAGCTTGCGCCTTGGGAGGAAGGTTTACAAGATCTCAAGTTTGATTTTGGTCAAGATCTAACATCTCTTTTATAATAGTATACTAGCTAGGATTGGACAAAGCCTAAAAAATACAAGTTGGAACTATGATTGAACCATGAGAAGTAACATATGATGGAAGGAAAAGGTGACAAAAGAAATAATGGGATAAGTACTTTATCTTTACGAAGAGCAATAAGAAGGTTAACTGACAAACTCTGGGATGAAAGGACGGATAATGGCTATAACTTAGTAGCTTATATCGGTGCCACTTTTTGTTATTTAGAACTTTGAGAATATGCTGGTCTTATTGATGGTTGAGATATATAGTCGGGTTGTCGAAATCTTCAAAAGAATTTCGATTCGGGAACTAAACACTAGCTTCTTAATTTCAAGTAATAAAAGTAAATGGGGCTTAATTAAATAATTGATTAATTGAAATTAATAAGAAAACAAATTAAATCAACTGAATTAAAATTAAGAAAGCCAAGATTATCAAATTCCGATTCAAGAAAAAGATTTCATCTAGTTGTAACCTTAATTATTGGTTTAAAAAGAACATTTTTACGATTCAAACAGTTAGTTCGAAACATATTAGAATAGCTATAATAAGTCTCAAATTTTTCTAAATTACTTTATTCAAACTCAGCATCCAAACCAAAACTTATTATCTATTGACTGGGTGTAACAACATTCCATATCAAATAAATGATAGTAATAAGTTCCGTGAAAAAGACTAAACCCTAAATTAAATAATCAAGATAGCTTTAACTATTAAATTTAGTTTTCTTGTTTATTATAACTTAAATATGAAAATTCATAAATAACCTATTTGCTACTTATACCAATCCTTCAAGACAATTACAGATCACTGAATACCTGGATAGTGATAGAAAAATCAATATTAAATTAAATTGTCATATTGTCAAATATTAATCATTTATGAAATATGAGAACTCAAAACAATAAATACTTGAATTATAACGTAAGTAAAAGTTTGAAACACAAAACCTCACAAAGTTACAATTAGAGTATTAAATCCCTTTGAATCAGAACGATGAATTTACTTACACATGGCTTTCGCTCCAATAATAAAAATAGAAGAAAGACTAAGAATTGCAAAAAATGTAAAAAGAGATAACCTTTTTTTTGTTGTGAGAAACGTCCCTTTTATAGGGTTTTATAATCTAATCCTAACCTAACTCTAACTTGTAAAGATGTGTATCTAAAACGAATTCAAAATCAAACTCCTTCGTGATAAGGATAAGGCAAAGACTTCCAGTCGAATTCCAAGTCTTGAAGTGATCAGCCCTATCCACTGCATCAATCTATACATTTTATCCAAAATTTGTCATTATCATCAATAGAGTCTCAATTTGATGCAATCTCCACTTTTCATCTCCTAAAACAAAACAAACATTAATTTCCATATTTAAGCACCAAAATAGATATAAAACAAACAAAATAATATCAAATAATATGTCAAGATAAGATCTTATCAAATTCCCCCACACCAGACTCATGTTTGTCCTCACGCATACATCAATTCAATACATTAATTATCTTCATAACAACCTTTCATCTCCTTTCATGTTATCCAAAAATATCCAAAAGTTAATTCACATTTAAGGGTTAAGATAAAATAACAATAGAGAGAATAGGCACTCATAGGACATATTGTTAAAACATAGCGCCTCATCAATTCCATCAAAAGTAAATGAATAAGACTTGAGACCCTCACAAGATTTCACTTTATATGCTCAAAGTGTTTAAGGTTCATTAATCTCTTAAATCAAAACATAGCAAGTTATTTTCATAAGCTTGCTCAAGAATCATATCTCCAACACTAAACAAGATGAACCTAATGTATAAATCAAAGGGGTTTTATAAAGGTTGTAACGTAGCTTAGGAAAGATATGAAAAAAGGAACTTTTTGGCGTAATAAATTAAATAAAATCATACAAACTTATCCACACAAGTTTCAACTTAAATCAAAATTCACTTGATTCAAATAACATCTCTTTCAATAACTTTTTTTATTCTTTTCTTTTTCTTTTTCTTTTTTTAAAAAAATATTAAAGAGGAGATTTTTTTTTGTTTTTTTATACTTCTCCTCCATATAAAAAATAAAAACAATGCAACTTGAATCATTTAATTAACTTTTCATGAAAATAGTTAAAATCCTATGCAAATAAGCTCGATACAATTTCTTCAATTTAGGGGTTCAAAATTATTAAGGATATCAACAATAAAAAAGGTAAATTTCGGCTTGTAACAAGGTTATTATGCAAGAAAGAAAGGTTAAGGCTTAAATTGGTTTTCTAAGGACAAAAAGTGAGATAGGTTTGTTTAGGTTAAAAAACGGTTGTCCTAAATGCTCGCATCATCTTTATATGCAAATTCATAAAAAAATGTGGTCTCAATACGTATTCAAAAGCAAGTTCTAGCATAGATAAACTATGTTTGATAACACACAACAAAAAGATATATATGAGTACATATGTGATGAATGCTCTTAGGCTCAAAGCTCATGTAGGTGTCAAAAATTGCATCAAGTCTTGCACACTCTCATTCAACAAAATAGATGAGATACTTGAAAAAATTTAATGAAAATAGTAATCATGCTTAGATCTCTCATGCATTAGATCTTAAACCGAAAACGCACCATAACTTAAGAATTATTCATGAACAACAATTAGAAAATAATGAAGCTATTATGAGGAATAATTAATATATGAATCAACATATCATGAGTCCAAGCACAAATCACAAAGTTTATCGTAACGAACACTTGCTCCTCCCACACGTAAATCATACATTGTCCCTAATGGATGCATAAGATACTCTAACTCAATAAAAATAATCAGAAAAATAAAGCACAAAATAGAGGACTCCTCTGAATTGTCAGTATCTGAAAATTATTCACACATGCTGCTTTTTAATACTGATTTCAGAACTTGTCGCAGATTGAGGGTGTGAATTAACATTCATCGATGAGTTGCCTTTTATTGCAGTCTTGTTAGTAGCCTTAGAATGCCCCATTACACTAAACAAGATAAACAAAAATTACTTGAAAAAAGAAAAAAATATTTCCAACAACTTAATAATAATTGAAATTAAACTAAAATAAAGATTACTAAAAGCAATTAATAAGAATGAAGAGAAAAAAATTATAAAAAATAGTAAAAATAAAATTAAAAAATTTTGGTGCGTGGGTGCGTTGCTGCTGGTGTGATTAAATGGGGGGTTGTTGGATTGTGTGTGTGATGTGAGTGCTGCGTGAGTGGGGGCTTGTGTGAGGCTGTGTGGGTGGAGAGTGCTGCTGGTGCATTGTGAGGGTTGCATAAGTGGGAGAGCAAAGCTGCTGTGTGTGGTAGTGACTGCTGGTGCATTGGGGAGGTGGTGAGGTTGAAGTGGGGTGTGCTGTGGTGTGGTGCTGGTGTTGGGAGGGAGGATATGTCTACGTGTGTGGGGGAGACTGGATGGGTTACGTGAAAGTCAGAGATAGATGAGTGTTGCGGCGTTGAGTGTTAGTGGAGACAGATGTTGTCTTGCAAAGAAGAAATAACATATTAGGTTTTTAAATTTTTTTAAATAAATACTAATAAAGTGAAAAGGAAAAAGAAAAAATAATTACAGTTTTTAATTTTTAAAATAAATAAATAAAGTAAAAATGGAAATAATGAAGGTTAAAAATTATGGTCTTTAATCATTTAATTATTTTATTTTTTTGAAATCTTAGAGTATCAATCTAGAATACTAAATTGCATAAGGCGAGATCTCGCCTTATGAGATTTAGTTGTCTGGAAATTATTTTTGCCAATAATTTATGTTTCAAAAACAAACAAATGCATCCCAGAAAGAACTAAAACAAAATGAAATGAAAATATAATATTTTAGGTTGCCTCCTTAAAAGCGTAATTGTTTAATGTCATTATGTTTGATATGGCCGGTTCTTCCCAAACTTCTATGTAATTGCAGTTTTGTATTCTTTAAATAATGCCACTAGCCCTTCCTCTTGCCCTTTAGTCATCCTTTTAAAAATGATTGTGAGTAATGACTTTCCATCACCTAAATAGACATACTTTAGGCGATTAGGTAACACCTTTAATTTTATCTTTGGAGCTTGCAAAATAGAAGAAAAGATTTTCTTGTGAGTTATAGTAAGTTCATCATTTAAAGTTATCGAATCTATTAGCATTTTTGAAAATGATTCTACAAATTCACAAGTTTCATCAATTAGCTCGTTCACTTACATTCCAACTTATATTCAACACTCTCTTTTTTAAACATATCCTGCAGAAATGAATCCATAATATCCATATGATAGACATATTGAAGATCATTAGGGTATTTCATTGCTTAAGAAATGTTGAACTTTACTATTTCTCCATCAAACACTATGAAAAGAGTATCCTCGTGCACATCGATTATCGTCTTGACCGTCTTCATAAATGACCTACCAAACAAAATCGAAGCTGAGTTTTCAGCATTATCTCCATCCATTTTCAAGATGTAAAAATCAACTGGAAATACCAAACCGTTAACTTGGACTAAAACATCCTCAACAACTCCAATAAAACACACGTACAAACTATCATCTAGTTGGATAATCACATTAGTTTCTTACAAAGAATTCAGATTTAAATCTCGATAAATTGAGTATGACATTACATTAATAGATGCACCTAAGTCTAGCATGTCACAATCAATTTTTCCATTACCAATAATACATGGAAGTGTAAACATACCTGGATTTTTGCATTTTCTGGTAATTTCCTATTTATCACCGCTGATATATTTTTACCCAAAATTATTCTCTCCTTGTCCTTTAGCTTCTTTTTATTTGTGCACAACTCCTTTAAGAATTTTGCATATTTTGGAACTTACTTGATGGCTTTCAGAAGTGGTATATTGATTTCTACCTTTTTAAAAGTTTCTAAGATCTCTCTTTAATATTCATCATCTTTTGATTTAGCCAACTTACTAAGAAAAGGAGGTAAAGGTGCATTAATTAATATTGATGAAGATGAATCATTTTTTATCTTTTTTATTCTTGAGTTGGAAGTTCTTCCTTTTTTTCTCCATCATCGTGCTTTTCTTCCTCTATTAATAAAGAAGTTCCAAATTGAATTTCCTTAACACTTCTCAAAGTCATTGCACTCATATTCTCCTTAGGGTTCACCACCGTTTAGGAAGGTAATTTTCCCAATTTTTGCGCTTCCAATTTACTTATGGAGGTGGCTAATTGAGTGATCTGATTTCATAAGTTTTAAAGGCTTGCCCTTGTTTCCTATTGAAATTATTGTGTATTATTAGCAAGCGCCTTAACAATTTCATCAAAAGGAATACCTGAATTTGAAGATTGATATTGAGCATATGTAGAAGCTTGAGGTTGTTATTAAAATTGTGAGGTTGATATTATTGTTGGCCTTCTTGATTTCCATAGCTCAAGTTTGGATGATCCCTCTATCCTGGATTGAAGTAACTGGAATAAGGGTCATACTTTCGTTAAGGTTGACCACGAAAGCCCCCTATTATATTAGTTTCTTGAAGAGAGTCTTGTAGCAATGTAGGGCACATATCCGTAGGATGTCCAGAGAATGAGCATATTCGCACACCCTTACTGATTGCAATTGACCTACAGCCGTTTGACGGATTAGAAGAGTTAAATCAGAAATTTTCTTCTCAATGTGCATGTTACTTACCTCATTCACACACTAAATAGTTTCATCCATCCTTGTCCCAAACTGTGGAGAATTTTCAGCCATAACTATATTAACTGTTTGGCTGCTTCAGGCGTTTTGTTTACCAGAGCTCCTCCACTAGTTGCATGGACCATACTTCGATCCGTAATAGTTCTTCATAAAAGTATTGAATTAGAAGTTGACCGGGAATTTAATAATGTGGATAACTAGCATATAACTCCTTAAACCTTTCCCAATATTCATATAATGTTTCTCCTGTAGTTTGTCTAATCCCACATATCTCCTTTCTAATATTCGCTGCTCTTGATGTAGGAAAGAACTTCTCCAGAAATGTTCTTTTCACCTTAATCCACGTTGTCACTGGGCCAAGGGGAAGATAGTATAGCCAATCTTTTGCCTTATCTTTCAATAAGAACAAAAAGGCCCTGAGATTAATTTGTTCTTCTGTCACCCCTCATGGCTTCATTCCAGAGCAAACAACATGAAATTCCTTCAGGTGTTTGTGTGAATCTTCACTAGCAAGACCACCAAAAATAGGCAGTAAGTGAATCAAACTAGATTTTAATTCGAAATCTACCTCAACATCTGGAAATTGAATGCATAAAGGTTATTGATTCAAATTCTGTGCCGCTAACTCCCTCAACATTCTCGGGTTGAGATTTGCCATCTTTTCTTCAGCTTCTTGAAAATTGGACTTTCACTAATTGTTAGAGCTACTTCAACTTTCACGTTTGAAGGTGAATGACCACTTCCTTGCTTGGTCTCTTTTCTCAAACAACGTGTTGTCTTCTCAATTTTCTGGATTTTATTACCATTTACCTGTATGAGAAACAAGAGTCATAAAAGACAAGAGATTAGCAGTAACTGTAAAAATAAAATGCAAGGAAACTAAGAAACTTGAAATAGTTACCTGATAACAGTGGCAAATTTTTGTCGTATTGTCAAAGCCCTCAAAATAATTCCGATTCTCTAAATTTTTGTAGTAGTCGTGGAACCAGTCAAATCCCTAGAGAACTAAACACTACCTTCTTAATTTCAAGTAATAAAAGTAAATGGGGGGTTTAATTACATAATTGATTAATTGAAATTAATACGAAAACAGATTAATTCAACTGAATTTAAAAATAAGAAAGTCAAGATTACCAAACTCTGATTCAAGGGAAATATCTCTTCTAATTGTAGCATTGATTATTAGTTCAAAAAGAATATTTTCATGATTTAAGCAGTTAGTCCGAAACATATTAGGATAGTCATAATAGGTCTCAAATTTTCCAAAATTAATTGATTTAAATTCAACATCCAAATCAAAACTTATCATCTATTGATTGGGTGTGATAACATTTTATATCAAATAAATGATAGCAATAAGCTCCGTGAAAAAAACTAAACCCTAAATTAAATAATTGAGATAGCTGCAACTATTCAATTTAGTTTTCTTGTTTATCATAAGTTAAATATGAAAATTCATAAATAACCTATTTGCTACTTATACCAGTCCTTCATGACAATTACGGATCATTGAATTCCTGGATAACGATAAAATAATCAATATTAAATTAAATTTTCAGATTAATCAAATATTAATCATTCATGAAATATGAGAACTCAAAACAAGAAATACTTGAATTAAACATGAATAAAAGTTTGAAATACAAAACCTCACAAAGTTATAGTCAGAGTATTGAATCCCTTGAATCAGAACGATGAGTTTAGCCATATATGACTTTCGCTCTAATAACAAAAGTAGAAGAAAGACTAAGAATTGCTAAAAATGTAAAAAAAAAAAGAACATTTTTCTGTTGTGAGAAACGTTCCTTTTATAGGGTTTTCTAATCTAATCCTAATCTAACTCTAAATTGTAAATATATCTATCTAAAACGAATTTAAAATCAAATTCCTTCATGATAAGGATAAGGCGAAGCCTTCTAGTCAAATTCTAACTTTTCAAGTGGTCAATCTTATCCATTGCTTCAATCTCTTCACTTTATCCAAAAATTGTCATTATCATCAATAGAGTCCTAATTGAATGCAATCTCCACTTTTCATCTCCTAAAACAAAACAAACATTAATTTCTTTATTTAAGCACCAAAATAAATCTAAAACAAATGAGATAATATCAAATAATATGTAAAGATAAGATCTTATCAATATATCTGAATCATTATGCACCAATATATTTGGTAAAGTAGTAATAATCTTATAAACTAAGAACTAATCATTTGAATCATCATAAGAACTGAAATAACCAATAAAAAAGTATATTTGAAAAAGTTGACATCAATATAGGTCAAATATCAACTAAAATTAGGATAAAAATTTTGATATCGAGAGTATCCTCAAAAAATATTTTAAAGATTAGAGATATACGTTGGTAACTTAGGGCTGTATATCATACTCAAATAAGAATAACCAAAGATAGGAGAAAAGGAAACAAGGATTAAGATGAAAAAAAATTGAGTGTAGAATTTGAACCAAAAGAATTGATGAAGGCATGTTAATAAGAATCAACTTATCTTTGATCCTTTAAATTTGACATGCAAAACAATTATGTATATTGGATATGATAAGAACGAGAGATGTTTCAAAGTTAAAACTTACAACTTTGATCACAGTTGTTTTACAGTGAACAAACCAAAATTGGTTTAAGCCAAAATTTTTATGAGACGCTTCAAAAATAGAATTATAGAAAAGCCTAATATCTCAACTAAAAAATGGTCAAAGAGTGCAGAAAAAAACTTAATATTTTTGTTAATTCAAGCATACGTAGAAGAGTAAAGAGGAGATTGAGGAAAAAGAGAGCAATATATTATATTAATGAATATGCAAAGTTGCAAGATTATGTATATGAGTTGAAGATAAATCCTGGATCATCAGTGGAGTTACGATTATCAAGGAATTAAGAGAGCTTATTGCTATAGAAAATGACAAATGAAAATTTCATTAAATGTAGGACTACTTTAATATATTATATTATACATTATATTAATACTTCTTTATATTTTGTTGCAGTATAAAAGATTATACATTTGTTTTAACTCCATAAATAGAGGACGAAAGCATTTAAGACCAAATTTTGGAATTGATGGCTACTTCCTAAAGACATAATTCTATGGACAATTCATGAGTACAAATGGTAAATAAGGTGATAGAGAAATGTATCCATTGGCCTAGGTAGTAATGGACGTAGAAAACACAGATTTGTGAACTTGGTTCATAAATTTATTAGCATCTGATTTGGAATTAGAAGACGGTGAAGGACTTACAATCATATCTAATAAGTAGAAGGTATGTTCAAGTTAATATACTTATAATTGATTTGATTATAACATAAAATATAAAATATGAAATATGAAATATGAAATATGAAATAATATCTTTTTAATTTGATTTAAGGATTAGTCAAGGTCGTAGAGCAGACATTGCCAAATGTAGCTCATTAAATGTGTGCCAGATAAATATATCACAATTAACATGGGAACTAGAAAGGGAAAGGACCTCAAAAAGTAGTTATGGAATTGCCAAGGTCAACCTATATTTAAGATTTCAATGAGCAACTAAAAAGGCTTGAAAAAATAAGGCCTAAATGTGCTTCATCCTTACTTGAATATCCTAAAGAGAAATGAGCATTATGTTACCAATCTTTTGAATCTAAATTTCTGATAATTGACAATAATATGGATGAAACTTTTAATGGGTGGATCCTACTGGCAAAGGACAAGCTAATGATTAGCATGCTTGGGACAATTAGAATAATGGTGATGAAGAAACATGTAGATAGGAGACATTTTATAGTTGGATAGAATTCAGATATTACAGCCAATATAGTGAAGAAGTTGGAGAAGAACAAAAAAGAAGGAATATAATGGAGAATTTTCTAGAATGGAGATGGTGCTTTTGAAGTTTGAAAGGGTGATGGGAAGCATACTACAAGGATTGGTAGACAACAAATATGTAGCTCTCGAGTATAGAACCTATGTGGATACCCATGTAAACATGTGATTAATACAATCTATCACTCAAACAAAAAGGTTAAGACATTCACATATTCATAGTATAGGAAGCGTTAGTTCATGAGTTTGTATAAACACGTATTACAACCAGTTAAAGGTAAAATTTTATAGCCTTCAAGTGATGCAGAAGTGATACATCCTATAACTAAAAGAGTTATGCCCAGTAGATTGAGAATTGCAAGAAGGAAATAACAAACTAGGCCAAAGAAATTAAAAAATACAAAAAAATTATGCGGAAAGGATAAGTGTAGAACTATCATAAATGTGATAATTCTAGTCATAATTTTAGAAAATACAACAAGGACAACTCAACTTAATATGATGAGGCTTCTTCACAGGTGTGTATCCCTTACTTTAATCATATATAGTTTTAAAAACTTATATTAACTTATGTTTATCATTATCTTAATCAGGTGATCATAGAGGCAACTTTACAGGTATGAATTTTTCAATTTTTTATCAATTATTATTGGATTTAATGACTGACAAAATTGTTTTCATTATAACAATAGTTAAGTGGTGCAAATAATGTTAATGATAATGCTATATCGAATCAATAAAGCAGTATTATAAGGAATCTGTTTTTTTATCAATTTATTTTAGTTAAAATAATTAACAAATATGTTTCTAATATTTTAGTTTCAATTTGCTAGGTTGGTACATCTTGACATGTTAGTAAAAGAAATTTTAGAGATGTTGATCCACACACATTCCAATTATCATTTAAACTAAGGGGTTTATTGTCCAGAGGACATTCTATTATTACTTTGCAAAAGTTAAAAGTTGAAGCAATTAGAAGGAGAACGTCATTGATACAATCAACACAAGAAAAAGTTTTGTAGTCAAGTATAAATGAGGAAAACATTACTAATTAATGATGTCTCTAACTTTTTGATATTTATCCTATTGGCTTTTATATCTATGTGTACTAACATATGTGATTATATGTGAATTAGGTTCTCAAGATTAAGCATTTCATATTGGTCAATCAAAAACACAATGTAACTATTGTGCATATTTTTTTGATTGGCCAATATGATATGCTTAATCTTGAGAACCTAATTCAATGTTATGCTTATAATTTACCTTTAATTTATATGGACTGAATTATTCAGTATCTATTGGTTTTATATGGTAGTGTTATTTTTACTTGATTAACCACTGCTTCATATATGAAAAGAACTTGGTTGTACGATATATAGTTTGTATATATATAATTAATTAATTTACATTACATAATTCATATATAAATATAATTCAAGAACTAATTTTTCCATAACATAATTGAAGTTAATAAGTACGGTTACATAGTTGAAATTCAATTCAATATCCCCATAACATACATTAAAATAAAAGGTATCATAACCAAATCCTATTACAATATTCATCAACATAAACATCATTTCTTTTTTCTCAATAAATTTATGTCCTCCTTTGTCAGCTTCATTTATTCTTCAAACTCGTTAGTTATGATTATTTCAACCCCCTTCTTTAACATTGATAATTCTTTTTCTTAATTTTTGAATCACTTCAATGGCTCTCTCAGTAATTTGTCATCATACCATTTGAAAAAGTTGCACCTCCCAACCTAAAATATTTAATTTCATTAATAAACATAAGTTTTTATTCTAATAACAAATAAATTCTCATCGGATAATTAAGGCATCTATAGAATTCCTGACTAGGATTATGATCACTCCATTAAGTCCTTAATGAGGCCTTTAACCCACAATAACAAACCACATTTTCTACATTGGGACTTACTATTGTATTAGTAGGTGATGATGGTTTCATTTGCATAGATACTAGAGAAAATGATAATGTAAATTTGCCTACAAAGAAAACATCAATCCCAAATATAAGATAACCTTTGCTAGGTGATGAAATTATAGTTGTGCAATAAGGTTAACTAGTTCTAAGATAAGATAATCTTTTAACTAGGTCTAAGATGAGATAGTCTTTTAACTAGATCAATTGTAAATCCTAACTAATAAATTAATTCCAAAGTACTGCAAACATAGAAAGCTCAAAGAGTAGCAGTTAAATAATACTTTCTCTGACATAATAACAACGTTAGAGATAAATACAAATATAAATCCTTAAACTTTCTTATAGCTTAATGTATGATTGTTAGTTGTAAGGAAGAAGATAAACCTAAAATGATAGCAATATCCAAATTGTATATGTACATTATCATCCTTATATATATCCTCTACTAGATAGTCGCTAAACACAAGAAAAGCATAAATATTTCTAGAACCTAGCTTCACATACAATTATCTATTCACATAATATTAAAAAAAAGAAATTAAAAACTGAAAAGCTCCCCAAAGAAACACCCAAACTTTCCTATTGCTTAATGTATGCTTGTCAATTGCAAGGACAAAGATAAACCCAAAATGATAGCAATATCTAGATTGTATACATCGTTATCCTTATTTATATCCTCTAGACAACCACCAAATAGAAGAAAAGCATAAATCTTTCCAGAATATAGCTTCATATCCAACTATCTATTCACAAAATATTAAACAAAGAAAATAAATAAAAAATTAGAAAGCTCCTTAAAGAAACACCCAACCTTCTCGGCCCATAACTCGAGACACAATTCCCTCCTCCTGACCGAGCACCAAGCATCTTAACACCAACTTCCATAATATTCCTCTATTTCTTGACACTCCTTTCAAAAAAAACTCTAAAACAAAGCACAAGTAAAAAGAAGCAAAACAATTTGCATTACCATAGAATTAGGATGCCGATTAAGGGTAGCGGGGATGAAGGGTAGTGAAGGCTGGTGAATGAGGGAGATGATGCAATCTAGATTGGAAATTTAGGATACAAGGACGTGTTCTAGATTGGTGATAATTAGTTACCATGAAGATAAATAGGAGGAGATGAAGCGTTCTTGATTGGTTATTTGGGATTTCATATGTTTCAATTTAATTAGAATTAGTTAATAGGTTAATAAGTTTAGTTACTAAATTTAATTAGTTTTATTAAGTTAATTAGTTAGGTTAATAATTTGTAGGGTTAAATTAACTGAGTGGGTCTCACATTTTTTCATATTCAAGTTATTTTAATATTTTAATTTAAATGTTAGGTCCTATATTGCTACGTCAAAAATTTAGTAACTAAACTTATTCACCTATTAACTAATTCCAATTATATAAAACATACGAAATCTCTAATTTCATGTGACAACGTGAAACTACATTAACATTAAAATAATATAATATACGTCACGTTGTTATTGACATGGTAAAAATACGATGCATTATGCTCCTGTTACTTTTTTTGTTAACCTAGAGTTGAATTTGAACGTTTCTCAAACGAAGAGGTTGAATTGGTATGTTCCTTAACATTGTGGTTTAACTTGTCAATAAAGGTAAATTTCAAGGTCAAATTTGCCTTTTTACTTTTTAAATATTTTTTGTCATCTATATTACTTAGGTGCTTGATTTTGCAATTGAATTTTTTAAGACTAGATGATTGGCAGAAGTTTTAATTGTCCCACATCGATAATAAGAAAGGTTGATATAAGATTTATAGGTTATAGACTCCCATTCTTTGAGTTTACTTTTAGGGTTAACTCTTTTATAAGACTTGTAAGAATAGATATCAAAATTAACCCCACTTTTTATTTATGTCTAACACGCTCGAAGAGCTGCACTACTAGAGTCCAATATTTACACAACCACTGGCGCAGTTTGGTTCGTTTAATGTACACTTGGGCCTCATTGAAATATTCCACAGTGACTCATGGTCCATATCCTTATCATTACCACCTACCTGAGAACTGAACTGACTTTGTCCTCAACGCCTCTATGTGGATAAGCTTTTTAAAAGTCATCCAGATTCTTCTGGATAGCTTTATGCATAGATTGCATCTCCTAGCAGATTAAAAGTTGACAGATGTGACTGTCCATAAAACTTATTTTTGTAATCAACATAAGTTTTTAAAAAAAACATAAAACTTATTTTTTAGTTTAAAATTTTAAAATAATTTATTATAATTATCTTTAATTATTAATTTAAATAAGAATTTATTGAATTTAAAATCTGAGTTAGGTTATTATACTACAGAATTTTAATTAATCTATATTTAATCTTTATATTCTTTCGTTATTTTTTAAGCGAAGTTTAAAAGAATAAAATTTTCAAAAAAATTAAAATTAAATTTTTTAAAAAGAATTTTAATGATCAAATGATTCTTTAAAATTTTTTTAAACTAACGTGTATATCTTTTACCCCCGTGTAATCATTTGCATGGATGAAGAAAGGAAATGAGAAATGGTGGATGAATCCTTACGACCGTTGGAAGATCTAGCTCATACGCTACCATTCCTTTCTACTGAAGAACTCGAGAAGCATTGTAATACAAGAATAATGGCTATAACAATTTCAAATGCATATGTGTTGAGATCAAAGGTCATTGTAAAATCCAGTAGTTATAAATATTATCATAACTTATTTAAGTTTGTTAAGGTTATGTTTGATTGGGAGTTTATTAATGAGATGAAATAGAATGTAATATAATTCTATTGTTTGAGAGAAAGATTTATAATGGAATGAAATAGAATGAGATGGAAGATGAGGGTTTCATATTACATTCTATTCCATCCTAAACAGTAAAAATGAGAAATTTCCAATTTGGGAAGTTTAGGATGAAATGTAAAATAATAAACAACTTTTCACTATATTATATTATAAACATTTCTAAACAACATTTCATTGTATTACATTATGAATCCTTTCATCCCTCTCAAACAACAATTTTATAATATTATATCCATTTATATGCCATTCTATTATAAACTATTCCATTCTATTAAAAATCTTACGTTCAACTAAACATAGCCTAAAAGCTACAATCATTAATGTCTACTAGAATGAAGTAGCCTCTAACAAATCTATAATAAGACCCATAATAGTAGTATAATCATGAACAAAACATCTATAGTACCCAATCAGACCTGAAAAATCAAGTAGCACGATGAATGTTTCAGAAATGGGTTGATCTAGGATGGCCCAAAATTTTACTTGAGTTTACCTAAACACGTTTAACAAAAATAACATGGTCCAAGTAATCCACTAACTCCACCACAAAAACACGTTTAGTTAATTTGGCATGAAGTTGACGAGTCTATGATAACTATAAAACCCGTGTAAGATGTTTTACATGTTTGATCCATCTTAGGTTAGAAACTAGGATATCACTGAAAAAGACAAGCGCAAAATTTCTTTAAAATGACCCTAACAAATCATTCATCATTCACTAGCAATTAGAACATTCATTAGTTAAACTGAAAGATGTAATCGTTCCAATGTTATTCTATGGGAATCTTCATTTGTAATTCAAATTTAACGATAACCCATTCTAAAGTCTATTGGAGAAACACCTTATTCTTATATGACTCATGTAGTAGCTCATCCACTATAAGAATAGGAAAATAATCTCAAACAATTACTGCAATTAAGGCCTTATAATCAATAAAAATTGTAATATTATGTCTTTCTTTCGCATTAATATTAGTGGAGATGAAAAAGCACTTTGATTATGTTGAATGATCCCATCCTCATCATATCATAAGTTAGTTATTCCTTACTTCCTTTCGAAAATGAGTGTATCTATAGGGTTCAATGTTCACGGGCTTAAGTTAAGAGGGATATATGGTGATCATGGTCTCTGTAAAGGCGTAATCTACGACAGGGTGTGAAAAGGAAGAGAGTAGTTAGCTAGGAGGGCTTGGATATTGGATGAAACTTAAAAATGGCTTTGATGAATTGTAGTTCGCGGTCAGAGCATGAGGTTGGTGAAGAAGTTTGTGAAATTTTTTTTCCAAGAAAGAGTAAAAGAGGGATGCAACATCATCAATGTCTAGTATTCTAGAAAGTTAGATATGAGTAGTTAGGAAATGGCAGCAAGTTGAACCAAAGATCATTTATGATAGAAAGTCATAATAGGCATAGAACAATAAGAAAGAACATGCTTAAGGGTTCTAAGCAACTATATTCCAAAAGCCATATTAGCACCTTTAATGTGTGAAATGTAAAATGGTATGGTGAAGGATTATTGTAATAGCCAGCACAATGCAAGGAATCTCAATTGCGGACCATGATAGAAAGGCAATTTACATATATATGGAATTCACACACACACACACACACACAGATATATATATGTATGTATATATGTATATATGTATAGAGTATTTTTGACCATACTATTTTATATCTGGACTACAAATATCTGTATGTATAATCTGTAATATATTTAAACTTCTCTTGGCATCGTTCTTTGATTTGTTGGTCTGCTTTCATGCAGTTCATACAAGTTTCAAAAATAGTAAAATTTAAAGTACCAAGTACTCCATTATTCACCAATCTTTAATCCTTTCTACGGAGATATGTCCTAAGTTTTGATGCCACAACATAGAGGAATTTCATTCATAACACAACATTTTGTCCCACCAAATGAACATGTATTGCATTGTAATAAATATTCTCTTGTAAATTAAAACGAAAAAGACCATCAAATAATGTAACATTTCCAACAAATTAAGATTTATAATTTAACTTTAAAGATTCATCTAAAACGAAAGGAATATTCAAAAGGTATAAGTCTTGAATTTGAAATCAATTTCCTAGAGAAATTGCCAATATAAAATGTCTTTTATACTTTTAAAATAAACCAGTACATAAAATTAAATTGCAATCCCTAATAGCCTCTACAGGTAAACGCATCTTGTTTTTGGATAAGATATAATGCTCACTTCTCACTGACTTCCTTAGGTTTTGCAAATCTTGCAACTCATTTGTAATGTGTATTGTACAACTAGAATCAATCCATCACATGTTATGACAAACTTTAGTCATATTAGATTCAAAGCAAACTATTGAGATTAGATTACCATTCTTTTCAAGTCATTCCTTATGTTTGACACAATCCTTCTTCATATGTCCTTATTCATGTAAAAAAGGCATCTAGATACCTTCTTAATGTCAGCTAGGGTAGGTATTTGACCTTTTCCCTTTAAATTGGCTTAATTTTTCTTCTTTCCTTGAACAACTATATCTATACTTTATAAACTCTCTCCCTGTTCCATCAACAATCCCACTTCCTCTTGAGCACACACGGTCATTAATTCATTTATTGACCACTTATCCTTATGTGTATTATGAGGGATTATAAAGGGGGTTTGTATGGTAGTAGAAGGGTGTTCAAAATGTAATGCACGAGAAAAGAATGAGACATATCAACCTCAAGTTTCTTTAACTAAGTCGTAATGTCCCTCATCTTCATGATGTGCTTCTGCATATCTCGAACACTGGTAAGTCTTGTAGGTGAAAACTTCATAATCAGAGTACTTGTAAGTTCTTTATCTAAAGTTTTGAATTTCTCATTAATGGCCTTCAGTAGAGCATGGACATTGTCATGTTGTTCTATATAATCATGAATAATAGCAAAAATTTTAGTTTTTATAAACATCACACTTAGGCAATTATTTCACTTTTCACGTTCATAAAAACAATTTAAGTTGTAATGCTAACCTTAGTTACCTTAGGTGGTTCATCCTTTCGAATAGCATAATTAATGTCCATCTATCCTAGATACAAAAGAATTCTTTACTTTCAAATCTTATAGTTTTCAACCCTCAACTCACAAATTTCAATACTTACTATCAGTTTGGATAACTACATAATTTAAACTTACATATTATTTATCAATAAATTGTGGCTAACAAACTGTATATGTGTATTACCAATGTACACATATCTTAAATGAAATAAATCAAATGACATAAAAATTGCCCATGGGCTAAATTTTTAATTCAAACATATTTATGTTAAACTTTATGATAAAAATATCAAATTATATTCCAATTCTTAATACTTATGAGAAAATTTAAAAATAATTTAATATTTCATCCTAATTAATCATTCAAATATAATAAAAAATTTTGTGAGATAAAATATATTTTTCTAAAATAATTAACTACAATTAAATGTCTCAACTCTTTATGTGATTAAGTACGTAGATATATAATTTTATTTAATTAGGGTTGTTGTGAATAAGGCTTAACAATTAATCATTATAATATACCATTCAAAATTTTATTCATAATACAAAAAATATAGACATATTAATTAGGTGAATAAAAAATAATAATTTGATTCATGTTTAACGTTTTATACAAATATAACTTCAACCCATAATATATTAGGATATTACCTTTGGTTAAGTTTGCAGAGGCTCAACAAGCGCCCCACGTGGGTGAAAGCTCAAGTCTTTGCAGCCGGATTTTTTTTTTTTCAAAGAACCAAATGACATCGTTTAGTGAAAAACCTATTGAATACTAAACAAAACTAGATAAGAAAAACACCACAAAAATTTATCCTTTTAATATAGGAATACTTCTAAAACACTTACACCCAATCAAAATATTAACTGATTTAAAAATTTTATAGTTAAATTGATCAAATCAAATCAATTTTTAATTATCTTTAAAAAATAAGTCGCTAATAATTCTTAATTCAAAAGGAATTTATAATCATATAAAATTTAAAAAAGAAATATTTCTAATAATTTCTCTATTACTCCATTTTAAGTATGCTTTATAGCCGAATTTCCTAAAATTTAGGATCAAAAAGACATCTGCCAAAGTAACACTGAAAGCATATTCTTTCTAATCAATAATATTCCTTATTAAATTATAACTAATGCTAGAATCTTATATTTTTGTCAATGTTTTGAAAACGGGATCAAAGATTAAACCAATGAAACAAAAGATTTAAAATTTAAAACGTTCAACTTATATTAAACCATCATAAAATTAGTTAAAGATTAAATAAAATTAAAATATTTGAAATATTTTTAAAAAAGATTACTCTGAAAATTTTAAAGTTTAATTAAAATAAGATTGTTAAATAAAAAATTAATTAGTTAATTTTAATTTACAAAAATGTATTAATTTAAAAAATCGACTAATTAATTAACTTTCAACGATGAATTTTATTAAATTGTTTAAAGAGCATGCACTGAACAGTTTCTAACCGCCCTGAATTATCCCCCCAGTCAACGTCAGACGTGGAAGTCGCGGTAGCAAGGATTATAACAAAAGAAGAAATGTTATGCAACTTGACTGCTGCAATAGTTTTTGCTCAAGTCTAAGGATTATAACCTCCTGTCATCCAGAATGACGAATGTTTGATTCAAAATAACCAGAGGAAGTACTTGCCACAAGGGACGTGCTGAGAACAAAAAAGTAACTCTTTCAATTATTCTTAGCTACCTACCTGTATCCCAAAGTAATGTACCAAGGCAAAAGAAAAAACAAAAAACAAGATTTGGAGCCTCAAGTTGCTCATGCACAGCCAACTATACTGTTTATTAAATTAGAAAAGTACATACACGGAACTGCTGCCTAATTGGTAACTATTAAATTATGATGTAAATGTCAATAATGGAACAGACATCTTGAATCATGATTTCCAAGAATATGGGTTAACAAAAGAACATATAAAAGGGATAGTAACGAAATGTATAAAGCAAAAGGGCAATCAAAAGCCCATATAATTAGCATTCTATACAAAAACAGAAACCTTTAACTACAAAAAGTACTTCATCCGATCATCTCTCCTCATTGCATTATATACAGCTTGAACCTGGAACCAACACCAAGTATGACATGAAGAACTATCCTCCATTGTTACTGACAGAAACAGTATCACAAGATACGATAAATGCGGATAAGAGTTTTTGGGTAATAGTAAGCCACAACAAAGAATCACAAAGAGTGGACGTCTAATTTCACGTTTAACTTTTTTCCTCACCAACTCTGAAGGTGACGGGCTTATAATAAAGGGAAATGATACTCTATAGTCCTCTTGTGCGCCTATGAGTGAGTGAGAGAATGAGTGAGAGAGAGAGACAGTACCTGCTCGCTAGAAACCACTTGAACAGGACCAATGTTGACAGACACATATTTGCCCCTCGATGATACTTTCTGTCTCACATGCCCCTACAGAACATATTAATTATCTGTTACTTATTTCAACATACAATTTATAATTGCAGAAGATTAAATACTTAATTGTGAATTCAGCTGTCGGAGCAAGGAATTTCACTTCCATATCATCAAAAACTTTTCTAGGAGAAACCAGGCCATTTGAAGCAAATCATTATCTGTTACACACTGCAATTTTCCAGTTTCTCAAACTGTGATCAGTTATAGGAAAATTCATGTACTATGTTTAGTTTAAACATGACATGACATGATTATTTGAAAGCCAACGGCATTTTCAGTTTATGTGATGCAATGATTTGGATTTTTTTTTTCAAAATGGCAAGGCAATGGTGCAGAAGACTAGGTATTTGCATTCATCTACAGCAACCCTTTAATACTCGAATATTTGTTGTAAGACTTTTTAAGAACACAAGAAACTTACTTTCTGAACTTTTTTTTTTAATTGAACCACAGCCCCATCTTTTTGACAATCAGGTATTATTTAAGTATTCAAGATCATAGACTTCCTTGCAACAAAGTATAAACTTACATCACACAAAACCTAAAACTGCCAAAGTATTGAGATAGAAAAGGGTTCTCTCAATTCTATTATACTTGTTCATATATAAAGACAAAAAGATCCAAAGTGAATCATATAAATGAAGTGAGTTCGGTAAGAAGGAATCCTGACCTCAGGAATTGGTTGTTGGATTACAGATTCAACGGCAACAACCATTGATTGCACAAAATCATCACCTCCAGTTCCAATTGCTGTAAACCCTCTAACTGTTGGGTATGAGTTCACCTGGAAAGTCACATCATTCAAAAACCACACTCATTGAATATATGAATCCTCGATAATACAATATAATGCTTCACTAATCATGATTGAATGAGAAAGAAATTAGTCCAAAGATGTTTCTGTGCAATATCTTTGTAAGCTACTGAAGTTGGTACTTAACATAAGCAATATATCTGCACTCAAATTCAAGCCATACCAAAGTAAATGAGATGAAAAATTTGCAGGAAGCAAGAATCAAGGAAGTGAACAACAGTTACCTTCTGATCTAAAGTGAGCCACTCGTTAGTAGAATCATCCGTGACTGTACCTCCAATAACCACATTCGTGGTTTGTCCAATCCTTCCTTCTGCCTTTGACACCTCTGGACATGAAACATAAGAAAGTGCAAACAATAATTATCTAATTTATATAACATAAAAGGAAGGCCAATTGTACGATATCACTCCCGCAAAATCGATAACACAAGTTCCAACAACAACAATAAAGCTATTGAATTCACGTTCCTCACTTTGTGGGTAGACCATCATGCTGTCAGTACCCTGTTTTGTGCATGATATGAGATACATGTCGTTTTATCCAATTTGTTCAGGACTAATGGTTGATGAACCCAATTGTTCATCCAAAACTAACAATCTCCGTATTCAACAGGTTTGCTCTGTCCTACGCTAAAGGTTTAAGGTAAAATGTGAACATTCGTCATGCACAAACTCAACGCAGACATCCAACAGGATAACACTAAAATCTTGCAAACTTACAACAAATTAACAACCACAACTGAATATCGAAATTAACACCGCCCCCATAAACCACCCTCTCTCCACCCCCCAAACCCAAAAAATAAAAAATAAAAAATAAAAAAGCAAACACGAACCTGAAATAGCTTTAAGAACAGCTTCTTGTGGCGGCTCTTGATCTTGGTCATTTTCACATGGTGAGGCACCATTATTATACGAGCAATTAAGCCGAGCGTGTGTTCCGAATTGAAAATCTGGAACCCTGAGGAGCTCACAACTGGATTTACGTTTTGAAAATTTAAACCTTATCGATGGAAGAGAATGAAAAGCTCGGTATGGATGTGACGGTCTCCACGATTCTGTCACGAACACCGAACGGAAAGCTGTCCTGCAAGCCATTTGTTCCTGCCTATTTGTTTTGATTGAGCTTCTGCTACTTACGCTTACGTTACCTGAGAAACCCTTCTCTATTTTTCTTTTAATGTCTCGTGGCTTTTTAGGTTGTCCATTCAATGAACCAGATATTTCTGTTTTGCTTTTGTTTTGTGGAATGGGTCGGAGTGGAAGTAGCAAATATGAAAAGGTGCTCCTGGAATAACCTTACGTGTGGATAAAGTGGACGACAGAGTTCATGTGCTGCAAGGTCCGCATCGGACCAGATGCCGTCTCAGCCTGTTAAACAAGGCCTAAAGATTGGCCCTAGTTTTGTTCAGATTTTTTAATATTTTAAAAATTAAATCAAAATTGATTTGATAAAATAAAAAGTTTAAAACTCATTATAAAATTAATTAAAATTTTAATATAATTTTGAAAATTGTTTTTAAAAATTTTAAAATTTATTAAAAAATAAAACACTAAATAAAACAAAAAATATTATATTTGAGTAGGGCTAAAGGGCTGCACCGTCTACCTTTGGGTCACACAGAATGTATGATGATACAAGTGGAAAAACGACTTGTCGTTGATGTGTAAAAGGCGATGTTTTAAGAGGGAATGTCGTGCAAAAGGAGTTCCGTCTTCTGACTCGTTGAGATGTACGGACCCGACAGGTCTGCCGCCGATGAAGTGGAACGGACGGCGTTTAGGAGAGCGGAGAAGAAGTACAAGCTCTACTATGACAAGGATTCCAGGAACTCTAAAAAGTATGCCTGTTTCAATCCTTATAATGAGAACTGAACTTGTTTGATCTTTGGTTATTGATATGACGACGGCTTAGATTTGATAAACCAATTCCTCTCAGGAAAAAGCAGCCAAAGAAAGTGGATTTGTCGGAGGTATTAGATTTTAAGGAAATCCTGGAATCTTATAGTAAAACCTCTGAACTTCATCCTGAAGTTGTACCGCTTCAATGCGGCTTTAATCGTCCCGTTTTTTGCTTTAAAACTCGACCAGGTACTTCTAGTCATGTTTATACTTTGATTCTGTTAATGTTTTATAGTTTTAGTTCACACCCACGAGAAATTATCTCTATTTGCCTTAATTGTTAAACTACAAGTTTTGTTGAGGTGGTCTGTTATGGACTGCATAGGCTTTTTTTGGGAATTAAATAAAGTTTCCATTAACTATAGCCAAGCTATACCAACATTACAATGAGTTCGCTAAAAATGGTACAAGGAACCAAAGCAATAGGAACAGATAATTAAAAACTTTTGCATCCATTTCTAATTCCAAAGTTACAAGTTTCATCTATTTCTAGTTTTACGTGTAATCCAATTCAGAGTTATAAGCCAATCATAAGAAGAACAAAAAGCTGCTAGAAAATCTAAGATTCTGCTCTAGGTAGCCTTAAGAGTACCTGCATTGGAAGAACAAGTGTTCTCTGTCTTCTTTAGCTTCTTTGCATAACACACATATAGGGTCAAATGAGTCAACCATCTGTTTTTAGTTCTAATCCTGTTCTTGATAACTAGCCAGGTGAATACTGATGCTTTTAGGTTCAAGTAGTTCTTCCATAGGAGGTTGAATCAGGGTACAATTTCGCCCTCAGCCTGTAGTGCCTTATAGCATGACTTGTTAGTGAGTACTCCAATGAGATCTGGCTTCCAAATTACACTGTCCTTCATCAGACCTTGAGTGATCCGACGGAGGTATACCATCAGTGAGTTAAATCCTCTGAAGTTGCCACTCCATTGCCCATCAAGCATTAGTAAGGATACTTTAACATTGAGAGGAACTCTGTTAATTAGATGGGAGATTTTGCTCCTTAAGAAGAGAGGGCTATACTCTTCTTATGGACTGCATAGTTGCTTTCTACTAATGTTAGGGGCTTGACCCTGTAAATGTGTGCAGTTCAAACACAAGTACTTGACTAATAAGTTATTAATCCAATGGAATTTAAATTCCAAAAATGGAGATTTGGAACCATTTTGGTCTGAATTGCTTAATTTGAAATTCATACTAGCAGTTGTCTTTAATGTCATTAGAAGGCTGGTTTAGATTCTTTTTGTTTCAGCAGCTGTGCATAGCTGCTTCGTGAAACTAAAAATCAGGTCATACTCTATCTTATGTTGAAAATTTCTAAGAACTATATGTTTTCGGTCATTTAAGGTTTTTGACAATTGGAATCATTCGAGATTGTAGGGTTTTATTTCATTCCAGGAGCTTTGAGTGTTGAGGAACAATGCAAATGGATAAGAGAGAGCTTGACAAGCTTTCCACAGCCTCCCAACAGAACTAATCACAATGCAAGATATGGTCCTATACATGACTTGTTTATTTCAGCAAAAGACGAGAAAGTATTGGTTGTGGAGGACAATTCACTTGCTCAATTGGATTCTGAATCTGATGCTTGCCACAGTGGAGATGCTAAAACATGGAAATTTTATGAGCAACATACTGCTGCATTAGGGGAAGAGAATTGCAAATCCGTTTCGGCATCAAAGCTCTTAAGGAAGTTGCGATGGAGTACCCTTGGCTTGCAATTTGACTGGTCCAAGGTAACTGCAGTCTGCAATTTGCACATTTAGTGGATGTAACTTTTCTGAATCCCTCTTCAATTTTACCCATTGCCATAACATGATAGTCAAACTTTGCTTGAAATGCAGCACAATGTTTATGGTGAATTAAAAGGTGATGATACCTTGCTCTTGCTTCTGGTCAAAATTGATGGTTAATAATTGAGAAGAATTTAAAATCTCATACTGCATGCATATAATGCATTATTCACTTGTGGCAACTAGAGCTATAATAAACACATTGCTTTACTAAGTATGCTGCTCCTCAAATCCTAGCTAGAATGCAAAATTTATCTTTGGTTGCCAGCTTAACTTTTCATTTTAAGCAGATAATTTACTTGTAATGCCAAATTTTCTTGTTTCACTGTATTTTGCTCGTTTTTGTCAAGTATGATTCAGCGACACAAATGAATCTGAAAGCAACTCTAAAAAATTATCAACTTATGAATTTTCAATGTATTTGTTCATGTTGCAGCGTAACTATGATGTGTCCCTCCCACATAATAAGATCCCTGACTCACTTAGTCAACTGGCTAAAAGTATGGCCACTCCTGCGATGCCTCCAGGGGAAGAATTCCAGCCAGAAGCTGCAATAGTAAATTATTTTGGATTAGGTAATTGCAATTAAGGTATCATAAATTACTGCATTATTGTGCTTTCAAATCAATTCGCTGAAGATCATGGCAAGGTTTAGACACCGCCTGTCTCAGGGCCATTCACTTATGGCATCTGATGTGATGGCATAAACGTTAAATCTGGTTAAAAGGAAGTCACAAGCACATGGAATTCATTTACAGACTTATCTATCTTTCCAGGCGACACCTTAGGGGGTCACCTCGACGATATGGAAGCTGATTGGAGTAAACCTATTGTAAGCATGAGGTACAATGGCATTTCATCTATTTTTTTTATCCTTTTATATTCTCAACTTCAGCGAGATAGTGAAGAAAGAGAAAATGAATCGTCAGTCATTGGTTGTTGGTGTAACTTTTCTCTCTCAGCTTGGGATGCAAAGCTATTTTCCTTTTGGGAGGAAGGTCTAGGGAGGATGAGCCATTCGCAATGTTTCTACGAAGCGGTGACATTGTGCTTATGGCTGGAGAAGCAAGGGAATGCTTCCATGGTAAATGAACTTTCTTCCTGGGAATCGTTTGATAAATCCATGCTACATCCTAATGCTTGGGATTGGTTTCTGATTGTTGTAGGTGTGCCTCGGATTTTTACGGACAAAGAAAATGCCGAAATAATGCCTTTGGAAGTGCATTTTTCACATGAAATTGATTTCTTAGAGTATATCAGAACTTCAAGAATCAACATAAACATCAGACAGGTTTTTTGAATTCACCGTTTCTTTTAACTTCCAAAGTGGGAAAGTTGTTGTAGTATGCAATTCAAAAGGACGCTTAGATGAGATATTTTCAAGATGAACAGTCAACACTTGAAATTTTGTACTTCAGTCCCTTAATGAGTTTTGGTCTGCGTTAGCAAGTAGCATTATCTTCTTCTGTTCAGGCAACTAGTCATGCAAGGTCAGCAAAGTGCTCATTTAAAGCCAAGTTTTTTTGACAAAAATCTATACTGTTCAGTTGCATCCACGAATTCCGTAAAAGTTTACAAATTTGTGTAATTGGGTAGTGTAAATTCAATCTGGTTCAACAAGTGAAGAATTTGTAGCAATTGCTTTCACCTACGCTCACCCTTTTTATCGATCGAAATGATTGCGTGTATCGATTGGATTACATCAATATGAACATGAAAGACTTCTTCTCCTACGCCTGTTTTAACCAGACAATTTTTACATTCTTCTTTGAATATTTCAACTGTACAATAGATTTTTTAATGTACTCATCGATTTTTTCTTTAAAAAAAAAAAGACGGGGACTTAAAAGTCCAAGATGCAAAAAGAAAGGTGAAGCATGTACAAACGACCACACCAAAACTAAGCCGCCAAAGATTGGGGGAGACACAGGTTCTCAGCCGCAGCCAATCGTTTGGTTGTCCGTCCAAAGAAGAGAAACTAAAATAAGCAACCAAAATACAACTATAAAAGTATCTTCGCTACCCTCCAAGCCTCCAACGATCATATCACGTTCAAACGAACCTTAAAAGCCACCACAACATTCACCCTTATACGTGTACATTTCAACAACCACTTTCTTTTCGCGTGTCACGTGAAAAAAAAAAATAGTACAAACCTCTATTTGTTCACCTCCAGAAAGAATCTGTCTTTCTCTTCCCTTTGTGTTCTCGGCTCTTCCTATTCCGTTCGGCTTTCGGTTAAGATGGCGCCTTTCGTTTTGACCCAGTTGGCGACCGGTCTAAGCGTGCTGGCCGGAGCGGTGCTGGTCAAATCGGTTATGGAACAAAAACCCATGGCCGGTCCATTCCCGAGATGCCCAACTTGCAATAGTACGGGCCGTGTCCGGTGTCACTGCTCGCGGTGGTCGGATGGAGATGTGGGATGCCGGACTTGTGCCGGGTCGGGTGCCATGATTTGCAGTAGCTGTGGAGGTTCAGGTCGGGGTCGACCAATTCCGGTTCAAGTCTCGATGCGATCACCTAACCGTCCCTCTTGACCGGTTCGTCAATCCATAGTCATCCAGGGATGACTTCGTCATAACTATTTTAGCATCCTTTCTCACTCTTCTACATTTTAAAGGTGTATAATATAAAGTTCCCTGATGCCTGGAGAAGGAGGGGGGAGATTTTACTAGGTTGTACCTTGTAACCATATTACTGTAACGATTACCGAGATGGTCTTAAGAATTGGGTAACATTATATTTAATTTCAGCCTTTTGTTGCTCTCACTTCTTGTTTGATTAGAAATCGGAAATAAGGTAATTAGGAACCTTAATGGGCACTCAATACCTTGTAGTTGTGTTTTTGCCTCGTTTTCTGTTTTCTTACTTTTAATGTAATGCGACTGCTATACTGTACTATTCCGTGAAAGGAGGTACTATGTGAAGTGTGCGATCAAATTTGTCATGTCGATTTCACTTGCATTTGCCTGTGAGACAAGACGGTTGATTACAACGTCGCCGGTGGTGAGCATGAGCTATACTCGAAGCGAATGGTTTTGCATATTTGAGCTCTGTTCGGCTAACAATCTTTGTACAGCTTTATCTGAAACAGTCTGGTTGTTTTTCCAAATGAATTCTGTTTGTCAGGCGAGTTCAATTTAACATTAGATTCTTCTTTTACGTAATGATTTAAGGAAACAAATAATTCATCATTCTCCAATTGTTGGTTATAGATGTTTTAATTGTTCTTCTTAGTTGGGTTGTTTGCGATCTTAGATACATGAAGACTAAATATTTGCAGTCATATCATGTTATCTCTGATGTTCAGATAAACCTCATTGATTCTGCCATTTATTGGGATCTAAGATTGGAAGCTTGTGAACTGATTAGGTATTGACTCGGAACAGCCTGCTTGATTGTTAGGGATAAATGCTATTGTCGCTGAGGGCCATAGTATATCAATTCCAAGGAATGATACGGCTTCGTTATTCATTGTAGAAATTTTAGGTAGGATTCAAGGAAGGCTACTTACTGCTCGATTTATTAATGCCTAGGAGACAAGTTAATATTATATGCGATGTTCTTTTGCATGATAGCTGTCATCCAAAGCGATGTTGGCAGCAATTTTGCACGTAAGAATCACCAATCCATCTTAATGAGGAACGGCCCAAAGATCATTTAAAATAACCTGAGTGTGGAAAGTTCGAAAAGGCATAATCTTTTTCTATCCTCGGTAATAGTACAGTCCAGTCTGCAATATCACATACATGTAATACGTAATATAGACTTTATTACGTATTTTGGATCGTACATAAAAGGGTTAAAAATGAAAAAAAATGTAGAATATCTGATTTCGGTTTCATCCCTGATTTCAAAGTAGTTTCCGCGCACCAAAGGATCTCTAATTTTTTGCGACTTTTACGGATTATGCTTCCCGACACATGGTTAACGTCTTTATATAATTTTTTTATTACATAAGCGCTCTTAACAGGTCAAAAGATTCATATGCTTACGATTGATATAAGCAATTGTAGGAGACCTTAAACTATATATATAACTTCCATATCGGACTTGTAATCTATATATATAACTTCCATATCGGACTTCCCAATTACAAGTCCGATTTGGGTCCGGTCTATACTAAAAGGGATCTTTTTTTACCCGAACTTCGATCCTTTAATTTATATCATTTATTGGGTCACTTTATTATCCTTATTTGGATCAAATTATGTAACTTAACCAATAATTAATTGAAAAGCCAAAATTACAATCAATAGCTGTCCACATAACAGGAAAAAGGACAAATTTGTCCTACATTCTCCCCGTTGAACAATTATTAAATACGATTTTACTCAAGTTTACAACAATTTGAAAATTCGGTTAAGTCACGCTGCTAAATTGGTACCAATTTTAAAAACATTTGATACAAAGGTAATGAAAGTCCAACATTCCATCCTGCAAGGCTTTCAATACCAAAAAATATCAAATACATGTGTCATGTGTGACACAGGTCCAATATAATCACAAATGTCTAATAACTTAGTAACATGAATAGGAAAATGGAGTGTGACAAACTAAGATGATACCTTTATGATCTAATACCTATCATCTTTGTTTGTAGGTCTCGATTTCTCTAACTTTATGCCAAACTGTATATGTCAAACTGTAGAAAAGAAATCCTATTTTTGCTCACCGAATGCCAAATAACATTAGAGAAATTTTGTTTCCTCTCACCGGATGCTAAACAACATTAGAGAAAATCTTTATGTTCTCATAGAATCTTTATAGGATTAAAAAAAAACTTATATCCCCCTATGTCATAAGAAACTTTAAGGATATCCGTATTCAACTGTATGTATTTAAATGACATAGTATCAAGGTTAATATTTATAAATGCCCAATGACCTTTAAAATGCTTAAGATCAACACAAATCTTAATACTTTCATATGTAATATAACTATATACAAGAACAGTTATTACTGAGGATAAAAGAATATGATCATCTTTATTAATTAATAACTATAATTTCATAATACAATAAAATGTACAAACATTTAAAGAGCAATATAGTGATCCCTAACTGCTTAGACCCTGTGATATTTTTATTGTTATTACTAAACAACACTGCAGTAAGATTATTACAATATAACCGAATGAATCTAGCTATCGAATCTACTACAGACAATTCAGAAATTAAGTTTTTGAGCCAAACTACCTGTGTAGCAGCTCCATAACATGCAACAAACTCTGCATGCATAGTCAAGGAAGTTACCAGTGTCTGCTTGACACTCTTCCACGGTACTGTACCATCTGCCATCATGAAAATGTACCTTGAAGTGGATTTGCGATCATCCGAACATATAGCAAAATCGAAGTCTGTATAATCTGTGAGGTTTAATTCGTTGTCTTTTTTGTATGTTAACGTATAATCCTTAGTACTCTTTAGGTATCTCAACACTCGTTTGACTGCATTCCAATGGTCCACACTTGTTAGCTAGATATCGACCGAACAGTCCAATAGCAAATGCAATGTCCAGTTTAGCGCACACTTGGGCATACATCAGGCTACCAATTGTGCGAGAGTATGGAACATTCCTCACAGCCTTTCTCTCAACTTCATTCTTTGGACACTTTGCTAAAGATAATCTCTCTCCATGAGAGATAGGTGCTACAAGAGGTTTACATTCAGTCATATTAAACCTTTGTAGCACTCGCTCAATGTATGCTCTTTGTGAGAGACTGAATAATTGTTGAGATCTGTCCCGATGAATCTTTATACTGAGGACAAAAGATGCTTCACCCAAATCCTTCATGTCAAAGTATTTGACCAAAAGCTATTTTACCTCATGCAACATGGCCAAATCATTTGACACGAGCAAGATATCATCTACATATAGTAGTATGAAGATAACTTTGCTTCCCCTAACCTTATAGTATAAACATCTTTCTACTTTGTTCTCCACAAAGTCAAATGAGTCAAAACCTTATCAAACTTTAGCTACCATTGTCTGGAAGCTTGCTTCAAACCACATATTGATTTAGTCAACTTACAAACCTTGTCTATTGCATCTTGATCTTGAAATCCTTCAGGTTGATCCATATAGACCTCCTCATAAAGTTCACTATTCAAGAAAGTGGTTTTAAAGTCCATCTGATGTAGCTTTATGTCAAAATGAGCTATTATTACCACAATCATTCTAAATGTATCCTTCGAGAATACATGAGAGAAGGTAACATTAAAGTCAACTCCTTCTCTCTGAGTGAATCCCCTAGCAACTAGACGTGCCTTAAACAGCTCAACTTGATCCCGTGTGTCCTTCTTGGTCTTAATAGCCACTTGCAACTCCACTTAATAGGAAAAGGACAAAAATTTCCTACATTCTCCCCCTTGAATAATTATTAAATGCGGTTTTACTCAAGTTTAGAACAGTTTGAAAATTCAGTTAAGTCATGTTGCTGTATTGGTACCAATTTTACAAGCATTTGATCCGAAGGTAATGAAAGTCCAACATTCCATCCTGCAAGGATTTCGATACCAAAAAATATCAAACACATGTGTCATATGTGACACAGGTCTAATATAATCACAAATGTCTAATACCTTATTAACATGAATGGGAAAATGGAGTGTGGCAAACTAAGATGATACCTTTATGATTTAATACATATCATCTTTGTTTGTAGGTCTCAATTTCTCTAACTTTATACTAAACTGTATATGTCAAACTATAGCAGAGAAATCTTGTTTTCTCTCACCGAATGCTAAATAACATTAGAGGAAATTTGTTTCCTCTCATCGGATGCTAAACAGCATTAGATAAAACTTTTATGTTCTCCAACTAAATGCTAAAATGCATTAAAGAATCTTTATGAGATTAAAAAAAAAAACTTATATCCCCCTATGTCATATGAAACTTTAAGGATATCCATATTCAACTGTATGTATTTAAATGACATAGTATCAAGGTTAATATTTACAAATGCCCAATGACCTTTAAAATGCTTAAGATGAACACAAATCTTAATGCTTCCATATTTAATATGACTGTAAAAGAACGATACAATTTCGCAATGTTTTCAAAATCTTGCAGACTTGAGGTTTATAAATTCCAATTTGTTATGTAAATAGCAATAGTTTACGAATTTTTAAATAGTGTTAGAAAATTTGAAGCTTTTGATGATGATGAGACGCAACCTCCTTCAGAAATACAAGTTTGATTTTTATTGTTATTTTAAGTTTTATATTGGATTCATATTTATTTATTATTAGTTCATTATATAATAATAGACATTGGTATATTTTTTATTTCAATAAAATATTCTATTTTTACTTATTCTTATAAGCTTTACTTCTTATTTATTATATACCGATTTTATAGTGGTTCACTACCGGCTAAAACTTAAACCTTTCTTTCGTCCGGTTCGATATCCGGTCCAATTTTTAAAACATTGAAAAAAGCTCTCTTAGTTGGATTGCTTGAAACAAAAATTAGGTTGGCAAACATGAATAAGTTGAACATTTTGGGATCTCAATGGAAACTATTTTCTAATAACAGCTACCATGTCTATAGATAGATCATTGTCTATTTTAAATTTAATGAGATAAAGGTGGACTTACTGGAAGCAAATGAGCACGGCATACATCTTCACATCTTACTTTGCAAGGTAACTTTAACATGAATGTCTCTTTTGTTTATGCTAGCAACTTTGAATTCCAAAGAAGAGTTTTATGGAACAATTTCAGACAGCTTAGTGGAAGTATCAGCAAACCATAGTTGATCTATGGGGATTTCAACTCAACTCTTTATGCTTCCGAACCTCAGGGAAACACCAGTCTGACAATTTTTTCTACTAAACTTTGGGATTATGTGGAACATATTAAGGTAACCGATCTCAAATATATAGGGCACTCCTTCACTTAGTCTAACGAGCAAAAAGCATCTTGGTTCATCAGGAAAAAACTAGATCATGCTCTTGTCAATGATTTTTGGCTACAAACTTTTCCCAATAGCCTTGCCAACTTTATGGAGCCATTATTCTTAGATCACACCCCCATCCTTTTGTCCAATTTGACCCAATCTGCTGCTAAATATCATCCATTTTTGGTTCAATAATTATCTTGTTAAGGATCCTAGTTTTGTTACAACTTGTAGGAAGGGGGTGATCATAGGGTAACAGGGACAAAGTAGTTTTGTTGTATCTGAAAACTGAAATTTATAAAACATGAACTCAAGTTGTTGAAATCTTCCAAAGGAATCACTGCTGATGTTGTTAATAATACCATATTGGAGCTAGTTAGGCTGCAGACCATATTAGCTTCTAGTCCTAATAATCAACAATTCATTGACAAAGAAAAACTAGCACTTTCAAATTATCTTCTTGTAGTGAGCAACCACTCTTCTCTCTTGCAATAGAGAGCTCGTATTAATTAGTTACAAGATGGGGACAGCTGCACTCAATTCTTCTTTAATTCGATCTTAGCCAGGCAAAACTGCAATAAACTCCTTTCCATTACTTCCCAAAATGGTGTTGTACTCCATAATCCTTAGGATATACATGCTGAAGCTTTCAGATTCTTCAATTCTTTTCTTGGTCTAGTGTTTCGACTAATGTCTCACTTATAGAACTACAGAAACTCAACTTGTAGCAAATCCCTCGGTGCAATTTTGATCTTTTAACAAAACCAGTGGATGACAGTGAGATAGAGAGGATTGTCTTTAGCATGAATGGAAGGAAAGAAACAGGGTCGGATGGATTAAATGGTTACTTTTTATAGAAATCTTGGAACATATTTGGTAGTTTTGTCAAGGAGGTTATCTACGAATTTTTCATAAATGGTGTTCTTCTCAAGGAAATTAATAGAAATTTCTTTTGCTTGATCCCTAAAGGCTCAAATCCTTCCAGCTTTGCAGATTTTCGCCCTATATCATGCACCAGCTTTCTCTATAAAATAATCTCCAAGATTTTGTCCATAAGATTGAATAAATTATTAGCCCCCTTGATAAAGGAAAATCAAAGTGCTTTCTTGAGTGATAGGAAAATTGATGACAATATACTTATTGTACAAGAATTGTTAAAGGGATACTCCACATTTAACAGCCCCCTAAATTGCACAATGAAGATTGATTTCCACAAGGCTTTCGACAACATCAGTTGGCAATTTTTATGGAAAATGTTGACAGCATTTGGCTTTCCCAATCAGTTCATCAAATGGATTATGGAATGCATTACTTCAATAACCGTTTTTGTATTGATTAATGGTACTCCTTCTCCATCCTTCAAAGCTGCATGAGGCCTTAGACAGGGGGATCCCATATCCCCCTATCTTTTAAACAGGGGGATCCCATTTCTCCTATCTTTTTATCCTTTGTATGGAAATTCTCAATGCAATCATCAAGCAAGAGACCCTTTGTAATCCCATATTCAAACACCACATAAAGTGTAAAAAAATTAGCTTTACTAACTTCTGCTTTGCAGATGATCTTCTTCTTTTTTACAGGGTTGATTTGGAGTCAATCCACTCTTATATGCGTGCTCCCCAAATGTTCAAGCAATTCTCTGGACTGCAGATAAATCTACAGAAAAGTCACTTTGTCCTTTCTAAAAGTGCTTGCACTTTAGAACCACTTATATCTAAAACCACGGGAATGAAACAACAGTGTGCCCCACTCCTATACCTTGGTCTCCCAATGTTTACAAAGAGACTCAATCATTCCGAATGTCGCCCTCTCCTATTAGATCCAGAAGAGAGTTAAATCGTGGGTGAATAAATCCCTCTCCTATATGGGTAAATTGCAGCTCATAAAGTCTGTCCTCAACTCCTTGCATGTGTATTAGAGCTCCCATATCTTCTTATCACAAAGCATCATCAACGCGATTGAAAGGATTCTTAGATCCTTTTTATGGAGCCACCAAATGGCAATCCAGGAGCAGCAAAGGTTAAATGGGCTGACCTTTGTTATCCGAAACAAGAGGGTGGTCTCAATATTCTCTCCATCAAAGCCATAAATGATGCTTTGATTCTTAAAAGGTTCTGATGGATATTGGAGGATAAAATTATGTGGATTAAATGGTTGCACTCTTACTTCCTCAAAGGGCACAGCGTATGGAACATCAAACCTAAAGCCTCACACTCACATTTCCTCACACAGATTCTAAAATTACGAGATGCAGGACAGTAGGAAGTTTCATGCAAAATAGGGGATGGTAAATTGGTTTCATTATGCTATAACAATTGGTCAAGTATGGGGTCCTTTGATACACTTGACTCAATACTCGAGAATTTTCTCTCTACATTTGCTAAACACTCAACGTTGCTCTTTCATCAATGGGATCTCCTGAAACTTTCCCCAAAGCCTGCAACATCTTCAGCCAGGATACCCTTTTTCACCACATTCACCTGATATCTTTTTCTGAAAGGATATCCCACTCACCAAGCTTACAAACAAAGCCATTCTTAATCAGTTACGTAGACGACGCTCCACGGTATCATGGTTCGCTACGGTATGGAATAAAATTTTAACCCTGAGAATATCTTTTAGTTTTTGGTTGGCCATACAAAACAAGTTATCCACCGTTGACAAAATGTCATACTTGCAAGTGGACAAAACTTGTCAGATGTGCGCCATGCAGGATGAATCACGGAACCACCTCCTTCTCGAATGGCCTTTCAACAAAGCTATTTGGGACTATGTCACTACTATATGTTCATGAAGTGATCCAGGGGTCTCTCTCACTGATTACATTTCAAATCTCAACTAAACACAATCTCTTGAAACCAGATCACCAAATTCACATTATCGTATTAGGTGTTTGTATCTATACACTTTGGAGAGAAAGGAATCTTAGACGCTTTGCCAACAAATCCTCAGCCAAAGCAACTTGGATATCTATGATAATAGCTAAAATTCGTAAGCTTGTTTTGTTGAAGAAACTGCAACTCAATTAAAGCTTAAGCATCTGCTTCTGATTACGCATATAGCGTTAGCGTTGCAACACATAATTCCTTCTTATTCTTTGCTCTAATTGTCATATCCTAAGGTTAATTCGCTACGGTTATTTCCCCGTGTTATAGCTTTTAATTAAATTCGTTTCTTTTTTCAAAAAAAAAAACATGATGATTTTGTTTCGAGCTTGCAACTTGATAGCCAAATGATCCGAGTTCGTAAAAGCAATCACTAATGTTCTCACTGAGCAGTTCGAAACGTTTTCATGCTCGCATCTTAAATACTAGCGTGAACTCTTTCCATGAAAATCCATGACGATCATCAGAGGTTGGGATTTCGGAGGAGTGAGCCGACAGGTCGTAAAAAATCCCTGGAGTTGGTTTATGATTTTAGTGAATGTGGTTTATGAAATGCAGAAAATTGTTTATAATTTTAGTGAATATCGTTTACGAAATGCTGAAAGTTTCTTGCGACAACTTCTGTTACTACTTGGCATCTAAGTGGAGAAGGGATCTTTGTACATTCCATGATAATTCTACTACAAGAAACCATTAAAGTGGCATTACAAGATACGATGATACAAACGTTCTTTCGACAAATACACACCTTTTAACTCCCTTCCTCAGATAAAACTGTTGACGACTCCATCTCATGAAGCATCCTCCCTTTGCCTTTTCACTTGGGGGTGAAAGCCTGAAAACATGTCATTTGTAACTGTCAGCTGTGTCCACGGAACCTAAATAAATCATATAGGAATCTGAATATGGATAGTTACTTGAGACTGCAGACTTACAGCAAAAATGGTGGCGTGACCAGGATCAGCAAGGTGAGCGAAAAGGTTGTCAATGGGGCCAGTGCCAGTGTAAATATGTTGAAACCAAGCACCCATAACAGCCAACATAGCCAGTCTTCCATTCTTTATCTCCTTAGTCCTCAACTCCTTGATCTTCTCAGGAGAGCCGGTTCCCCATCCAAGTGGGTCAAACCATAAGCCACCAGGGTAACCAACATCAGTTCCTGTGAGTTTGTTGTTAGGGAAAATTGGATCAGTGTTCACACAACCTGGCTTGAGAATGTCTGCCCATCTTCTGCCCTCAGCCCATCCAATTAAGATCATCTCAATTACGAAAAGCGTGGTGGTGTCTGTGAAATATTCCAATTCTCCAGCAGTGTACCAGGATGGGGTGTTTAGGATGCCAATCTTTGTCAGAAATTCTGGGATGAAAATACCCGCGGCGCCTAACATTGCCCATCTGCAGTGCACAAGCTCTGATTGCACGTTCCATCTCAGAGTTTCAGGATCAGATCCTGTCAAATATACCAATTAAAACATTCTTCAGTTTCAACAATAAACAGTGTTCAGGACACAGTTGATGATCTTAGCCGTAACTTACCAAGACCTAGGGGATCAAAACCGAAGTCACCGGGAAGGCTGCAATAGAAAATTCAAGCAAGGCATGAGAAAGACTTCATTTTTTAGTTCGTACGTGCATGCAAAAGAAAGAAATAGGCAATATCTAAGAAGCATGCGAAAAAAAGAGATAGGCAATATCAAAGAAGCATGTTAGTTGTTAACAAACCTGCCGTCAAGCCATGGAGGAGGTGTGCTACCAGGGAACCAGAGTGGTCTGTCAGGGTCAGCAGCAGCACAGGCTATAACCGATCGTGAAGCAGCTGATGTTGCGTACTTTTTCATTCTCAATTTCTTTCCAGAAAGGAAAGAAGCCTTTGTTGCTGCTGCAATGGATCCATTCTTCTGGGAACTGCAAATAGGACTTCACATAAATTTACTAAGCAAAACGAAAGTTACCCTCGTCGTTTTCCCACTTTTATCATCTCAGTTTTTCATTCTTACATGCGATAAAGACGAAATCATCAACAAGACAGAAGTTTTATTACGGATCCTGCAAGAACTTACCATGGAGAAGATATGGAAACAGCTGCGATGGCAGAAGACGCAGAAATAGAAACCATTTTCTGCCAAAATTTCTCTATCAACAAGTTATGTTGAGCTTAGACGGTGGCATATGGAGTTTGCGATGCAAATTTGTTAATGTAAGCAGGGGCTTATCTACAAGGATAAGAGACAACATGGGCAATTGGCTAGTGGGTTGCCATGTGGCATGCAGAATCTGATATCGAGCTCCTCCATCTCCACTCTTTTGCTTACATGGATGAATCTTAAAATTGGTGGTTCAGGTTTTCCACGTAACGGCTACAGTATCTAAACATAAATTGCAGGGACCATATTGATAAGGGTAAATATTCTCATTTATCTCTTAAAACTGATTTTAGTTTGTTTATGTAGAGTTTATCACTATTTATTGATTGTATTTATCCTTATTTGATACTTGTATTCGTATTTTATACACACTTATTTATACTTCACATGATTAATGTAAAGTAATATTTGGGTTATCATTACAATATCATAGTATTAGAGCCTTTTTCTTCACACCCATCTGTCTTCATTTGATTTTTTTTACACTTCGTCAATTTAGAGAAGTTGTCACGACTTAACAACTGGCTGTCCATCATGACATCAAGTCAACCTATTATTGCTTCAACCATCTCTGTCTCACTTATCTCTACTATAGCCACTTTACCAAACATATCTCACCGGCTCCCAATTAACCTGAACTCCACTATATAGAAAGCACAAATATGTCATTGCTTCATAGCTAAAATTTGGCTTCACACATTGATAGCAACTCTGCTCCATCATCACGAACCACTGCTGAGGGAGACCCAAATCCTCAATATTCTACCTGGTTTTGCCGTGATCAGTTGGCATTGAGCTGGATCATTGACCCCATCGCTGAAACCTTTATTCCACAAATTGTTGGCGCCTCTTGTGCTAAAGATGCTTGGATAAAGCTTGCAGCATCCTATGCCTCAGGTTCTAAAGCCCATATTCGTACCATTAAAAGTAATTTCTTTAAGCTCCAAAAAGAGCAATCTGAAAGTATTGTGTAGTATACTCAACGTGTGAAGGCTATGTTTGATCGATTAGCGGCCTTAGGCAATCCTATGCCTGATGATGATTTGGTGCAGGTAGTTCCCAATGGACTAGGACCTATGTACCGCCCTTTTGTGCACTATCTTGAAAACAGACTTGATGCTGTTAATTTGGATGATCTTTAAGGCTTATTACTGAGTGAAGAAGATAGTCTCAATGCTAAAAACTCACCTAAGACAGTCATTCCAACAACGTTTGTAGCCACTACTCAGTCTTATTTACTGTGCAATACATGAAATACAAGGGGTCGGGGAGGACGGTGTTACGGAAGAGGTGAAAGTTTTCATTTTAATTCCTCTGTCCGACCTCCAATTTCTAATCCAAATTATTCTCTTCAGCATCAACCCCATTTACAAGGGCTTGGGCAATCGGAGCCTACCCAAATTACTTGTTACAGTTGTTATGGTTTTGGCCATCTCTCCAAGAATTGCTCTTCTCTGAAATTCAATAGAACTAATGCGTCCACCACTCCAAAACCAGCCTCCAACTATGCAGCCACCACTTCTCAGCCAACCCAACCTCAGTCGTGGATCAACAATGCCAACACCTCTTCTCAGTCAACCCAATCTCTATCGTGGATCATAGATACTGGCACAACTCGTCATCTTACTCTTGATCTTGATACCATTCATTCCGATTACCAAGGACAAGATCACATCAAATTTGGCAATGGTAATTCTTTACCAATCACTCATTCTGAATCATCTTCCTACCAGTCTAAGAATTCTATTTTTCACTTACAAGATATTTTCCTTGTTCCTGATATTCGTCATAATTTACTTTTTGTTTCTTCCTTCACTAACGCTAATAACGTGTCTATTGAATTTTTTCCTTCTCATTTTGAAATCAAGGATATCCCTACGAGGAATTTACTGCTTACAGGGTCGAATAATGATGGACTTTATTCTATCTTTCTTACACCTATTTATGATTACTCTCCTCCAAAGCTTGCATTGCAGTGCTCTCTCTCAACATGGCATGAACATTTGGGTCATGCCTTTTTTTGTACTATTCTTCAAGCAGTCAATAAATCTGATATTTATGTGATGTCTAATAAACAATTAGGTCTATCTCATGCTTGCAGTGTTGGTAAGAGTCATAGGTTATCTTTTCCTACCTCTTCCTTTATTGCTGAGGGATCCCTTGATTTAATCTATTCTGATGTATAGGGACTCTCACTTGTTCCTTCAATTTATGGTAATAAATACTATGTTCTGTTTTTGGATCATTATATTCGCTATTGTTGGATCTATTTTCTTAAACAGAAATCAGATGTCTTCGATACCTTTATTAAATTTCGTCACATTGTTGAAAACTTTTTGTTGACCAATTAAAATGTTTCAATCAGATTTGGGTGGAGAATTCCAAGCCATTACTACATACCTTTCTGAGAATGGAATCACTCAACGTAGTGCTTGTCCTAAAACACCAGAACAAAATAGATCCGCTAAACGTAAACATAGACATATTGTTGAAACTAGTATTTCATTATTACAGCATTCCTCTGTCCTAAATATTTATTGGCCTTATGCATTTGATACTACTGTTTATATCATAAATAGACTACCATCTCATGTTCTCCAGCATGTCTCTCCTTTTGAGAAATTATTTCATTCCTTGCCAAACTATACAAATATGAAAGTTTTTTTTATGTCTATGTTATCCTTGGCTTTGGCCTTATGCTCCTAATAAGCTTGCTCCAAGGTCCGAAGCTTGTGCTTTTCTTGGCTACAATAAACTTCACGAAGGCTATATTTGTCTTGATATTAATACATCCAAATGACTTATCTCATGCCATGTGATTTTTGATGAGCAGGTCTTTCCCTTTTCGCGAAAGCAAGCTGCTCCTGCTAGTTTCCATAACATATCACCAGCAACCATTTTACTTCCATCCTTCCTACCTGTCAATCCTACTCCAAATATAACCTCTCCACCAAATTCCAATCTCAACCTGTCACCTCCTCAACCTCCAACATCATGTCAGTCTTCCTCTCCTCCATCATCTCGACCTAACCCTATATCTCCACCTTCAGTTATCCCTAATGTACCACATCCTGCCTCCATATCATCAGATATAACTAAAACCCATCCAATGACCACTCATTCCCAAACTAGATCCTTAAAACCATGTGTCTTTCATACATAAGTTGAAGACTTTGAACCCACCTCATATAAACAAGCTGTAAAATCAAGCAATTGGCAAGATGTTATGGTTGCTGAAATGGATGCCTTAGTTGCTAATAACACATGGGAATTAGTTCCTCCCTCTTCTTCTTACAATGTAATTGGCTGCAAATGAGTATATTGAATCAAAAGGAAATCATATGGCTCTATGGAACGATACAAAGTCAGGCTCCTTACAAAAGGTTTCCATTAACTCCCAGGTATTGATTACAGGGAAACTTATAATCCTATTATTAAGCCTGCAACCATTCAGCTTATTCTTTTCATTGCTGTTTCACATCACTGGCATGTCTGTCAATTGGACATCTCTAATGCTTTTTTACAAGGCAACCTTGATGAAGAGGTATTTATGCAACAACCACAGGGTTTTGTCAATTCCCTACATCCATATCATATTTTCAAGTTGAAAAAGTCTTTATATGGCTTAAAACAAGCCCTACGACAATGGTTTCTTTGTCTTACTGAAGCACTTCGTTCTATTGGTTTTCAAAACTCAAAAATCGAAAGTTCCTTTTATTATTACAACCATTCAGGAATTCAAGCATATTGTCTAATTTACGTTGATAATATTTTAGTCACTGGAAGTAACTCTAGTCATATTCAACACATCATTAATTCCTTAAGTGATAGATTTGTGCTCAAAAACTTAGGTTACCTACGTTACTTTCTTGGTGTGAAAGCCAACTGGTTACTTACAGGCGTTCTTCTCACTTAGCGTAAATACATCGCAAACTTGTTATTTAAAGCGAATATGCCTTTAGCTAATTCAGCTTCTACTCCTGCCTGTCCATAATCTAAGTTGACGCAAAATGATGTCACTCCTTTTTCTGATGCAACTCTATATCGCAATATTGTTGGTGGATAGCAATATCTCTGTCTTACCAGACCAAATATTTGTTATTCAGTGAACAAAGTATCTCAATTTATGTATTAACCGACTTAAAATCATTGGCAATCTGTCAAATGCATCTTGCGTTATTTACGTTCTACTATGGCGCATGGGATTCTTCTCAAACCGAGCTACAATCCAATGGTTTCTGCCTATAGTGATGTCGATTGGGCAAGTTCCACTGATGACAAAAAATAAACATTTAGTTATTGCATTTTTTTTGACTCAAATCTCATTGCCTGGGGCTCTTACAAACAACAAACTGTTGCTCACTCTTCAATTGAAGCAGAGTTTTGTGCTTTAGCTTTCACAGTATCTGAATTACAATTGGTACTTTCTTTACTCCAAGAACTCGGTTATGCACAAGCAACAACTTATGTTCTATGGTGTGATAATCTCAGTGTAACATATTTGACAACACCACCAATTTTTCATTCCATATCAAAGCACCTGGAAATTGATTTTCATTATGTCCGTGATCTAGTCGCAAATCGAAAATTACAGGTCAAGTATCTTTCTTCAAATGATCAGACTGTAGATATTCTGACCAAGTCAGTACCCAAGCAAAGATTCAATATTTTGAAGACCAAATTGACCATCATACCTCATGATGATCAATTTGCAGGAGTGTGATAAGGATAAATATTCTCATTTATCTCTTAAATTGATTTTAATTTGTTTAGATAGAGTTTATCATTATCTATTATTTGTATTCATCCTTATATAATACTTGTACCCGTATGTTGTACATACCTATTTATGCTCCACATGGTTAATGTAAAGTAGTATCTGGGTTACCATTATAATATCACATATTTAGCTAACAACCACATCTTACCAGGAAAGTGTACGGCTATTTTTACTTTCTTAAAGGCGGCCAAAAATATTTAAAACTAGCTTTAATTTTAGTCAAAATTATATTAATTAATAGAAGTTTAATATAAGTAAGGTCTTTAATAAATTTATGTGTATTTATTTAGGACTTAATATTTTTTACAAAATAAATTTTATTTTATTTTTTTTGTAATTCAAGATATTTACCTTTGTAGAAACGATATTATCAAAAACTTGGGCCAATTCCATTCCACCAACTATGGGCTGTGAGGTCTGTGGTCTTATGACAAATGGCTAAGAATGAAGGCCTGGTTTCAAAAAAGAACAAAGGCTTGACTGAAAGTGAATTCTGTAATCGTGTCCAAGCCTGTATTTGCGGACCTAACCCTCTGAATCCAAGGATTGGAAATGGACAGGCCCAGAAACAAGGAGTTCAAGTGCTTCAAGTTGCCTACTGTTTGACGATATTGAATAAAATGTCCGACATGTTTACATTATGTATGTGTGAAAAGCATTTCTTGTGAGAATACAGAACCTGAGGCAATCAATGTTAGAATATGTTATAAACCCATGATGCTTCTCTGACTTCAATGTTTGAAGTTTCAGCTTTGTAGATATTTTGTGTTCAGAAGATGCAGATAGGAATGGAGAGTAAGAACTAAACGGCCCAAGTCTCCAACTCCAACCCCACAAGAGACTTAGCTTTATCTTTTGGTAAGAAAGCGTGCAAAACCAAGCTTTGGGTGCCACAACTTGGTTCTTATCCTCACAACCCAAGCGAAATCATCACTCCCATATGTTATAGCTTTAGAATAGATAAAAGTCAGGTCCACACCCACACCCACACCCACGCACACCACTGACCACACCCCTCTTTTTGCAACTCCCACCTCCAAAACTACATTCTTTTCACTTGCTAAATGTCACTTATTAATCCCAAAAAGAGAGTGAGTTCAGGTTTCCTTTGGAAAAGAAAAAAAAGAGAGGAAGCAATATCGTACATAAAGCTTTTAGCTTACATCTAAGTCATCCTACCATGTGAAGATAACTCCAGTTTGGTAAATCGGTGATAAGGAGATGAGAACAAGAATGCAGTTTTTATTCTCAAATATTTATTTGTTTGGTTTTTTAAAATAAATAAAATAACAAATAACAAATTTTAAATTAGTTCTATACTTTTTATTCTTAAGGGGATGTCGATATAAGCTAGAGCTAAATACAAGCAATAAGAGATACAAAGTAAATAAAATATTATCAAATTATTACCCTAATCGCAATTCTTCATATTTAATTTTTTAACAATTATTTTATTTTGCGTTATACTATATCAAGTAAAGTAAGACTTCTATATTTTTTTGATTTTATTCTTACTTTAAAAATTATTTATAATTGTTCAAAAGTTTATAATTTTATAGAATATTGAAAACATAAATTTGATTGACAATTATAAAATATAAATATTTTAATTATTATTTATAACGTAAATTATATAATGATTAAATATGAAGACAAAATTTCTCATTATCATTCTTAATATTTGATACTAAATACTAACATAACTATTAACTTGTTTAATCTCATTTTTAATAATTACATCTCAAAAGTATAATTCTTAATATTTGATGTCAACTATGAATACAAGTATTGACTCGTTTACTTTTACTCTTAGTAATCATATATCAAACAAGTACAATTAGCAATATTCTGATTTTTGCTTTTTATTTTTATTTCTATTTTTTATTCAGATTCCCTGACTAAGTGTGTTTTATGGTAAAAAAGTATAGTTGATTAATATTTTCCCAGTTAAAAATGATTTTTACCTGCAAAGCTTAACATAATTTCACAGTTCCATAAGCAAACCTTTACTGATGAAATTGAGATTAAAAACCCACTAATGGTGGGAAATAAACAAATTACAGCGTGCCACCTGCTCACCAGAATAAAGATTAAGGCACCGACCAGAAGATGCAGTTTGGTAGCGTTACCAGCACCAGTACTGTGCTTTTATTCAACTTTTAGCAGGCAGGTTCAGGTTTTCACATGCTTAGCCACCATAACCCCGTACAGAGGCCTTTTAAGGAAGCAAATAGTGGTTAGAGGGACTTGGGATTGTAACGCAATTAGTGAGTGTTAGAGGTCTACCAACAATATCAAAGCATGTTTGATAGGATTTAGCGTATCTTTGTGAAAGGCAGAGTTTGTGTGTTTTAAGAACTCATTGGATCCTTTTTTTTTTGCCTACTTTTCCATGCAAGCATGTGATAGCTATTAGTGCTGCAATTATGCCAAGAAACAGTCAGCTAATTTAATTATGTCTGAGGAGAATTATAGCATACAGCAGTCCTGGAAAATCATACAACTTTGAAAATCAAACACACACATTCTCCTCCCTTGTTGGGTCCAGAGGTACCATCTTCTCTTTCTGAAGAAATGATCAAAGCAATAAGTAGGGTCTGGGTCAATCGGCTTTTCTTAAAATTTATCCTTTCAGGTCCCTTTCATCCTTCCATAGTTGCGGAGTCAACAAGCGATCGAAGACGCAGTCCTTAGCATCATTGACTGGTGTGGAATGAAGGGAAGAGGAAGAACAATGATCCTTAGTGAGCTATGAATGATCCTTAGCTATGTTCTGAAAGTAGTAAATAATGCACCGTCTGGTTGATATAATGGCCATACCATACTTTTGCCTAACCTCTGAAAGTACGTTGATTATGTTGCTGGATTCTAGGTCTCTTGGGCCCAACAATTATCATGAGCTTTATGAGTTTGTATGTTCATACAACACTCATTATTACATCTCCACATGCTGTTGTTGTTCCTGCTACTGCCGTTGCCTTCTTTAGATCTACAGATTGGAACTTCAAAACATAATTGTGACTTCAATCAATTGCCATTATGAGTCATTCTTCATTTTGTGGCTAGATCTCAAGTACGCCTAAAATGGGTCTATTTCATCATTGATCTAACTTATGTTTTAGGAGACAATATATCTAATAGCTTCAAACCAAAATAACCATTCTTTTTACCAGTAGTAGAGCACTTCCTGGTTTTGGATACCATTACTTGGCACTGTTTTGCTCGGGATTTGATTCAAACATAATTTAGCTGGTCTTCTTAGTCAGACTTCTATTCTCTCAGTATTAATACTGAATTTTTATTTTTTAAAACAGAAAAATCTTAATAAAATTAAATATTACAATGAATATAATTGAACCTCCAACTTCTTAATTGACATTTAATAGCCAAAAATTTATATCATAATCTGGATCCTTAATCATGCGGTGTTTTATTCTTACTAAAGTTGGATAACATTAGGAAAATTCCATCTTTTGTGACCCTTCTCTTGATATTGAAGTCAAAGATTTACATGTATGAGTAACTTAAAACTAAATGCCTAGATCTTTCATGATGAGGGTACGGTGCCAAAAATCTCCATCATCAACGAGAGTATGAAGTATGCTAATTTGCTTCTGATGATAATGTTATTTACTGTGATCATGTGGTAAGACCATCAAAAGAAGCAAGGGACCATATTATTCACCATAATCACTTTTCTAATCATGTTGTTCAATCCCATCTCATACATAAATGAGGAAACCAAAGTCATTCCCTTTCCTTGTTGATTAAGCTGCTGTGACTGCCCATCCTGCTAAACCCTAAAGTCCATAGCCATACGAATTTTATTTAGTTCGTGACACAGAAACCAATTTTGTGATTATAAAAAACTTTTTACTACACTAAAGAAAAATTAATAATCATTAAAACAATAAGAAATTTTTAAAAAATTCGTATATTCAAACTTAAACTGGAGTACTTGAAAGTTCTTAGGAAACTTAACCAATATTTGATTAAGACTATTGGTTGGTTCTGTGCGATTACCACCACGCTTAAGTCACTTTCAGCCTGCCTTTGGACGAGAGTTTTGAATCAGAAACATCATCTCTGAGCGCAGGAAGATTGTCATTAGGAATATTATAATGTCACTTTTTCATCAGTTGACAAGATTTATCTCTATTAATTAGCCGCAGACTCTCTCAAATACTTATCTCCATAAGTGACGAAACATGATAAGGATTAACTAGTCAAGATGTTTTGCAGCGCAACATAGAACCAGGAAGCAACAGCGACGGGTTTAAACGTATGTGATGATTTAGCAGCTAATTAGTATTATAACATAATCTTTTGCTTTCAATAATAATCATGATGATCACCGGATCAGACACAGCATTATAGCCCTTATGACTAGATTTATGCACTTTTCATGCAACTTTTGTATAATAAATTAAATTTAGTGAACTCCACCTAAATCCAACCATCCATTGCTTAATGTATACATTTTCCTATGATGGAAATAGTTCACATATCAATATCTTTCGTAAGTTATTTAAGTCGAGTCACTAAGTCAAAATTAAGAGATGAATTCATCCAAGTAATCTTAGGATGATAGCACAAACTTTTACTTTTGATTAATGAGTCTAGATGAATTGTTAAATGGGATCCAGCTGCCATACATATTAGCCATATTTTCCTAAAGTCGAAGCCTTCACATCAACCATGGCTGAAGAAATTTAATTGTCAAGGCAGTAGACTTGGATCGTTTTCTTTGCACTTTAAGTAAACAAATGAGTGGATATTATATCAAATTCGCTTTCTTATTAAATTTCTTTTGCAAGTCACACTCATCCTACACTCCTAATTCTCCAACGAATCCGATTAAAGTAGTGAGAGAGGACATTGATGAAGCTAGGGAGTTCAATCTATGCATGTACAGTTTAATCAGGAAGCTCAACTCCTGTTCAGATTTTCAATTTTAATCTTAAATTAGATATGGTGTTATCTCTATATTTTTAATGGAACGAAGTTATGTTATAAATTCTAATGGAATTTTATATAAATATCGTTCTAACTGTAATTAATTTATATTTTTATAGTTAAATGTATTCATATCGTGGGATCGTTGTCAAAACTTTGAGTTAATGTCCAAAGGCATTATCAATATATCATACGCCAACATCAATGAATGTGACCCGTCCATTTAGAGACAACAGAACAAAAAGAAATGTACCCAAAACTAACATAATCGGGGTTATGGTTACAGATTAGACACCGACCAAACATCACAATTTTGTTTCTAATACGTGCAATGATGAAACAATTGCTTGCTAAATCACCTAATCCTTCCCAACCCTCTCATTTTCTTTACAAGAATATTAACTTGTCGGTCTTTTGGACGGCCCTATGCCCATCATCTCATTAATGTATGTTCCGTCGCAGTCAAACCATATTTTTATCACTATTCTTTTGATGTTCCGTGTTATTAGATGATGATTATTATTATATCTATGTCAACTAAGCAAATTAGAGGAATAGAGTTAGATAAAACGGACCTCTCAACAATGACGTACATGGGATTGCCCGTCAAGATGCATGCATAAATTGAAAAGGCCAACAATTCTTTTTTTTTTTTTTCCTTTGATAATGACTTTGTAACCTTGTTTAATAATGGGTATCTGAAATGTGCCAAAATCTCTGAGGGTAATTAATTTATTAAAATTCTTATTTTAACCCCAAAGAAAACTATTCTTGCAAGTAGTTTTAGGTTGGAAAGTACCAAACCTTGTTTTCCAAAATGACGCTAGCTTATGCAACAAAATACATCCATAATTAATTTTAACTTCTTGAGTTTGAAGTTGCTTGACCTAATTTTAAATTGGGAATTAGAAACTTAGCAGGTCTGGCATGTTAATACACGGAAGCGTATCCAATCAGTGATAGATCATCGTTTTTCCTTCATATATATATATATATATATAGACACCCCTTAAGAGGTTCATGCTTTTGGGACTTGGATGAGATTTGCTTTGTCCGCAAGCACTTTAAGAACAACTTAATTTAACACATCTTTTTATGTACCATAATTTAAGTTGGAAAAAATTTATAATATATGGGTACTTTTTAGGTGATCAATTGCTCCAATGGCGATAAGATAGAAATAAGACGGCAAACGAAAATCTGCATTATCGATGAAGTTTATCTTATACGACATGCTTCGTCGTCCCTGTCAATATTAACTCGGGCTTTAAGTTTCTTTCAAACTAAATTAAAAAAATAGATATATTCCCAGCCTTGCAAGCCTATATCTACAAGGCAATCATAGGCTGTGTGGTCTATCATGCTTTCAGTCAGAAATGTACTTCTTCCTACGTCTTTTCAACTAAAAATTTCATCACAGGACACATGATTCCATATGTAAATTATATATTGAAATCAAGTGATAGATTTTAGTGAAAAGAAGAAATTCACTATCTAATCTAAGTAGTGTAAAGGCTTTTAAGAGCTTTCGTATGTTTGGGTAATTAAATATGAGTTTCCGTAAAAATTAGGCGTTGGTTGAGCCGTGACGAGGTGAAGTAGAAGGTCCAATTATTTCTTACTTTGGTACTTGGTAAGGGGCCAACGAACAGTACAACCATAAGGACGTATCTTGGGAGGAAACAGTTGGTTCAATTTTCACAATCAAGCATTGTTCCAAGGAGTGAAAAAGCGAATGCGACCCACTAATTTGGGCCGAGTTTTCACTTTCGTTCACTTATACCATACGTAAAGGGTGTTTCAGGACTGGCAGGCAGTAACAAACAAGCCTTAGAGAGAGTGATTCAATTCACATTGCTGCTTTATTATTGCATTTAATTTTGAACGATGAAAAACTCCATTCGTATTTGATATTTCTCCTGTGAAGGATATTTACAGGAAAAGGCTTGTTGTCAGTGGAAAGTGCAGTCAGGGATGAAATGACTAATGCTCAATAATAGTTTACTTTGACTTTGACTAAAATAGGATTCCTCCCTTCCTTGCAACACCCACCGACAGAACCAACTTCCCCATGTTATTTTTGCTTTATAATTGTATACAGGGGTAAAATTATCCCGTGTTTTGCAATAATTAAATAAAATAACACGACAAGGAATGTTAACATGTCTTCACAATCACTCAAGCGTAGGCCCAGAAAGTGTGCACGCTCACTGGGATTTACGAGAAAACCGAGGAGTGGAAGGAGAGTGAAATGCCAATCAGCCAACTTGGAGCTGGAGGAGATTCAGATGCCATTTATGGTTCGTTACGCCAAATTCTCACAAATCCCTATTCATTCTCGTTTCAATTAATTTAATTATGGTTAAGTGCAACTACAACTACAGTTTTTTTACGCCACTTCCAGATTATTATACTATTTCCACTTCTTTTGTGTTACCTAAAGTAAAATTTTATTACAATCAGGTATGCATGTTATTTGCGACAATCGATCAGAAGACTCAGGCCTAACTCTTGGCCAATTAGGAAGTTATAATGTCAGCAGAGAAAGTAATCTAAAGAACGAACGTTTAGTAATGAGTTAATCCAATATTAATTACTTGACCCACGAAAAGGATATATTTTCCAATATCAAGCACTTGGGACCTGTCAAAATCTGATAAGCGTAAGCTTTGTAATGAACTCATGTTAATTAAGTTGCTTGTTCCAACAACTAATACATGTCGATCTCTCTATAAAGTTTATAGACCCATATAACATCTTTATGGTCAACGAATATATATGTATATATGTATATAGATAGCTTTCTTTTCTCCAAAAATACTTAACTAGGAGAGTGCTTATGCATGAAAAGAGTGGAAATTATTCTAAATTATGAGACAACAATTTGAGGGCAGCATATTGTTAGTTTAGTATATTGTACCATTGACCTTTTCTTTTCTTTTCCATTTATCTTCTTTTCTCTCGGCATTGACTTAAACAAGTCAGAAATGAGAAATGATGAATATGTCATACGACTACAAGGTACCTCTTCCGTGCTTTAGTTAGGGTTAGTCACCGACCGAGCACTACTCCTCAGCAGAGGAAAATGAGGTTTTGTTTAAAATCGACTTGTTTAGCAAACCCAATTAGTTTATGAAACTTTCTGTGACCAAGAATCTGACATAGTGGACACAGTGCTCTCTGTTTTTGCAAGATTCGATTATTTGCATAGAACCTCAATTTGCGAAGACAACGTTCGATTGAAAATTAATTTCCGTTAAAGTTTTTAGTTGTAGAGCAATATGGAGGTTGTTGATGTCTCTGAAGGTAGGACTGAGCCGACAGCGGTTGCTATACCGTTGTACAAATTCAGTACTTGATTATCTAGGATCTTTATATTCTCAAATAACAGAATAAACCATTTGAGTGAGTTGACCAAAACATGTTGGAAACAAAGTAGAGAAGGGGTTTTTCTTTGGGACATGAAAGACCTTAGGTTATGAGCGCTCCAAAAAATATAATCCTAATTTATAAATTTACCTATTCGAAAAATTGTTATTTTATTCAAAATTTTGGTACTATAAAAATATTTAAAATTATTCATCTAATTATTATATAAAATTAGATGAAGACAGCTATATAAACTATTATTATTTTAATAATCAATCATATAACTATTGTTTTAAAATAATTGATTAGAGACTCATTTTATATTTTTAGTACAACAAAAGTTGAAATAAATAAAACTACACGTACGAGAGATATACCGTCTGTTTATCAGTAAAAAAAAAAAAAAAGAAACCCAATAATAATACGCATAAAAAGTGGAGGGTCAGGATGGACATTTTTCTCTGTTAATTAATTTTGTTGCCAGCTTCTTAACTAGATTTTTGTTACAGCAACTGATATAGACAATGAAAAATATCTACGTTACTTGCAATCCACTTGATTAAATTATAAGTATCGTCCATCTCATGAACAATATTCCACGATTCACGCATAAGGTGAGAAATGGAAAACATTTGTATTCCACCCACTCCATATCCTAAACCTTATCTCCTATTTTGCCATCTAAATCATCCATTCCTCTCCCCTTGTGAGAGAAAATTTCAGGCCTACAACTTTTCACCTTGCCCGTGAAATTTCTTCAACTCCAAGTATTTGTTTAAAATCTTTAAACTTGCACCATTCAAGTGGCGACATGCAATTGGCTCCCAAAGAAAAGAAAAGTGCCTGCCATAATAAGCCTCGTTAGCTTGTGGTGGGGGAACATGACGACTGTAGTGGCTCTAGCCCTTGGTTTTTTTTATTTATTTTTTAATGAAAACTTCAACTTCACTACATCACTTACCATGCACGTAAAGGCATGGTGATACTTGTCCCAGGACTAGGAGGCAAAAAGCAAGACACTTGTTGCTTACACGGCCAAATAAGCAGTGAGACCGACCATAAATCTGACCCAAATTCCTGGAAAACCCTCCTTCTGATTCACTGCTAGGACACTTTTCAGAGGATGTTTCTGTCATTTGAAGAATGAAGTAACAGCCATAACTGAGAAAGCTAAGTAGATTTCTTTCTGTAAATGGTGGCAGAGAGACAACACCAATCAAAGCAAGGGACAAACGTTGAATTATAGTCACGGAACAGGCACGAGATAGCGTGTTGATTTCAACTCTCTCTGGCCCTGGGGGGCTTCAAAACCTGTAAAAGAAAGCAAGATTCACATGATGCATTGGACCGGTCAAACCCTTGTCAATAGGTTCGATACTTGTCACTGTGTTTTTACTTTTTAGAGCAGCTGGTCACGTGCAATCGAGTGTGTCACGTGGAGCCACTTATACCATAATTTTATTGACTAAAGATATTAACCAATTTACTATAAACTTCTAATGAATGATTAGTATTTTTATGTTTATATATAAACTCTTAATATTAATAACTCGTTTTAAGACAAATTCTGAAAACGACCTCAAAAGGTTAATAATTTATCTATGGAAACATTAAAGATTTATCCTTAACTTTTGCCTAATTTGAATGGAAGATCAACCTTCTTCACAAAAATGATGAGAGGTTCTGATGGTCGTCAGTTGGCAAGCAACCTCCATTGTCCATTGTCCATTTTTCTAGTCTGGGTGAGGATGAGATTCCAGGTACCAAGCTACATTGGAAAGTCTGGCCATATTTGGCCCGACTAGTCGCTATCACTATAGCATGAAGGGAAAGAAAAGAACATGTTCATTCTATGAAGATACTCTTAACCTTAATTTTAATTGAACGGTTCAAAATGGTGTACACGACTGTTTCTGTTTATTAACTGCAATGATAACTTTATCCACGTTATTTACCAAGTGAGCGTTTAATAAGAATTTGTAAAATTAATAGAATTTATTCACAAATTAGCCAATATAATAAGGATAAAACGCTATAATATACTTAGCTTTGACGATACTCAACCGGGGGTATTGCGTCACGTGAGTAAGCATGCAACCCATCTTATAATCATCAGTCACGAGGAGTCTCATGAATGGAAAATGCGTTAAGCAACATCCTCTGAATTGTCCCCTGAAATTCTCTGTTCACTGAGATTTGTATACTTAATTATACATATTAAGCAATCTTTGAAGTTTGTTTTAAGTTCAAATCCCTTTCAAGACCCGACAAATTAGTATTTATTAGGATGTGGATTAGGGAATGGAGATCGACATAATCTTTACGTTAGGAAGAGTTTGATAAAATTCTACGTTAACCATTTAATTTTCTCGTCCTCGACTCACTGTCAAACCGCAGATCTCCAATTACTTAAATTACACTGTGCTTGCTTTGATGTTTACTTTGCTTTAGAAATCAACTGCTCTTTCCCAACATTGTAATTCACTTAAGCGTTGGGATACTTACATCGTTATTGAAATGGTTTTTGGTTTGCTTTCTTTCTTTCCTTTGTTTTTTTTTTTTAAAGTACATGGTACACATGCATATGCATAACCACTACCCTTGAGTTTTGCACCTAACTCCCCACCTTTGCAAGTTATAACAATAATGGTCGTTTTAATTACCAAATGATGAATAAAAACAAAGGGAAATTGCCTTAGTTTTTGTACTATGAAATGTCACAAAATAGTTGTCCATATTGGACCTACAGCTTCATTCATTTCTTGGCTCAATAAGGCGCTTTAGTCGGCTATAATGTACGGGACAATGACCTAATTGAGAAGAAAACGACAAGTGCTACGATCTTTCATGCGGTGTAAATTCCACCATGTATTCATATCTTCTTGGCAGGTTTTGATTCTTGTCAATTTTAAATAAGGTTGTGAGTTTTTCATTCATTTGTTAATCTTTGTATACAAATTTTACAAGAAACTCCTAGATAAAGCAAAATTTTAAATATATAAAGCGACTCATAAGACGAGAGTACTGATTCGGATTGGTCACAACCTTCCATCCAATCTTTGCTAGTTGATGATTCTATTCAATCAGAGTCAAAGGCAGCTTGTGCCCCAAATAGATCACAATTTACAATGATGTCAAGCATCTAATTGCATCGACACAAGAATATCCCTTCTAGTCTAAAGCAATTTCAATCCTCAAATTTTTCAATGTCGTTCTTCTTGTACCACCATCGCATAGACTCAATTCAGAGTAGGCAAGGGTTCTATAGCTAGAATGTCCAACCTTATCGTTCCAAAGACCGTACCATCAAGTCTCATCAAGAACTGATGGACCTATGCTTCCTCACATCGCTTTGCGAGTTTGCTAACAATATCAGAGGTGCACTTCCCACAACGTCATGCCGAAATTGGTTCATAATTTATAATTTATCCTCTATGACTTTCAACTGCCTATAATATGTCATCACCGATTTGCCCACACTGCTTGCACTGCGTTAGATCACTCTTTAATCGTTGAACACATGGACCATTTCCGATCGAGAATCGCTGTTAGAGTTCCTCCAATAGTTCTTTCACAAACTCCGTATAAGCCAAAATAGATCGTAGACTTGGTTTACTGGTATTAAAGATCCAAGCCACCAACATAGAGTTTAACATCCACCAATCATCCATCTTAGGTGAGTCATCATCGGGTATAGACAACGTTCACCCGTAAACCTCAATTTCTGCTCCCCTATGAGTGCATTCTACATAGAACGAGCCCATTGGTCATAATTGTCACCTTTCAATTGTATCGTACTAATCACTGCTCTAGGATTATCAGATGGGTGAAGGTAGTACAACGATGTCACCAACATCTCCTTTCTGTTGTCTTCTCTTGTGTTCTTTCTTTGATGACAAATCGTTTTTGTCATCTCCAACCATAGAGTATACCATTCAATTAATTTTCGTGGTTTAGGTTTAAGTTTTTGATTGACTCTATTATCTTGTCAATTCTAGAAGTTTTTCATTCACTTGTTAATGATCTTTATACATAAGTTGTACAACAAAAACTCAAATAAGGAAAAATCTCAGAACCAATAAATATAAAAATAATTTACATATACAAATATATAGATATATCCTAATAATCTTTTTTTATATAATTTTTACCAAATCTATTAATTTATAAAATTTGGAAAAGGCAAAAGAAAACCCGCTGTTTATTTTTTTCAGTGATTCAAATTTATAAAATTTTTATTTCAAATTAAACTTAAAATTATGAATTATTATGATTGCAAATGATTGTAAAAATTATAAATGATTATAAAAATATAATTAATATTATGATAAAATAATAAAATATTATAGCTGCAATTATAATTGTAAATCATATTTCTTTCGGTCGCGAATGTAATTTAAAATTTATGTTCCGGATATATATAGTCTATTTTACCACGTACAGCTACTAACTACGAGTGTACGACTACTTGTCTACTACTTCCAAGTACCAACGCTACTTTCGTAACTGACGTTACGGTACGGTTTCTTCAATAATGGTTCGGTATCGTTTTGCCTTGCGTGGCTAAGGAAGGAGGTGCCACCACACAGTGGAACGGAGACGGTGGCGAAGCCATGTGTCGGATGGAGAAAAGAGCCGTGCACCACTTGGAGGGAACAACTGAGCTGTCCCTGAACGTTCCAACAAAGCGTGGGTCCTCCATAACATCTACCTTTAACAGATTCTGTCCCAATTTTAGCAAAGATGTTATACTCAACCCACTTGATTTACTCGGAAGCTCACTCAATTCATGATACAATTGTAAAGACAAAAACACTTGAACCTTGGAAAACTATTACCTGACTTCCAAAAATAACAAGAATCGGCAATATGCTCGCAATTTAGCAAAAAGATATAATTTATTTAGGCAAGACATGTTAGTAGTTTGTTTCAGTCAATAAAGACCTATTCTACAGGAGATATTTACTGCTGCTAGAAGTTAGGAAAGTTGT